>WHYT01017317.1:457471-498275 GCA_009806455.1 Tetrax tetrax
GGAACAACGATTAACAGATTGTTCTCCGGTTTTGTGCCATGATATGTGTGGATGATGACAGGTCCTTACGTTTCTGTGGTAGCCAAAAGGAAGTCCAGCCCATAGAAGCATCCCTGAACTCCATTTTTTTTTAACCTGCTTCCTCTCTCTAACATATGTTTATTTTTATGCAAGTGAATGTGTTCTGCGACTCACGGAAGGGTAAATCACTCTCTCTGCCATCAGGAGACAAATATGTATCTCTAGCAATCTAGTCAAAGCAGGAACTGAAGATTTCTAAGGATGTAGACAATGATCTCTGCCTTCAAACATTCCTGGAAAAGTGAAGCTAAGTAGATGTACACCTTTTGAGTGTGTGCATTCTTTTATATTACTGTCATAGGTGATGATCTTGTACCAGACAGTTCTCTTCAGAAGGAATTTACAGTCGAAGATGGATACTAATGTATAGCTGCCTTGCAGAGGAACAGAGATATTCCTCGTTGTGCTGCTCAGCAGCCAGTTCATTCCCCAGTTAACATCTTTGTATGGCATTCTGGAGGTTTCATGGGCTGAAAGAGGATATTCATAGATGTTTAGAGTAAGTTCTTACCTGGTATCAGGAAATTATAGAAAGGGTTCATGCCATTTTGAGTGTGGTTAGGAGGTGAAGGAGCATAATATTCAAGGCAATATGAAGAAGTTAATCATTCAGTTATTTGCAGTAGTAGCTAGGCTAGGAATAGACTGAAGCGATCACTTGAAGGTCATGCCAAGTACTGTATAGCTGCTGAGGTGGTAAAAGGATGCGTTGTGGGGCAATGCAAGGAGGGAAAAGAGAAGTGATCTTTGTGGGAGCGTTCTAAAAGGAATGCAAAATAAACAGGTCATTCTTCAGCTAGTGAGATACAAGAACAGCAGGTGAATCAGTGCACGGTACTGACAACAACAAAAAAAAGAAAGTTTAGAGTTAGTCAAATAAAAGAGAAAGGATTGGCCAAGTACTCAGAGACTTAACATTTGCTGAGATATTGCACTTCAAATAATATAAGAGCAGTTGGCCTATCCTCTGAAGGCCTCAGTTTTTCTAGGGCTACAAATTGTTTCCAAAATATGCTACTTAAGGTTTTGTGTGAGATCATTCTGTCTGAAGCTCTCACAGTCAGCAGGACTGTGATTATTTATCTTTATTTGTATTTTAGATCTCTAAATTTGTAACCGTTGTATATTTAAAAGAAAAAGGCTAGGAAGTTTAATTTCTGGCACTGAAGTGGTTTTGGTTTCTGATTGAAAGGATCAGCTAGGTTCATGTTCAACCGCAGCTAGTTTTTAATGTGCTCCTAAGAGCTAATCTCATTTTCAAATAGAAACTTTAAATGTTGAATAAAAATAGGTTAATGCTAAATGTGCTGTATCCCACCAGTGTTCTGCATACTTGAAAAAGATGGACTCTCCCAGTGGTAAACAGTTTCTATATCCTTGTCCTATATGCTAGTGTATGCTGGGCTGCTTAATAAATTTGACAAACTCTGACAGTGTCCACCGTAGTAGTATCACTATGAGATAAGTAGATATATTTGATTTGCATGTGTATGTTTTCTGCTTTAAAAGGCATTGAACTATCCACATATTTTGGTTCTGCTGTTTGAGTATAATAGGAGCTGACTATTCACACTTGGTGTGAACAGCTCCTACATGTACTTCGAGCTTTGCTGAGAAGAATGGAATATAGTCAGCAGCTGAGGACAGGGATCAAGTCTGGGTAGTGCTTCTGGTGCCCTTGAAGAGCCTTTGGTCCCAAAAGGGTTTTGCAGAAAGGTGGAAATAGGATTTGGAAGACAAGCACAGTAGTGATAAAAGTGGCAGCAGTTGTGTTGAGGGAGATGGGGGAAGACATGCAGGACAGCTTTTTGTCTACCGGTACTTTATTTAATGCCTGGGTCTACTTACCTCAGGCAATGCTAATCAATGGCAACTCACCTTCTCTTTTGGAGCGTGCACAGTACTGATCTGGTCATCGTCTTTTAGGGACAATAATCTTGATGTGGATGATGGAAACTACCAGGAGACTAGGAAACCACTTTATCCTCTCAGTTCTGAGTTTTCCTTTACCAGAATACCGCTGAGAAATCTTAAAGAGAAAGTGGAGGGCATTTGGAGAATAAAAAAGGTGACCAGGAAACGGGAGGCTTGAAGAAGAGTTTAAAGGAATCAAATATGGCATAGCATAAGCTATGAAGAGGGTGCCAAAGTGGTACCTGAATTATTTATCATCTGTGAGATGGGAAAGTTAGGTCAGTGTCGGAAGGAAGTAGAAATTATTTGAAGTTTGTTGGTATTGTATATCATTTGGAAGAACCATTGCTTGTGGTATTTGGAACTAGATATAGGCATTAAGAAGAATTAATTATTTGGCAGAAGGGTGGTCTAAATAGATTACTGCTGTCAGGATCGGATTAGAGCGTACATCGTTGACTGACGGATATACTGCATTGCAGGGATCGGTCTTTTCCAGGCAGTGTGGCTCCAGGGAAATTGATAGTCTTTTTTACCTTGAACCATAGCAAAACTCTAGGCATCTGCTTTTGCCTGTGGGAATATTTTGGTCATTATTTAATCCACCATTTAGGTATTATATGCAGATGAAATCAAAACCTTAGCCCTTCTTGCGTCATTTTAATTTTTCTTGTTCTGCCTGGATGTGAATGCTTAGTCCAGTTCTCAGGCATACTTCTGGCTTTATTTTTTTCTGTGTGTATCGCTACTGTACAGTAGTCTCCATTTCATAGAATCACAGAATGGTTTGGGTTGGAAGGAACCTTTAAATCCCATCCAGTCCAACCCCCCTGCCAGGAGCAGGGACATCTCCAACCAGATCAGGTTGCTCAGAGCCCCGGCCAACCTGGCCTGGAATGTTTCCGGGGATGGGGCATCCACCGCCTCTCTGGGCAACCTGGGACAGTGCTCCACCGCCCTCATTTCGTTCCCATCTCAAATAACTTTTTAGCAAGTCTGCAGTGAAATCACTGTTAGAGCACTCCTGTCAGGAGTTTCAGTTTTGTACTAAACCGTAAGATTATGGCATTAGACTGCTGGGTCTGGAATGCTTCTGTATTTTATAACCTTCCACTGCTACCTTAGCTTGGTTAACGTATGCTGCTCACCTTTAAACCAGCTTCCTTCTTGGAGGCAAGTTCGTAACAGGACTACTTTGTCAGATTTTGGTAGTTTCATTGTTCAGTCAATTTTTGTGTAGAGTAATTATAGTTTCTTACATTAATCAATTTAAAGAATTCATTGTATTACTGGTGAAAAAGAGTCTTTAACAAGTTTTTAAATGGTGTGTGTGGTACAAGCTTCTCGGCTGTGATTCAGGTAGTCTCACCTGGGAGTTTTCAGTCCATTGTGACTAGATTCTTGTATTACTGCTAATTTTTAAAGCTGAAGATTCATTTTCTTAAATAATGCCTGTTGTTTAGCAAAATTCTGCAGAAATGAAACAAATAAGAATGTATATTTTGTTTGTGTGTATATATTTTATATATAAAACTACTATTCATGTGTGTTACTGTTCTTTTCTCCTGTTTTTCATTTTTAAAATAAGTTTTCAGTTTCAGAAAATCCCAGGGAAAAAAAAAAAATAAAAAGAATAAAACCTCAGGTTTGGAAACAGCTGAAAGAAACATGCCCTCCATTAGCATACTGAAAATGGCTTAGCATGTCAGTTTTTTTCTAGCAGCGTTATAATTTTCTAGAATGTAATGGAAGTGAAAGCTGTATAGCTTTTTAAAATAGATGATCTCCCCTTTTCCACCCACATACATGCTTAATTTTTTGCAGGGACTGAGAATCCTGGAGAAGGCAGGAAGTAAGTAGTGTCACCATCAGTGGCTTCGGACAGGGATTGATGTGCATAGCACTGCCCGTTCTGGCTTTGTCCTGGCAAAAACATTTAGGCTCATGCTTAACCTTAGCCATGCTAGAGGTCTTGCTAAAGTGAACCAGAATTCATAGCATATTTAATACTCTTCTGGCTCATCCTCTGAGTCCTCAGCACTCTTCATGGTCAAATTTCGTGTATTCAGTATATTCTTGCAAAACAGGAGTGACCATTAACGCTAACTAATGGTGAACTGTAAAACTGAAGACAAATTTTGTTTTTGTGTGGCTGGGAGGGAGGACAAATATCTCGGGATAAACTGGTGAAGCTAATGTAGTTGCATTGGCATAAGTTCAGAATTTGGCATGGGGCGGAGATGCGAGTAAAGCTGTGTTGTACTTCTGTGGTTTTGATTCACAGAGGTTTGTGCGAACTTAGGTAGCTGGTGCACACATGGGACATCATCAAAGAGCCCAACCAGAAAGTCAGAGCTTGGATTTGGAGTGCCGTACGGCTATACATTTAGAAGCATGTTGTTATAGTGAGGCAAGCAAAGCATCCTTGCATTAAAACAGGTAACTACAGTTTATTTTCAAAGTTTATTTTTATATATTACACACTGCAATGTAGTAAATATAAATGTTTTTTAGACATTTGATATTTTCATGATTCTTGAATGTTTATACTGCTTGCAAAGGACTGGAAGGGTCCTTTTATAAGGATTTTCTTTTCGAAGCTATCCTTTTTGTTACTGTGGATTTGGAAGGCTGTTCTAGACCCTCACTTAGCCAGCACCAAAGTAGTTTTAAAATATAACTTGAAAAAATATTTTCAGCCTAAATTAATTCATAACTAGTTTTTCCTTGATTTTTAGCATGTCAGGATTGTCCTTAGCTTAAACAGTCTCTTTCTTCCTCCTACCGTTTTTTTTTTTTCTGTTTTCACAGCTTGTTTTGCTAGGATAACCAAATCAAGCGTTCTTAGGTTCCTGTTTCCACATAGTTGTTCCAGTCCCCTGAACAATGCAGAAAGAACTTTCTCCACAGCTGCTGTAGTTGAATTTGGCCTTTTTATTTATTTTTTTTTTAATGGCGATGAAGCGAACTATATGGTATTGGAAGTACCTCTTGGAAATTAAGACATTAATTGAGAAATAAAAATAGGAAATACTGATAATTTGCCTTTTCATTTTAGTATCACGCTAGCAGCTCAAAGTCCTCAGACAGATGCAATGAGGTCCTGCCTTTCTTCCTCCTGAGTTTAGAACCAAAGTTTCTGTTATTAGCAGAAGCATGATCTTAACGTTTTGTATTACTGAATTTCATCCCATTTCTGTTAATGCAGTCCATGAGAGTGAACAACTCTTCCTATATAATATTCTTATCCTTCTCAGTCTTGACAATACCTTCTGACTTTATGTCATCAGGATATTTCATCAGCATGTTGCCTTCTGCCAAAATAATTAATGAGAAGGTTAAGCAAAAATTGTCCCAAAACAGATCACAGATCACAGAAAAGCTTTCCTTGAGCTTGTGCCTCTTTAGGTTTTCTAACATCTTATCAAATACATACATGCTGAAACAAAAAATGACTAGGTCTTTTACAGAGCAATTTAACAATCCTTATTTATCACAGTTGTCCCGCTGGAGTCGTTTGAGTAAAGCATGCAGAATCCATTTTATAATCTATTTTCCTAGGTGAAAGAAATCTTCTTCCTCTTCAAATGAGCTTGCTCTGTTAGACCAAACAAAGAAGTAATAGTTAAAATGAACATTTTTAAAAATAAATTAAATACTTTTAAGTGAGTTGTAATGGCAACTCGCTTTCTCATATATTCTTTTGTTTATGTATTTCTGTATGAAAGTTAATAACTGGGTTCGTATTGGAATTTATGAAAATCTTTTGGCAAAACCCATGATGTGTCAGCCTACTGTGTGCTTAATAATTAAACTGCAGGGTTCTGTTCCTTAATAAGAAAAGAGCAAGAACTATGATTAATAGCTAGGCATAGTCAGATAACCTGTGTGAACAGCGTTATCCCCAACAGGCAAGTGAAGCGATTCTGTAACAGGAGATGGAAGTAGGTAAACATCACTTCATCACGTGACAATTGCTGTCCTCATTGGGCAGCTCTTGGAAGAGCATCACGGAGGGTCACAATTCAGCATCTAAAGTTAGAAATGGTATAAGGCTGATAGTAATGAGGGCCAACGTGCAGCTGCTGAGGTAGATTTCTAAATCATGCAACATGACTGCCTTGATACATGAGAATCAATTACCAAAAACCTTTCATGATGGTCAAAATGTGACATTAAATAATTAAGTATCACATCAAATCTCGTCTGCAATTAGTTATCTGGAAAAGTAATTATGCAACAAAATCAAGTAGCTGAAATTAGTGATGTGAAGCACTCTGGTTATTCAAAGACTGCAGGGGAGGATTTTTTTTTTTTTTTTACTTGTAATATGAAGTTTTAAGCACCTAACTAATTCTTTATTGCATTAAAAAAAATCTTGCTAAATTGTAACTCGTGTCATTAGCTGTATCTGCAATAGAAGACACACTGCACATGAAACAAGTGTTAATGACTAACTTTCTTTTCTCTAAAGTAACAATTGTTAGCTGTGGAAGAGAATGTCTTGCAACTAGCACATTAAAAAGTAAATCTGTTTTGTTTAGGGGGGAAACAGCCCGAATTTCAGTCTTTAGTCTCTCACACCAAGAATATAACTTTAATTGGAGAACAGATACAAAGTACTCTAAAAGTCAAATTTGTTCTTTTTTTAAAAAGCTATGATAAATTTAACAACATAGATGTTGTGAAAGGTTAGAAAAGCTATTAAAATGTAATTTACACAAATAGAAGTAGTTAGCTTGCATTAGTTAGTTCAAGTATTCAAAATAAGCAAGAAAAATTTGATGACTCAAACCAGAATATGTATCCAGTGTAACAGACCTAAATTTAAACTTTCATATCAATATTGCTTAATAGCTTATAAATAGAGAGAAACAGTATTTGTGCAATCATGATAAACCTGATTATTTTTAAATGGCTTCTAATAGTAAGTGTTGTCATGTATATGCCAGAACTGATAGGAAAATTAATTCTAATCAGTAGATCTGTACAGAATTTGATCTGTGTGTGTAGTACTTAAAAATCTGAACTGATAAAGAGTAGTTGGTTAGTCATGTTATTTAAGCTGCTCCCAAAATAGCACCTTCCTTTTTAGGTAGAGTTAGGTTTGCAGCTGTTGTCTCTATCTGTTGTCTCTGAAGAAAATTTTAACATTAAGAGTTGCTGACGTCAATTTTTTTCTTTTTTTTACAGCTGATGTGGGCTTTGCCCCTGACAGAAGTTATTTGGTTCTAGCTCTGAGTTTGGAAGAAGTTGGTATATAGATTTTCCCCTAACTTTCAATTGATGTGTTTAGCTTTAGTGGGAGTAATACTATCACTTAAACCATGTTGTCGTCTCAAGGAGTTTTGCTACACCCATATGGAGTGCCAATGATTCTGCCGGCAGCACCATACTTCGCTGGACTTGTTCAGGTAATGCAAGGCCGCTTCCAACAAGCAACTTAACTCTAGTGCACTTAGAGTAATAATTGGAATTTTTATGGTTGAGAAAGCAAACACTTTTAATACAGGCAAAAGCTCTCATGTAGTCAGTGAGAAGACAGTAGGAAATCAAAAAGATGGATCACCCTAATCTGTGTATTGACATCTCTCATGGCTGAATAAATGGTGTAGTTGAGCTATATTTGCTTGTATTGATTTGTCTGCTGTTTAACATTCATGCCTTTGCTTCACGAGGTTGACCACAGGGCAGAGGATTTGCTATCCATTCTAGGTTTCTGAGAGAGTCAGCATTCCCACGGCAGGTCATAAGACAAAGTAACTTACCATGATGTGTTTAGGTTAAGTGTTTTAGCGCAGCAAATATGAGTAGTGTTAAATATGCGTTAATTAATACGTTATGCATCACACTGAATGAAAAGGGGGTTGTGGTTTTGCGTGTATAGAATTGTATCACCTTCACAGAATATTTATGCACACGATATTAATTGTTTTGAGCCCTGAAAGTGTAAGATCTTGCTTCAGGGGGAGAGTTCTGTATTTTAGAAGTTAACTGTCAATTACCAGATTTAGCTGCTGTTGTTGCTTTTATTTTACTTTTATCAAAAGCTAGTACTACTGAGTTTTCTGCTGATAGACTTAGGGTTTTGAGTAGAACATGTAGACAATAATTAAGCAGAAAGTATTGTATTGTTTACAGTATTAGAAGGCATTAAGAAGGAATTCAATTGGCATTTCCAGGCATTGACAAAATTAAAAAGCAGTGTATCCTATAAATGGCAGTAGTTAGATATTATGCATTAACAGGGTCGAGAGAGGCACATGTGTTACGGCATTTCTGTGTCGTGCTAACGATCGCTCAAATTAACTGTGGAGGAGAGGCAAATTTTCATTGTGCTCCTTTCCTGCAACAGTTGACTGGTGTAGAGGGGCAATGACTGCATGAAACAGGTTTTTTTTTCCCCTGTAGATCCATTGTGTAATTGAAGACTGAGAGTTGTGTTCTTCACTTTAGGCTTAATATCAGCCATGTATGTCTAAAATAGAAATATAGCGTTGCACAGTGGCCATTATGAAGTACAGAAAAACTGTGTTGTCTGGGACGTGCAAGCTGATGCTGTTTTTTTAATGCAGTGAGACATGGTAGCACACTTGAGCACATCAAGCAGGCCTTCATATCCATTAGAATTTGGGGGTGAAGGTCAGACGCTAGAGCTCAGTCAGACCCTGTGCCATCCTGTCCAATAAATAATTACAAGCAAATCGTGCCTTTCACTCTATGCTGATTGATGTTGAAATTGCTTTTGAAAGTTCTCATAAGTTCCTGTTATAGATTAAGTGCCGGTGTAGGAAAAATAACTGCACCCAACTGAAATGGGTGAATGTAATCAGGTTTAATGGACTCGAGAGCTTGTTGGGAATTAAATAACTATTGATTTGTTGGAAAGTTGCTGTCATTACAAAATGCCACTCTGGACACGTTATCCAAGCAGATAGATTAGAAGAAAGAGCTCCCTTTGAAAATTCGGGATGCCTTATTTCAAACCTTTTTTTTTTTTTTTTTTTTTTTTTTTTCTGTAGAAAGATATATCCAGGTCTGTGCTATGCCATTAGCATAGGTCTAAAATAGCCAAGCAATAAGAATTGTTCTACAAATAAATAGATATGTTTACAGGTACAGTTGTAAAATCTTCTTCATATGGATATTTGTCGAGTTTCTCCTCTCTGTCTCCTGCATGTCATACCTGAAAATTGCATTTTGGAAAAAAACCAAATGTTTGAGTTATTGTCTTAGTGAGTGAACTAGAACATTAAATGATTTAATTACTTTCTCACCTCAGGTTTTTATCTGCATTTTTTGATATCTGCAGTCCATGATACTGGACTGCTTATTGTTTGTCTCCTAGAGTAAATCTAAGTAAAGTATACAAAATAAATAATGCAAAGGACACTTGACAGGCGTATTTATATCATCCTCTTCTAAGCAGTAATTACATAATGTTCAGAACTTTAATGAGAATTATCTTTAAAAATATGCTGTGATAAACTGATTATGCAAATGTTTCTACTGGATCACAGGCTGAAAGCCACAACCCCAAAGTATTTTCAAATACCAAGGCTGTTTTAACATTTTAGAGGTTCATAAGATGGCAATTTATTTATTTGCATGGATTTCTCCAGAAGGTAGATATATTTCTGGTTAGGGATTCCCCATGATTTCTAATTGGATTTACACCAAGATGGCATATGAAAAAAGTGTAGAGTATTGCACAGAGATTTGGGGGACTATTTTGGTGTTACGTGGTTGAGCAAGAGAGTGCTCGGATCTCTGCTGAGGACTCTGTCTTCAGATCTCTGTCTTCAGGGGTTCTGCACCTTCAAGTGCTGTGTATGATTTCACTTTATGCTGTGTATGTGCAGCCTTTTCCAGCCTCTCCCCCTAAATTTGTCAGAAGACTCAATCCTACATCCTCTGCTTGCTTTTGTCACACCCACTTGTTACAGAGTACTGGAATGTGTGAAACTTAAGCCAAACAAAAAGGGCAGATCCTGTGGATACATCTTATGTTAAGAAGATTTGTATTCCTCTCACCGAGATCATATGTTTGAGTGAGACGATGAAAACTGGAATGCATATGTTCTTGGAGAGAGAGAAGGTAGTTGTTCAGAGTTACAGATATGTATCAAATTATGTTAAATATACTTGCAAACTTAGTTTTATTTTCCAATAAATAAATACAACTTTAAAAAACTTATTAAAATGATGGTATTATTATTGCCTATGATTTCTTAAGACATTTAAAAATTACTAAAATAAAATATCTTTCCCTCTTTCTTCTTCCTCTTGGGTGAAACCGTAGGAGGAAAAAAAAAAATCACATCAAAGTACAAATGATGCATAAATAGCATTACATCTCGTGTGGGTGGAGAGGTGTTTCCTGACTTGGCACAGAAGATGTGTTGGTGGCTTCACAGGCTGTCATAGTTAGATTGCCATGAGGACCAAAGCAGGTTCTGCAATCCAGCAACTTCGGATGCTGTGGACAGCAAGGCCTACTTTGTGTACACCTGTCATGCTGTTTCTCCTGGCAGGTGAGGTAAAAAATGCCATAGAGGATTAAGTGGCAATCCAGTATCAGACTTGTTATCCTGCCCTTGGTTCATATCCCAGTTTTGTCATTTGAATCCCGTGGGGGAACCCTTATGTCCAGATAAGCAGTGAAGTCAGGAGTGTGCCACAGGAGGAAGATCCATCGCTGTTGGCCAAGGTGTGGGACCGTTGCCCTACGGCCAGGAATTGTGTCTGTGTGCTGCTGTACCTGCTCACGTGTTCTCAGAATAAAGATGTGAAATGAAGTTCTGTTTGTCATTAAAATTACAAAGTGCAGTATCAAAAAGAAAATGATTTCACAATTCATAGAAGCATAACATGTTGTGTAGAATAATATGCTCAATGTCTACATATTAGCTTCATCTTTCATAGCTTTGACTGTTTTAGGTATATAAAAATCTTGCTCTAGACACTTAGAATGTTAGGATTGTGGTAAAGTATTTTAAAAACACGAGTGCAATAAATGACATTTTAATGATGGATGCTAAATTATTTATTACGTGGCTGATTTAGGTGGCTCAATTTCCATTTAGCAGAGAAAGAAGAGTTCATGCGTTATTATAGAAATTACTGAAGTTGAAATTACTTAGACTTTTCAGTAAACTACTGGAAAATTCTAAATAGACAGTTCTATTTGATACAAAATGCACTACTTAAATGTAAAGATGAGAAAATTTTTTTTTTCTGAGTATGGTCAGCATTTTTTAAAGTATGATTTTATTTTAGCATAGTGACCAGAAAAACTGTTAAGAGTTCTGAGGATTTAAGCTTATGTTCATTGTTAAAGACTTCAGCTGGCTAAGTGAAGACCTTTTTCTTCTGCTTTTATTTGCTTACTTATTTGTGTGGCGGTAAAGGGTGGTAGAAGAAAAGTAGGAAATAGATGGCTGCTAATTAACCATTTTAATAAAGTGAGAATTATTGTCTTTTTAAGTACATAATTATTGAGCTTAAATTATTCTTAAGATATTTTGATGATTCTGTGCATTAGGTTTTCTGTAACTGGTTAACTAGGGTGTTTGCCTGACAACAGGAAAAGTGGTAATCTGGAGACAGTTTCATTGTATTTTAGGGCTAAGTGAGAGAATTGCTTAGAATATCCTGTGAAAAGCAGTGGTGCAGACTTCACAGTTCCATCTTTACCCATCTATACAATCTTGGTTCTGGTGCTGTACTGGGAAGCGGGAGCAGTGTATACATTCAGAACACTTGTAGGTGCTGGTTTTTAGGCTGCCTTCACAACCACACTCACTTCTGGCTGTCCAGTTTCTGGAAAATGTCATGGACATACCTTACTGAAGAACAAACATCTTTTTAATGTAGTTTTTATTTGAATAATGCATTTGAAATAGAATAGGTTTTAGTTCTTCCCATGCTGCCTGAAGTGGCGTATAGTTGTTTTGTTGTTTTTAGATTATGATGTAGTGGAATGCAGTGCATAATTCTGTTTACACTGGCTGCATTGCCTGTTTGAAATGCATTAAGTAGCTGATTTACCTTGGATGCAGATTTATTCTGGCTTGATTGTGTTGTTCTGCCTTTGCAAGTGCTAAGGGTCTCCTGTTACTAACCCCGTACTCCCTAGGCTTTGTGAGCAGAGGACTACTACTGTTTTGCTACTGCAATCACTTTTTATCTGAGTGTGTGTTTTGGTCTGTTTTTGAGAGAGTATATCTAGAATTTCTTCTCTTTCTCAGTCTGGGAGTTGCTAAGTTTGTTTGTTTGTTTTTTCCCTTCTGTATCAAAACTGCTTTTAATAGAAGATGTAAGGTAGTAGTGATAGTGACGGATATGGTCTGTATTACTTTGTGTACAAAAATTTTCAGTTATCAATGTTTAAACCTCTGAAAATACAACTTTAGACTTTTTTTTTTTCTTTTCCTTTTTATGCATGGGTCAAGCAATGTGACCAACATGCATTCTCTGTGAAACCTGTCATTTGCTCAAGAGGCTAGGGACAGCCTGAAAGTATTTTATTACTGCTGTTGCAAGAGTTTATTTTATTTTCATCTGCCTCTGTTTTTTGCTAATAAGTGCAGATATAAAATATCTGGAGAGTAGCTCTGCAGGAGGGAGGGGGAGAGGCAGTGACACAGAATGGTCTCATTGACCAAAAAGACCTTTTTTAGTGAGGATAGCTTATCTAAATAGTTTTAGTCCAACAAAGAAAGAAGTGGTTGTTTTCTCCTCCCATCTGCATAATTTTGTCTCACTAGCCTTTATTTCAGAAGTCAGTGGGCAACATAATTTGGATGAGTCGGGCAGTATTGCATTACCTCTTAATTTTGTCAGCTCAGTCAATGTCGTGTTACAGTCAGGGCTTCTTTCTGAGCTCAGCATAAAAGCAAAAGATTCCATTTGCCATCCAACAGAGACAGAATTTTTTTCCTGTTCCACTTTTGCATGTCTTATCCGTATTTAGACTTTAAGATATGTAATTATGGTCACTAGCTTGTGTGTTGGATAATACACTTCAGTGGAGTGGTTTAGTATGGAAGGAAACTTGTTAAATCTGTGCCTTCATAGCTGCTGCTTCTGCAGTCTTTTTTAATTGGAATAAAAGGGTATTTGAGTGTGTATGAACAGAATAGTTTCAATGGAATAACTTTCATTGGGACAGATTCTATTTATTTGCTCATCCTCTAAATAAGACAAAACTTCTAAGATCTGAGTTCTGTGAAAAAGCAGATTATTTAATTTGGCTTCCCTAACTAGAGGCCAGCAAGCTGATACGGCTACTTCCAAGGATCTGGAATTTCAGCTGATGGTTTTTTTTTTGTTTTGTTTTTGGTTTGTGTTTTTTTTTTTTTTTTCCTAACTTATGCATAATCATCAATAGTAAAAATTCTGATGGCTAGATTATACCAGAAGATACAGCTTTGAAATTCTTCTGCTTTCAGTAGAATGATACAAACCAAAATATGCTTTTATATCTAAATATAGAAAAAATATTTGTATGGAGTTGGCTTGAATATTTTACCTATTCACTCTCTGATAAGTTACCTCATGTTACACAAGCTGAAGTTAGAAACCCAGTTAAAATAGATGTTTTGTTTTATTTGGTCTACTTGCTTACTTTTTTAAACTGAGGTATGCAGGTAACTGTTTTCTCAGACCTGGTTTCAAAGTGGGTGTTGTAAAAAGGTATGAAATGTCTGTTTCAATAGACCAGGTTGTGGAAAAAAAATATGGTAAAGGCATCATAATTTAAACTATAAATACTTGCAGTTGAAGTACTTGGGGCTTGCATTTGAACTGTTCTGTTACTAGGTGAGAGTGATGGCATCACACTTGGCTGAGTATTTGCCAGCTGGATCTCACAGCTGTCTTTGTTTATGACCATGAGAAGGGTTCACATATAATCTAAAAAATTTGGGTTTTTTTTTTAATGTAGTGACAGGTCATGAACACTCTAAATAGAAAACAGGAATTTGATCCAGGTAAATTTTCTGTGTCAGAGTTTCCATTTGTGTTTCATGAGATACAGATTGTTGTGGATTATGGCAAATTCTGCTGCCCTGGTTCTTTCTCTTCCTCTAGTGGCTGGAGATGGTGTGGCTTAATCCTCTTTAATTCCAGTGGTTTTACTAAATCAATAAATAATGTCTTTGGTTTTTTTTATCTATGTATTGTTTTATTGCTGATCAAGCTGAAAAGAAAGTACAAGTCTCTTGCCTATATATTCAAGAGTCAGAATGATTCATATTCTGCTTTTAAATTTTTATTTGAAGACTTTGAATTAAATAAAACAAATTGTGCGCTTCAAGGAAATGTTATTGAGATTTTATTGGAAAGTGTCCTTAAGCAAAAGTAACTTATTAGGATAAAGCTAAAAATACTCATAAAGCACTGAACTGATCTGGACTATGCTGTTTTGTTTGGTTGGTTTTTTTTAATTCTGAAAGATTAAAAATCTGGTGAAATGATCATTATTCCAATGCTTTTTCATCTTGTAGAGCTAGAAGTACACTTTTGTTATGTTTCTGTCCTGGTTTGGCCATGCTGTTTCAAAAGCATGTGATGTCATCCTGTGTGCTAATTAGTAAAATTTGAAAGTAACGGAGGAGAAAATGATAGGTTGTTTATATATTGTTTCGCTATGATAAATGTCTATGATGCCTTACTTTCTCTGTAACATATGAATATCTAGCAAATACAGTAAAATGCATCTCCAGCCATCTTAGGCATGTAAACTGCGAAACATGTAACCCAAGTAAGAGAGTAGCTACCAAAATGCAAATACGGAGATTTCTCTGCAAGTTACCAGCAGCTATGCAGGTATGCATTAACTGCTTTCATTTTTACTGACAGTGGTACTACATACAAGCATGTTTGAAATACTTAGAGAAAAAAAATCATGTCAACACTTGAGAGCAAGAAAGAGAAAAAAGAGAATTTCCAAACATTTTACTTGCCTTCCATCCTAGAGAAAAGTATTAGAATTATCTGAACGTAGGTGAGGGATAAGAAGAGGTTAAAGAAAAACCAAAAAACCACCACTGATGGGCTTTTTAAAATATAGAACCACATAGGTGATCAAAAGCAAGAAAGATGACATTTAGTTGAGAAATAAAAGGTGACTAGAGGTAAGGGAAAGCAAATCTTCCTGCATCTGTGAACGATCTGGGGGAGCTGGATGCTGAACTGAGTGCTTAGGATGGGACTTGCTTCAGTTGTCTGAAAGTTGGAAGGTGGATACTCCCCCTGTGCAAAATGGTTCCTTATTCTCTAAGTGTTGCATATGTATTTTGTCTGTACAGGGTTTTGTTCCATTTTATTTTTAGGAGAGTGGGTTTAGAGGTAGACCAGCTTTTTAGTATCTTTTTTTCTTTTGTTTCTCTGGTGTATTAGATCTGGTTTGTGCAATAAGAGATTAGAGGTAAATTTTAAATATTTTGAAAAAATACCGAAAGGCCTATTTTTAATGAAATAAGCTCACATTTGGTAGGTTCTCTTTGCCTTGGAGTTGCTCTGAAACGCTAGATTTGAATACATTTTTTAAAAAATAAATTTGATCTTGCTGACGGTTGAGATACAGAGAGAAAGTAAACCTCTACAACTGTATTTCAATAACCTGTTAGAATGAAAGTATTTTAACTTCAGTTATTAAAACAAAATGCAAAACATAAATGCTATTTAGAGCCATCAAAAAACAGGATGGAAGAGGCTGCTGATTGCTTGTTTACAAAAGAGAAAATAGAAATTCTTAAAAAACCCATGAAAATAGTTCAACAGAGTTACAACAATGTTTTATTCCATAGACCTGAACCATACTTGAGAAAGTGTGCTCCTCAGTGTCTTAAATAATTTATATTATTTATGCATTTATAATAACTAGTTAGACTAACTGGTTTTAAAGTCTGTGGTACCTGGAGACTGTCCTGTATTGGAAAGCTGTCCATTCAGGTACAAGCTGCAGCGCATGGTTTCACTGTTTGATCTCCATTCCAATGAGTGTTGCTTTCAGAAGTGCAGTAATCTTTTCTGCCTTGTCCTGAGATGGAACAGGAGAATGAGCGATCTAGCGTGTTTTGTTGTGACAAGTCACGCAAGAGTCTGTTCTGAGATGAACATGGAGAAGACAGCACAAGCTTTCCTTTCACTGAGGGAAATTAAGTGTAATTGGTGCACCCTCCTGTCTGGAACATAGGAATAAATTACACTTGTGATTTTTATTCTATTTTAAAAATTTTGTCTAGACACAGAGCTATACCTGTAATTTTTGTCTTTTTGCCCTTTTAATGTCTAAAACCAGAATAAAGCAAAATTAAAATCTTGAAAATATCTAAACCTTATCTGTGACCAACTCATAAAATTAAAAATCTGGTTTCCATGTTCTCTTTATCCTCTCTTTCTGTTTAAAGCTTAAGTATCCATCTCACTTTTTACTGCCTAGGTGCAATGAGGAGGATCTAGCAGTTATCGCTAGTTGGATCCGGTAACAGAAAAGGATTTAAGGCTAACTGGGACACAGCAGTTAGGGTTAGGTTCAGTTCTCCTTAGAAAACTAGCCAGTCTTTGACAAATTGGTCTTCCTACTTGATTTTCCCCTAATAAATCCGTTCTTAGGTTTACCATTCATTTTTTTTAAAAGCTGCAGTTGCAGAAATGTGTCTATGTTAGTTCTTTGTTTATTCATTCAGAATCTTAAATATAAAATGAAGGGAAGTATTGTGTCTAAGGATTTGCTTCTAAATACTTCTAAAGGCTACCTAAAATTGTTGATCATTCAAATAAATTTTACAAAACTAAGCATTCTATAAGAAAAGAAATAGATGGATCGGTTTCATTACAGCATTGGTCAGTGCGTACTGTGAAACTGTCTTTGCTGGCTCCTGTGGTGACTTATTTTGTAGACATAAGTTGTTAAAACACACTCAAGCCTTTTGAACACCGCTGCTATAGGAAATGAAATAAATCCGTTGTGGAATTCTGAGTAATGTTTTTAACTGACGTACTGTGCTGGGCTGACTGAAGTGAGTGCATGGTCGTTTTACTGCAGAAATGGATGCTTTGATTTTTATGCGTTCCTCCATGAAGGAACAGTTAAAATCAGGCAGAGGGAAATGTAACAGATGTTCATACACATTTCCCATCTGAAAATGCCTTCCACTGGCCAAGATGATTGTTAGGCACGATTAAGCCCGGTATATACATCCTGTGCTGTAAGCCAAGTCTGCTGAACGTGTTCCCAACAGGGAAGCACAGATTTGGAAAGAGGGAAGTTTATATGAACTTTCATCTGCAGTGGAGTTTGAGAGTCACTGTGTGAGAGATATAAGGAGACCCGACTGACAGCTCTGAGTGCCTGCCCCAGTGCACAGCACTGTAAACTAGATCTTTGAGAGAAAGTTTCAATCCTGAGAAAATTTCATATGCGTTTCAGGGATGTTAACACTTGAAATCTGGTTTCTGAGTGGCATTTGGTATTATGCTGCCAACTGACTTTAAAAGCTTGTGATATTATGCCTTGTAATGTTCCACTTTCAGTCTAATTGTCGCCATAATCAGCTTTATGAGGGCGACTCTTTGTGATGGCTATAGGGATGTATTTTAATCTTCTTTTTTGCCTATTATGAGAGGAATGTGAGTTACTTTTTGATTTCAGAGTGAAGGGAGGCAGACACTGTAGACCTGCAGAATTTGAAATCATATTTGACATGTTTGTGCAGAGAGTGGGATTTGTCATTTTCAATGATATGATAGCATCTAGTGTTGAAAGAGATGCTGAAAACCAAATACTTATATTTTGTGATATGTATTATAACTGAACACATTATAGCTGGCCATTCCAGAAAAACATGCCTTCCTGGTATCTCAAAAAAACTGCAGAGATTGACTGTTTTGTTGTATCAGAATATCATACAGACGCTATGAAAGTGTGTTGACCTGAAAATGTCAGTGGGTATTTCCTGTCAGTCGTCTTTAGTATTTTTCCTTTTTTTGGGGGGAGGAGAGGAAGAGACAAAAATGCAAGACAGACACTGCTTTGCTGTGGCGTAATGACTATCTTAATAACGTAAAAAACTCTGTGCCAGGTCTGTGAAGAGAATCTGGAAGTTGCTGGGCAGTCAGTAAGTCTTTTCACTGAAATGTGCAAAAGAACTCTAAAACTTAGCTGCTATTCTAGTCTTATTTTTCTGTAGTAGGTCAAAAATCTGCAAATATTGATGCCCTATTTTTCTCTGACCTTAGTTCTCTATATAATGTTTTTGTTAAATTCCACTTTAGCTGGGTATTAGTAGGGTTTAGTATTTTGTGTTACCTTTACTCACGGCAAAAATGGGGAGAAAGCTGGCCTGTAGCTTCATGTGCAGATGATGATATCCAGTCATCTGTATTTCATAAAGGCAAAAAAGGGAGACTCGGCTGGTTTTCTGAAAAATGTGCTTTCTTCCTATGAGAGAGAATGTCTGAAGGATCTCTTCGTTGTTCCTCTGGAACTATGGACTTCTGAGGAGTACCTAGAACATTGGTGGGCAGCGGATGGCCTTTACATGTGCCTAACAGTGGTTCTTTTCATGTTAACTCATGTGTTGCTTTCTGGTATTTGTCCGCAAGAAGCATTGTCTTTCTTAAGTATCTGTGAAATGTAGTTTTTATATGCTGTTGTGTGGTCATCTTGAGGTTGTTATATTCCTAGTGGAAGCTTTCTGGCTGCAGATTTATCTTTTGTATTATTATTGCTTGATTCTTACAGAACGGCACAAAATAATTTTTTAATAAAAGCTTTCCCCTAGCAGAATAATACTAAAATACTGAGAAAGGTATTTTTATTCTCTCTGTCCCAATAAGAAATGGGAGTTCAAGAAAGGAAGAGGTAGTTCATTGATTCTTTTGTCAGTCTTATTTAGCATGGGAGAGATTATCACAAAATATTAATAAATACAATATTGTGCTTCTGGATGGATGTGGGATGATGATTTCTGGTCATGTTACTTAAATTGACTGTAGAGGTTTTACTCCCCTGAGATCCAGAAATTAAGATCAAGTACCTGAAGTACTTGAAAGTAGTTCTGGGTCAGAGCCAGACTACATCATTATTTAAGCCCATATTTCATAGTTTTTTGTTTTGTTTTTTTTGTTGTTGTTGTTGTTTTGTTTGGGTTTTTTTGTTTGTTTGTTTCTGAGCACTTCTTTTCTGACACAGCAAATAATCTGCCCAGTGCTTTATTTTCTTGATACCATTCTAGAAGACTGTTGTTCTAATATTACAGCTTTTACCCCATGTTTCTTGCTTTCTGTATTCTATGTGCCTCTTATTTCTGTCACCTTGTTGCTTTAGTAATGTTTTCTTTTTTATGTAACTTGGAACATGTCTCCATTACTAGAATGGCATAACCCTTTTTTACATTTTATTAATTGAAATTTTATTCTGAGCACCATTCTTCAGTTACATTGAAAAAAAAAAAAAAGATACAGTATCGCCAGCATAAAAATAGATTCTGAGTTGGGAATCGGACACCTTCAGAAACAGACCCAAGACATATTTTTAGGGAACACTGTATACTAGCAAGCGTTTAAAGTATTTGGGGACGTATTTATTGAGAATGATGCCTGTGAGCTCATGAGGTGATTCTAAAAAGCCATCCATTTTACTACTAGCTGTCTCAGCTAATGGTTAAAAGTAAAGGACGAATTTATCTGTGGATGTATTATATACTGATACTATTGCATTGTTAATATTTGTTACATTTACCACTTTGTTCTTTTATATGCATACCTAGTTTTCTGCTTAAGCAGTTTTTTTTCTTGGAGGGAAGTATAAAAATTATAAATTTGAGTAAAACTTGTTTATTGTTTTTTTAGAGGGGTTTGTTTATTTGCTTAATAGTTGTGATTCAAGAATAATATGAAGTAGTGTTAATTACCTTCCATACCTTTTTGGAAAAAAACAATGTATATACTTTGTGACTTTGTCGAATAGTTAGTTAGTCTCCTGTTCTAACAGGACAGGAGACCTGGAATATGTATCACCTACTGCAGAAACAGAAAAATCAAATTGAACATGTAGTGGTTCTTCTTCTCTCTCTGTCTCAGAACAGAACATTTTTGTTACAAATTGTTACCACGCTCTTTGAAGAAAACCGTATCTCTAATGTAACAAAACCTAATTTTTTTTTTGTTATCATCTTTTTTTTTTTAATTTTCAGAATCAGAGTGTGAATGTATACATTTATATAAGAAAGGTTTCTTGCTGTGAAGAGGGATTTCCGATTAACAGATTCAAAGATGTTCAAGCCAGGAAGGATTATTATGATAATTCAGCCTGTCCTTTTGAATATACATGCTACAGAATTTTTCTCAAAGACTGG
Source organism: Tetrax tetrax (assembly GCA_009806455.1). Taxonomy (NCBI): domain Eukaryota; kingdom Metazoa; phylum Chordata; class Aves; order Otidiformes; family Otididae; genus Tetrax; species Tetrax tetrax. The sequence goes on from WHYT01017317.1 coordinate 477,835, forward strand.
CTTAAAGCAGACCTTTTGGAAGATATTTAATCTTGTTTTAAACATCTGAGTAATTTTGATTCCATCAGTTTCACTGATACCCTACTGAACTGTTTGAATGTTTAATTACCTTGGCAGTTAGGACATTGTGCGGCTCTATTTTTCTTTATTTCTGTTTCTAGCCGCTGGTTCCTGCTGGCTTTTTTTTGTCTGCAAGACTGAAAATGCAAAATACTCGCAAACAAATGAGGAAGCTCTTGAAGTGTACCACCTCCTAGAAGAGAGATATATCACAGACATGGAGAAAAATAGGGACAGAAGACACCTTGTGGGATCATGTAATCTACTTCTCTGCCCGAAGGCAAGATCAACTTTGCCTGTGTCATTCCTGACAGATGTTTGTCGAGCCTGTTCTTAAGATCTTGAATGACAGAGACTCTCTAACCTCTCCAGGCATTTTACACCTTCACTAGGGGTCATTTTTTTCCCCAGTGTCGTAGTTGAAATCTTAATTTTTTTAATTTTAACCTCCCACAGTTGTTTTATGGAGACTGGGCATAGAAAATGCATTATTTCCATCCTTTTTGTAGTGGGGCATTATCTACTTAAAGACAGTCATTTCAACCTCAGCCTTCTCTTCTTGTGGTAGTGCAATTCTCATTCCTTTGGTCTTTCCTTCCTTAGCCTCCTACAGTTGCAAGATATTATGGATAAGATTTTGAGATCCAGAGAATTATTTAGGTATCTAATTTCTCTTTTTAAGAAGAACATAATATGATGTATGGAGTGTAACTTTCCTTCTGACACCTGAAATCAGCGTAGGAGATAATAAAATTTTGCTGGTAGATACAGATGTTCAGTGGAGGGGAGAAGGGAGAGTTAACGCTAAGTCATGAGACACAGAGCACTGTGAAGGATGAGTTTATTTTGCTGTTATTAAAAATTTCATTTCAGGATAATCCCTCTGAGATTTAACACGTTATTTTAAGGAAAGCTTCCTAGAGCAGCAGTAAACAAGATACAGTACAGTAGGTTGAAACGATTCATAAATGTTTGGATTTTTTCAAACATCCCATTTATTGAGTCTATTTCTGATACAGTGCTGAAATAAACAGCAATCATGTTTCCTATGTGTTTGCAAAGACTGACATTTGTAAAGAAATGTATTTAAATAATCAGCACTCTGAAGCCTTTGCAGTTTTTGGCTGTCAAATTTTGTGAAGTTGGAGGAAAAATGCTTAAAGCACAGGCTAGCTCTTCACTGATTTTTGCGTATCCCTTCTTCATCAGTAACTCAATTGAGGCTTAATTTTGAGGTGCTGCTGTGTGCGTGGCAGTCTCATTTTCTGTGCGTGGCTTTGTCACAGCGTGTAGTCTGTCCCTCTGAAAGTCCAAAGAAGAAGAGCACCACGTCCTTCCATCTGCGTAGGTTTATTTACAATAGTGTCACCGTGCCCCAGTGCCCGTTACTACAGAAATGTGTGAAGAAACCTCAATTTTCTGTATGGCATTTGCATTAAATTAACATAGGACGTATTTAACTACTGCAGTACACACAGGTGGCTTTTTGTACTAGTAGAACATGGGATCCCTTTCTTTTACACTCACCGTTTTGGGGGATAGCAGCATGGAAATCAGAGCAGAAAAGCCACAGACTGTTTAGATAGACATAAAGCGTGGTCTTCTGTTAAGCACAAGTGAAAACTCAACACAGGGGGTGATGGCAATGATGTGTGTTACAGATGACGTTAACAGCCATACAGTAAACAAAGTGCGCATATGCTGAAGTTGTGTTACCTGCACTTAATTTTCCCTTGATAATCATCACTGTATTTTAAAGAAATATTATCTTAAATATGAGTTCTCCTTCTGTAAAAGTTTGTGAAGATAGGTGCCAAAGGAAGACGTATGAATAAACATATTCTTCAGGTCTTTTAAAGTTGCCGTGCTGTAAGGTGACATGTTACAAATTGTAATTAATCCATACTTCATTTGACAGCCTCCAGTAAAGTAAGGGATTTTGACATGCATTTAGGAGCATTCCTGTTCAAGAAGGCACTGAAGTTACAATAAAGCATATGCAGAAGTGCTGTCCAAAATTAGGATCCTAGTGCTCGGTAAATATCATTGCATTTTGTCAAGTTTTCCCCTGATGTTAGTATTGATGGCAGGATCTGAAACTCTGAGGCATGGATCACAAATAGTTTGTGATCAGAAAAAAGCAGATAAATGGTCATGGAAAAACAGAGCTTAAGAAACGCAGAGGAGTAAAGCGAAATAGATGAGCCTTGGGAAAGTACGATTTATTTTCTAGTTTTTATTTGTATCACTTTGTATAAATTGACTCAAAAAACTCCAGTATATACCAAATTTCTATTTTAAATAAACTTCTTGGCCTGATTTGTTTTTTTTCCTTAGTTATTCATGAAAGTGTTAGTGTGTTGAGGTGTGCACAGCAGAAATAAACCCAATTAGCAAATCAAGGTTTAATGCATAAGGGCAGCGTGGTGGAACCTGACAGCCCTTGTTGAGGGCCTTGGAATGACCATTGCCAAGTCTTGTTCTCGTAGAATTTGCTACATAATCAGAGAGGAGAATGAGAGCTTTCTTCCCTTTTACTGACCAGCACTGGGGAGAGCTTGTAAAGGGTCAAAATGTGATAAGAAATGTGTGAAGATGAAGGAGTGCCTTTATGACTCACTCCCAAACACAAAATACAGACAATAGAGCATCTTGTAAAGAAATATTTGTAGAGTTTACATGTACTTTTCCATTTATATCATGCAAGAACAGAGGAGAAAATAATAATGTTATGATTTCTTCTGCTTAAGCTTCATAATTATAAACAAGATGTTAGTAAATTAAAGCTGTTGTATTATCTGTATAATTTTTCCTCAAATTCTTTTTTTTCCGCTGTGTTTTACCATTCTCCCCTCTCCTCTGGATTATGCATCAAAGTCTTCATAAATAGGAAGTGATCCTTGTAATGTGGACACAATCATGAGTGTAAGGCTGGAAACTCCTTTCAGTTTGCTTACTAATATGTTTTACACTTCATCTCATGTATATGCCTGAGGAGGGATGCCTATTTAATTATATGCGAAAGATTTCTGTCTGGAGCATGTGAGGAGAGATCTGTTTCTCCTGTAGCTTAACATGGATCCTGTATTTTCATTTCATGAAACTTGTCACAGCTGATTTCATCCTTTCAGGGATAGGTTTTTAGGTAGTTGAATACACTTTAAAACTAAAATACCTCAACAGTGGTGTTCTTTGGGAGACTTGTACAAAGGAATTGTGTAGAGTTTTAAATTCTGTGGATGCATTGGAATGAATCAGTTTTTTAAGGTTGTATCTAAATTATGAGTTATTTTGCATGAACATTTCTGTGAAATATAAATATCACCAGACCAGAAAAACAGAAGAAATGCTTGTAGAGATAATAAAGACTTGATACTTGAAGATTGCACTGAAATTTCTTGATAAGGTAGAGTTTACAATGTTTTTAAAATTAGCAAGGATTTTCTATGTGGTTTAAAATTATCACTTCTCTATTTGAGTAGGTGTAGGCATACGATTTTTTTCCCGTGCCGTGTTTATTATTGCCAGGATGTGCTTAAATCATGCTCTGTACTCAGTAAAGCTTTACTGAAGAATGTCAGTCAATAGTTGCAAAGCTGCCAAACACTTTTCACTAAGTTGAGTTTACACAGGCACCTCAAGAAATTAAAGTCCTGTTTCATTGCACATGTGTAGCCATTTTTAATAAACTTTTAGTGATCTAAAGTACTTTCTGTGCAATTGAATTTTTTTTCTGGATTACAGAATGGGTAAAAGCTACACCAGCCTTTGCGGAATGAGCGGAACTGCAGTTTAAATTTTTTTTTTTTTTTTTGTGGCAAACATTCACTTTAGGTTGGTGATATGTGAATTTACTTGCTTATTTATTATACCAGTGATAGATTATTCTCACTCTACTTAAATTTGACAAGCTGCACAGTGCTAAACCCTGCTAAAATGGTGGAAAGACCCAATTACAGAAACTACAAAGGCATGCAAGAGTAAGCAAAGAAAAAACATATAAAAGGATTAAAGATCAAAAATAGAATGATTCCGGAGAAGCTGCATTGGAGACATCAGGCAGGAAAACATGAAGGAATTAGAGTAAGAAGAACAAAGCTTTATAAAGCTTCTGAAAACTGACAAATATATTTTTAAAACTATTTCTGTTAACTCTCTTTATTAGAATGAAAATGATTTGTTGGGAAAGTACATGTTTTTCAATGTTGTAATGAACTAAAAACTTGAATTGCGTTCTTCATGTTGTTTCTGGAGTTTGAGTCTCATCTGCAGAGTAGCTGTAGCTGGCCTTAATTAAGGATTTAAACCTTACTTGTATCTTTAGTTTTAAATAAATGCTATCTAAGATTTATGAAGAATCACAGGGTGGATTTACCCTAATGCGTGCTTACCCATGTTGAACGTGCTAACCCTTTTATTCCTTCCGTGGCTTTAAACACTGCCTTTCCCGCTAATCCTCATTTCCTCATCCAGCAGACATGGTGTTGCGCTGTATCTAGAGCTGGCAAAATTGTGGTGCAACGGGGAATGAAAGCGGCATTTGACCCTTACTTTTCTTCACACAGATGACTACTGCGTAGAATTCATTTTCTCTGCACAGAGAACTGGGAGAATGGGATAAATGAAAAATAACCCTTCCAGGAATAAGACTTAATTCATTGCAATTCCCCCGTGTTCCTTGGAGGAACTAGACGAAGTACAGACTTTTACAGTACAGATAAAAGGATTTCTGTATTTCCCATGTACAAGATTTCTGCGAAGTTGAGAGAACCAGTTTAGATACCCATACGGGTCCCAATCATAGTAGCTCCTGAGTGACTTCTAACATCTAATTGACAACTTTAAGAGGGCTTTCCTTAAGTAAAAGTCTTTAGAGTACTCCAGAACCTCGGTATAAATCAATGCTTGCTGTGTATTTTTGGTCAGCGTGGAACTGCAGTCCTGCAGCAGTTCATCTGAGCTTATTATTCAGGTTTCTCTTTCTATCTTCTGGGTCTACTAAGGGTATCAGTTTGGGAATGGATGAGAAGTGTTGCAGTTTTTCTAATTTTTTTTTTTGTAGGACCGTTGACTACTGGTTAAGATGCGATGTAGACAGTCGGTGGCTCTTCTCTGGGGTTGTTCTCCATGTAGCTGTTGCAGTGTGGTTGAAGCCTGGGAGAGATATGAAGCAAGACAGATGGTTTCCCACAGACTTCCCCTCTAGCTCTTTCATCTTTTATCTAACTATTAATTCATCTGTTTGGATGGATACATTCACGCATGGAACCAAGATGAATAATAATGAGATTTTTAATAACTCTCTACATTTGCATTCCTTGTAACTCTTTACATGGTTCTAGCTGATTAAAATGAATCATTTACATAATTAACATATGGTTATAGTGTTGGCTTTAATATGCTGATTATCTCAGTACTTTTGTCTAGAGTCAATTGGATTCAAACTGTAACAATTGTTTGAAGTGAGAATAGTTTATTCCTGTGAGGGTTGGTGAATATTTGCCATGGGGCCTGATTAGAAATAGCACAACTGTCCAAGAAATTCTTTAATGTAAAGCATGTATTTAAAAAAAAATTAAAAATGTCTATTACATCATCTGTGTTTAGGTCAGGCTTTACAAATAGCTTTCTATGGTTAGGGAGACTTCTGCCATTAGTTTCTTAGTGATATACAAATAAAGTACCAGATGTAGTATTAAGAGTGAATCAAGACAACCACTACAGGTCTAATTGTTTCTTAATTTGTAAAGACTTTTTTGTGTCTTTTCTTTAAATCAGATTTAGAAATAATAATAATATATTTTTAAAATTACATTAAGGTAGAATGTGTTGGGTTTTTTTTTATTATTATTATGCAGAATGTGTTTCAGTACTTCTATGTTCAATGGATTACCATACTCTTAAGATTAGAAGAGGAATAGTTTTCCTATTTGCTATTTTGCTTGTTTCCTTCTAGCAGGTATGTGTAGCAAGTAACACTGAAGCAATAATATTTTAAGAACTGGTCAAATATTTTTCCAGTCTTGCCATCACCCTTGGTGGTGTGCTTAGCTACCTAATGCAGAGGTTGCTTGAAAACAGAAGAGAAAAGAATTGTAGGTTTTGTGGTTAGGTAACTAACGCTTGTGTCAGTGAATGCTTTTTGAATGTTCATGAATATTTGAAGCAAATTTGTGTTAATTGCACTTCTGTTGTCCACAATTAGTCTGTGGTAGACATGATTAATTGTAAAGAGCCCTGACATTTATGCATAAAAGGCTTGAGGTCAAACAGAAATGGAGAAAAATGGTTGCTGCAGCATTGGCAGATAGAATGCTAATGCGTTTTGACTCATACGGAGAATAATGATATTTCTGCATCAATAGCAAATAATTGTTTTAGAACTGTGGAATATTCTTCTCCTCTCCCTTCCTTCTCTTTCTCTGTTTAACTGTCTTCCCTCCGACCACAGGATGCCACAATCACCAGTTATTTTTACAGTGTAGCCTTTAATTGGCTTGACTACTTCTTTGTGAAATGCTTTACTGGAAACCTACACCAAATTGCTGGCTGGGAAAGGCCTATATTGATTTGCTTCTCTGAGGAAAAGTGTAATGGAAGAATATTCTGCTGATAATTACGTGTGTGTTTTGAAGGAAGTCTCTTGAATCTGTGTTGGTATACATCCTATCAATAAATGAACTTCCTGTGTTCCAGGGACACAGGCTTTAATAACGTTTCAGCATGTTGTGTAGTAAATAATTCAGCAGATAGAACCTCAATGTTTTAATTTCTGTCTTAATAACGAACAGACTATGTTCATAGTGTCATTACCAGCTTATGAGCATGATCCATAACTTTTCCACCACAACGAGCACCGCGTGACACCTAGACCAGCACACTGCAGTGCTCCCAATGGGTGGAACACTAGGGCTACTCTAGGGTAGTCTTCACTAACTGCTGCTCCTAAGTCCTAGAACTTTTTAAAAATTAAGAGACCCTGATGGATCTTCCCTTTTGGAAAGCCAGCAGGTTGATTAAGTGAGTGTAGCATCACATAAACCTAAGCTTGTCTGTGTACGCATGGTGTAGTAGCTTAGCCTGCTGAATTTTTGCTAGAGCGCTTGCATCAGACCAAAACCAGGTAGCAAATGTTTGCACACAATAGGATCTTACATAGTTCTTGCATAATTGTGTTCATCATTTTTTTAACAAACCAAAAATATATTTTTTTCACTGTTAAAAAGCAACATGTTACGTGTTTTACTATGTGTTTTAGAATCCACAAAAAATAACCTAAATGAGATAAATCACTTGTATATGTAGACCAAATGATATGGTTATCTGGAAAGATTAAATTAAGTGAAATACTTTGTTCTTTCACCGAGTACTTCTTGAATTGCTTGGTGACTTTTGGTTACATGGCCTCCTTCTCAGGTACGGCGTTCTTTCAAAGCGGAATCTGTGGTGCTCATCTCCAGCTCTCCTCTAATAAATGCTGGACTGGGGACAGGAGATGGCCAAAAGAGAGTGCCTGGGCAAACCTTGATCTTTAATAAGGTGCAGAACTAGTCTGTAACTGTCAAGGAATGACAGAAGAGCAGCGCTTTCAGCTTGCCTGCTCAGAATAGAAAACGGGGTCCTCTGACAGGCAAGAGAGGCTACTTTATTGGGTTTGGGGCTGTTATTGTGCCTGTGTTATTTAGTTATTTGACATTTGTGAATTGTTGGGGCAAAAAGAAGCCTAGTTATTAATGTGAAAACAAAATTTAAAATGGATTTTTATGCTGAATTGCACTGAAAAGTCTTACTGTTGCACTTGGAAACAAAGCCATACCTGATGCTAAATGGATGCTGTTTGTAATTTAGAAATATAAGACATTTTTGTATTAAAACAAAAAGCAGCCGTAAAGAGAAAAAACAAAGACATTTAATATTTTCCAACTTCAACTAGATTAAAAAACAATACAAAAGTTGGGTGGTTTAATTTTTTTGAACTGCTGCTTGCCTTCTAGAGTTCTTGATTATAGCTTTTTCTGCGCAGTCTGCTTTCTCAGGCTTGGGCTAGAAATGTGACACTCTTCTGTAGCTGTGTTGCCAGCTGTTGTGTGCCACCAGTCACCGGTCTGGGACTATGCAAAGGGCTCCTGAGCAATGCTGTTATCAGACTGGTGACAGATTCAGCTTGTGCTACCTGAGTTATGTGATTTGAATGCCTTCCATGGCTCACAGCTTCTTGGTCCATGAAGCAATGTCTGCTGCCATTGTTTTGCAACAGTTTTTTAACAAACTAGACATTTTCAAAACTTGAAGAGGTGAGGAAAAGATGTTTTTCTGCTGTTTTACAGTGCAGTCATCAAGGTGCTTATATACAAATACATGACATTATATTTGCAGGAGTATCTGAGACTTAATAAGAAGTGTATTTTTTGGAAGATACAGGTCTGTTGTTAGAGTTGGGATTGTTCAGTCTGGAGAAGAGAAGGCTCAAGGGAGCTCTCTATAACTTCCTGAAGGGAGGTTGTGGTGAGCTAGGGGTTGGCCTTTTCTCTCGTGTAGACAGTGATAGAACTAGACACAATGGTTTCAAGCTGCGCCAGGGGAGATTCAGGCTGGACATTAGGAAATATTACTTCTCGGAAAGGGCAGTCAGGCACTGGAATGCACTGCCCAGGGAGGTGGTGGAGTCACCGACCATGGGGGTGTTCAAGAAACGTTTGGATGTTGTGTTGAGGGATATGATTTAGCTGAGAAGTATTGGTGATGGTTGGACTGGATGATCTTTTAGGTCTTTTCCAATCATGATAATTCTGTGATTCTGTGATTCTGAGTAGTGAAGTTAGTATTATTTAGAATTTTATTGTCTGAAGGTATATGTATACAAGATAATTGCACAGGAGGTAGAAGTTCTTTAACCTTAAAATAGTGTTGCTGCCATAACTGCCAGTGGTGGTCATTTCTGGTGTTTGGGTGGTGTGACCTTTCGTTCCAGGTTTTAACGGCACTTTTAAACTTCTAAAAAGACCTGCTAAAATGTGAGATTTACCCATTGTAGGGGTGAACTGATGGAAAAGCACTGGTTTCCTCTAGACTGATAATTTGTATGCTGATTTTTCTACCAAATATAAATTTTGTCTGATTTTTCTTGAATTATCTCTGTCTCAGATACGCATAGTTAAAAAGCATGCTGAGCAAAATACTGACCAAAATAAAGCTTGCCCAAAACTGCAAACAGTTTTATTTGTGCAGAACACCCTACTCCTTTTTAATATTTCTTTTAGAGCTCAACAATCAGAATGTGTAGCTATCTGGCATTTTTTTAAAGTAGTTTCTAGTAGGAAACTAGTTGGTAGTTTCTCATCTTTTCATTCATGCTCGGATGTGCAGATTCCTAGCCTACATAAATTTCCAGGAAAATCCATACAGAAAAGGACAGCATCTCACAAGTGGCAGATATCCAGAGCATGTACCTCTGTAGTCTGGCTCTGGTATTGTAAAATGATACAAACGTAGGACACATTTTAGTGCTTTTAAATTCACAAACCTTCTTGTTCTGCAGGAATGGCTGGCAAGACTGTATGAAATAAAAGCAATTTGCAGTAATTCTACTAAAAAGTGAGTAATAGGTACTGTTAATAAGAAAAGTTTCTGTATCCTAGGCAAAAATTCACCGGTACCATTGCCTCAAAAGGCAATTGATGCTCAATTGTGCTTTACTGGGAAATACTACACTACAAAACAATGGAGGAAAGTACAATTTCTTCAATTCTGAATCATCTGAAGCTTTGATTTTTCTTCTTTTGTAGTCTTAAATCACAAATGAGCATTGCTGGTTTTGAAAGAAAAGGCAGATACTGAGCAAATCTTTCCAAACAAGAAGTTGTGTAGGAAACTTCCAGATGACTTTGAAAATTTTATTTTGTATATTTGTTACATCCATATTGCTGGTTTTTGTCTTGCAACTTGAAGCATTTGTTTTATGTGAGAAAAGTATCTTGCAAATGTGGTAAGCTGATTCTCTAAAGAGTGATTTTTGGCCATGTTGTATTTGTAGTTGTCAGTGGATTTTTCCTTTAATCTCGTAGTGGTATTACTCAGTTAGGGTGGTAGCAATTTAAGTGTGGCTCCGTGCCATTCCAGACAGATGGGAACGGGCTCACAGCCAAGAATATATGTTAAGGGCAGAAGACTTTTCAGCAGCCTTGTTTGAAAGTGTGAGTGTCTCAGCCCACATGCAGCATGACTGTGCATACCTGATCTATTTTTTTTTCTCACTTGTGCAGCAATATGAAGGCAGTGTTTTGTCTTAGGAGAGTCTAGGATGATCCTCAGATAAACCTCTGCAAAAATCACTTAGTTTTTCTCATAAGACACTGATAGTCCCAAAGATGTCTCTATAGTTCAGCAAAATAGTGGGCCAGTTGGGTTTTTTGGGGTTTTTTTTTTTTTTTTTATTTGCCTTAGTTGAGTTTAGTCAATTTACAAAGAAGGTAGTTATTTAAATCAGAATAAATAAAATTAATTTTAAAAATAAGTTTTCCTCAAGGTTGTTAAAAACTAAATATAGCATGTTAAACTGTTGTTGCTGTTGTTTTTAACATGGAAATTATAATGATGTTAATTCTTATTTCACTGGGGACAGAAATTCTGTATATTGGCCACTGATTTCTTGTCTTGAATGGGCATCAACATTTCTTAACCCAGCCTTACGCTTGTTTAGTGATTACAGCAAGTTGGTTTAAGGGAAATATTTTAATACTGCGTAACATGGCATAATTTAATAGCTAGTAAGGGATATGTGTTTGTGAGCTGAACAAATTACTACTCAGCTAAGTTTAGTTGAGCAGCCAGGCACGGTTTGCATTTTAAGTATGTCACTGTTAGTCACAAACACAAAAAGTTTGGTAACAACTGCTTTAATAATTTTGTCATTCTGAGGGCTATTGCTTTATTTGAAAATCAGACATTTGTATCATGATGTATTTATAAGTAAAAGTAGGTTAAAGTAATATCAGAATGTAGGACTGCACAGTGAGATCTGCTGTATGGCTAAAATCGTTTCAAGTACCCTGACAATTACAGATCTAGCTTTTAGATGTCTGTATTCTGACCATAAGGTTTTAGCAAAAAAGAGAAAACCCAAATAACAAAAATTTATTTACAATGTCACTGTATTAGCTGTGAGTTTTCTTTCTGTAGAGGCATGGATGTAACAGTGCAGTTGCTTTTTTTCCTTTGATCTCATGCTCCTGTTTGGGAGTCTGATTCCTCCTCAGTCCTATTGACTTGAAAACTGTGGGTAAACAAGAGAGTGGAGTCACATGATGGATGACTGTACGGTGGAAAGAATGAGCTGTGCCTGAAAAAAAGCTTTTAAAGTAATTGTATTACTCCTCTTATATACACAAGTTGCACTGCCCAGAGAAATGCACCTTTTCTTGAGTTCATTTCTCTGTTACTCGGTATCTCTTCTTGGGTTTTGTATCTTTTAATGTAGTAAAAGTAAGAGGAGAAAAGAAAATAATATTTCAGTTTTCTGGTTATTTATTTAAGAGCTTTGGTGATATTATGACATATCTTACATTTTACTGAATTGCGTTGTACAATTCAGTTCACAAAAAAAAAAATTGGATTCTTTAAGCAGTTCTGTTTTAACAGTTATTAAAAGAGCTGAGTCAGTTCCTTTCATAATCTTAAAAGAATAGAGTATGAATACAGAAGAAATTCCAGATAAGAGATGTGATTTAAGTGTAGCTCAACTTTTTTCCATAAAATACATAGACTGGAAGCCCAGAAGGGGCTACTATAATAATGAAGTTTGACCTTCAACCTGTCATACCACTGTGGAGTCCATCTGCTTTGTTCCAGCAGCCAAGCTGTATTATATATTAACCTTTTGTATCAGTCGAGTGCTGGAAATGAGGTAAAGAACAAATGCTTAATACATGTTTCTTGGTGTCTACATTGTGTGCAGATTTCTGAACAAAGAATGCAGACTTCACTGAAATTTGGTGTGATCGTATTATTATTATATTTGTTACAATAAAATAGATGTAAATAAATCTGTGTAACTTGAAAAAATCCAAGAATGTATTTTCACTGTATGTTATTTCTGTTACAGCTAGACTAAAAAGAAAGTAATGATTTGGTAGTCTTTTATCAGCATGCGCATTCATATGTGTTCATATAATTGGACATGTTGTGGTGTAATGTGTACCAATTTGAGTTCCTCAAGTCGGAAAGTACATCACCGTCACTAATGGATGTGTGATAACAAAGCATGACACTGAAACTACTGCTACCGTGTATTGAATAGAGTCCATGCAGGAACATCATAAAGTTACATCAGTTTAGGTAGTATTTTGCCTGTGATTGACTGCCAGGATTTGTGGTTGGAAATAGACCCTTCCTACCTCTACCAAACTGAAACACAGAAGCAAAACTAAAACAAATTGTTGTTTACTTGGGTGCAGTTAAGAAGTGATATTCTTTTTGCATGAGTTGCTTCCCTCCAGTTGAGTTTTCCCATTATTACTTTGCCTTCTTGTTGTAAGATTATGTTACACAGGCTAATATGGATTTAGTATTAAGTCAAAAGGCATAGTGCAGAAACTTGTCAGGTTTCTGTAACTCGTTGATAGACTCAACTGATTCCTTCAAGGTGATCCCATCTGTGTGTCTCCAAGTCCAAAATTTTTGGTTTGATTTCCTTAGGGTTAAAAGTTGTCCTTCCTACACAGTGAAAATGTTTGTATTGCTAAGCCACCTAAGATAGATTATGTAGGTGATCTGTTTTAAGAAGCAGAATGTTTTGTTTCTGGGAGAGAAAAATATATTTTTTCTCCAGTAAGTGAATTGGATGCAAGTGCCAGGAGTTAAGGCAGAGCTTGCTAAGCTTGTAAGAAATTTTTCCAATTATTTCTTTTTTTCTTTACATTAAAAAAAAAAAAATGTTGAAAGGGATTTTGTGATTGTCAGATATTTTTTTTTTTTTTTTTTTACAGTTGAGCCTCTGGATTTTTGCAAAGATTCATTGTATTCTGTCTTTGTAATTATGGTGTTCCATTTTCCTCTTGCTATGGGAGGCCTTGCCTTCCCTTCTGGCACAAGACAGAGGTTCAACTGGTTCTGGCATCATCAAATACACAAACCCGGTGGAGTCTTGGGGACCAAGATGTCAGCATCTCACTTCAGTATTGGAGCCTTGAATGAATGGTGAAATTCTGCCCGTAGGTGGTGGTCAGCACTCGGAGCAGGGAATGGAGCAGTATTAGTAACTGCAGCGTTAGAGCTGTGTTTGTGTTGTCATCACCCATGGCCAAGCTCATTCCTCACCCTTCTAATAGACAAAAGTGAGCCTCTGCATAGGTCACTTTCCCAGCCATCTCTAAGTCGTCGTGTTCTGAGGGCTGGATACTCATATACTAGTTATTCCTGTGCAGCTCCATGAGGAAAAGGAGGCACGTCTTCTTTTTTTTTTTCTTCCCCCCTTTATCCTATACATAACAAGTTTTGTTCAGTTAATGCTCCTATCAGCACCTGGGGATCAGTGTTATCTCTAGAATTGTAATGCATGGGCCAATATGGTATCACATTCTCTCTGACAGGTCACGGTAAAGGGAATTCCACCATCCTGTGTGCTTTCCAGTGATTTCAGCATTTTTCCTATGAATTACCAAAGCCCACAGTATTTTTGGAGGAGAGAGGAATGAGATGAGGTGAATGAGTGCTTATGAGAAAGTATATATACAAAATCTTAAGCATCAGTGTAGTCTGCAGTTTCATGGAAACCATATAGTATGCAGGCAATTAGAGTGCTTAGAAATGGGGCATAAAGCTTTCTCTGTGCTCTTTGCTCATGTTTAAGAATCTTTTAGCTTCATATCCAGTTCTCACAATAACTTCCTACTCAGTTAATGTATTTGACCTAATGACTGAATGTGGCAACTTGAGTACCAAACTGTGCACTTTGGTTTTATTAAATCATCTCTGATTTGATTATCTTCATTATTTCATGCAGCAAGTTTATTTCTCCTGAATTTATTTTTTGGACTTTACAATTAAAAGATGCAAATTATCTTGTATAGTTCTCCTCCTGTCTTCGTTATGATATCACTGAGTAATGCACTGATTTTTAGAATTACAAATACTGTTATAATGCAGCTTCCTTATAATCTAGCAGTAGATCAATGTGATACTTGACAATATCAGTTTCTGGGCTCTGTATTATCTGTTCTGGAGAAGTGAATTTCCAGACTGGGTAGCATCTGCAGCAGTAGTCCGTGAGGTGTTTCAAGTTGCCAATTAGTAATACAGTGATGGTTTTCTAAGATGCATAAATCACAGCACTGCCCTCTTTCCTAATAGGAATGTGACAACCCACTTAAGATAATAACATCACGATATTTTTTAAAAGCTGAAGTTTGGCACTTCTGCTGTTCTGAAGTGAGTACGGGGTTTAGATTTCAAAATCATCTGGGAGGTGAATGTCTGAGGTTGGTTAGATACAAGTAGGGGAACATTGGCAAATACACAGAGAGTGAAGACTGTATGACTTGAATATTTCTTGTGCCTCTCAGAGCTCAGTTGTTTGTGTTGCTGTTACTGCTCTCTTTATTATTATGAATTCCTGGCTGAAGTGCTCTGTGTAAGTCTTCATGGCTGGAAGATATAGAAAGTGGGAGAGCTCATCATTTTTTTTTTTGTGATTGACTTGCTATATTTCAATTTAGGAACTATTTTAAGCTTGTGTATGGAATCATCCAAACTCTACAATCCAGAATGCTAAATAGCTCCCATGTATGCAGCAATAGTGTTCCAAAAAAGCAAAATTAAATGATAGATGGCATGTGTTATTATACTAGTGCCTGAGGCTTTTCTCAGTATGCTACAGCAGAGGATTTCCCCGTTCTGAGTGTTTATGTAAAGTGAAATTAAATTTGGTCCATTTGTAACTTCTTTGTTGTATTAACTGAAAAATATATCAAATTGTTTTGCAAGACTTTCACTTCTCTGTATTCCTCCTGCTCCCATCTTTGTGTTACCATGATTTCTTTTTCCTTTTTCTTTTTTTTTTTTGTGTTCAGTTGTATAGACAGCTAATTTCTTGGGCCTTTAGATTCTAGTTTAAATATGTTTATATTGCTTGATTGGAATAATATCCCCATTCTTAATAGAGAAAATTCAAATTTGCTATGTTCTTAAAAAAATAGTGCCCTGGTTCTGGGTAGGACAGAGTTAATTTTTACCTGAGCTGGGAGAGGAGCTGGAGCTGGTGGCTCCTGCAGCTGGGAACACAGCTGGGACAGTTACCAATTAGCCCACAGCTGGGCCAGGTTACCCAAATTGGCCCCAGGGCTGTTCCACACCATGTGACCCCCTGCTCAGGGTATAAAGTGGGGATGGGGCTGAGGGGCAGCTTTTGCTGCTGGGGAGGGAGCTGGGCAGCAGGATCCATGGTGAGCTGGTGTGCTGTGAGTGACCTGCTTCAGTATTTGCTGTTATTGGGTTTTGTTTGTTTTCCATCTCTGTTTTCATTTCCTCTGTGGTTCTCTTAAGCTGTTTTTATCCCAACCCAGGAGTTTTGCCTTTTCTTTCCCAGTTCTCCTCTCTGTCCCACTGTGGGGCAGTGAGAGAGGCGAGTGAGTGAGCGACCATGTTTTTTCTTTCTATTCCTTTTTCAATATTTTCCATACAGCTGTCTACATAAATGTTCAATTAGCATTAAGTAGTGTTCTGGCTGTGAAATGATACTGACTCTATAAAAGGATACTTTGATAGTGTTATTTTTCTTATTTTTACAGGAATAAAATTAGATCCTGACCTTAAAATGGATATGTTTGTAATTCAACAGTAAATATTATGGAGGAAGGCATTTCTTTTCTTAATTTTGACTCAGTCTGGTGAAAGCTTTAATTTAGGACAACAATACAGGATTTTTCTGAGTAACAAAGTAGTTACTGTATAGAGAGAAAAAATTTATTACAAATTCTTAAATTAGTCAGGAATAAATGATGAATGGACTTCTGCAATTCGAGTAGTTGAAAATTGATTTGAATCTGTGGAGTTGCACCAGTGTAAATTAAATCTACGTATTCAAGATGACGTTCCTGAATACTTAAGATTTCTTATTTTCTTCTTATTTATCATAGATGTATTCTTGGATGAAGAAGATAAGTTTTATGCTGCATGTATTATTTTCTATTATGCAGACTAAAATATTACAATTCCTTCTTCAAAGAAAACAATATATTTGAATGAGAACTAATTACCTCTTTTTTTATTCCAAGTGACAAAAGCTAATGTATCACACTTAGCCACTCTAAGAACTCCATTTCAGTAAACTAATTAAACTAATCCTATCTCTACTCATTATTCTCAGTTCTGCTAAATATTTTAGCAGCATAGATTTATTTCATTACATAAATTATATCACGCTTAAAGAAAACAGTTTGCGTAATAGTGTATTTGCATTCCCAAGAGTTTATTTTGGGTTTTTGAATTCAGACTTCAAGTTTCAGTTGAAGTAATATTATTTGCTTTATTTACAGTGGGTAATTCTTCTTAATTATTACTAATTACCTAGAATGATGTATAGCTTTAATTAAATGTGAGTGCCTGACATTCTTGTTAACATATATTAAGCAGTTACAGTTTTCTTGTATATAGAAAATATAGTATTAGAAAGTTTTGATATTTCCTATGGTTTACAACCTGTAATTTTATAACACAGCGGGTGATTAATTTACCAACATTGGGGAAAAAAAAGTTGCTTTTTGACTGTTAGTGATGCAAAATTGAAAGATCATGTGCTTACTGGACATTTCTTAAGCTACATAGTTAAAATGAAAATGTGTACGTAACTTATTCTACTTAAATTGTAAAACCAGTATACATTGAATGCTGAGAATTTAATAGCAGTTGCTGAGGAGCTGCAAAGGAATAATGCGTAAGTGCCACTTCAGACTAAATTGCTTGCTACTTATGGACACGTAATGCAATTTAATTAAGAGGCTGTAAGCCTCCCAAATCTCCTAAGTTTTATTCAGGTATTTGTACTAAAGGTATCTGTTGCAGAGCTTTACAAAATGATAAAAGAGGACAATTC
Organism: Tetrax tetrax; assembly: GCA_009806455.1. NCBI lineage: Eukaryota > Metazoa > Chordata > Aves > Otidiformes > Otididae > Tetrax > Tetrax tetrax. The sequence goes on from WHYT01017317.1 coordinate 494,981, forward strand.
AGATAATTAATACTTAATCAGAACAAATTTACAGTATGTAATTCATATTAGATGTATAGAGGATTCATAATTTTATTGATATTGATAAACCACTTATATCACAGAAGCAATGGTGGTGTACTTTAATGTAGCCTTCATACTATTATCTGGACTTCAATTTCTGTCACTGTTGCTAGCTTGTTAAAGTGCGGACACTAGGTGAATCAGGAGCTTTTTAGGAACTTCACATAGAAAAGGAATTAATTATAGTTGGTTCTAGTTGAGGATCCTGCATGATTTCTTGAAGAATGACTGACAGACAACTTGTAAACTGTTTTATCCAAAGTGCTGTGGGTGACGGTCCCTCAGCTCAACGTGAGCCATGAAAGCTATCTCCCTGTTATGTTTGCCAAGTCCAATCTGCCAACTTGAATTAAGAGAACTGTAATTCATCTTCCAGGTATCAAGCAAGCATCAATACACCCTTTTCAATGGCACTTTACCCTGCTTTGCACCTTAGTTGCTTGTTGAATGCAACAGCAAGAATTACTTGTTTGCTCATCAATAATCAAACCCTTTCATTCATCTTCTAAGTGCACATATATATGCTGTTGTTTTGGTCACCTGTCAGATACTTGTCCCTAATTTGTTACATGATAATTGTATTTCTGTAATCTGTGCTGTTCCTTTTTCTGACATACGTTTAAAAAAAAAAAAAAAAAATCGACATATATATTTACTTTACATTTTAACTTCCTTTTATTCACCTAATTTGCAAAGATGTTATCTGCAAACAATTTTCATATGTGATTAACAGAGGTTAGCATAATGACACAATCTGGTCATATTTATTTAATATTTAAAAATATAATGCAAATATATTTTTGAATGCCAAAAATTATTAGGAAGAAGAAATTAAATGGAGCACATGACACAATTTCTTCTATTCTTCTGTAATATGTTTATCTCCTTAACGTTTTGGAGAACGTCAAGCAAAACTTGAAGAACAAAGGTAACTGCTTTGAATAACAGTTCTTAATGACTTGATTGTAACAGTATATTTCCATGCACTGTCAGCAGCAGTTTCATATATTTGATGAGCTCACATTCACAAGACATCACCATATCCTGTAGTATGCAGCCGGGTGGAGCAGAAATAACATAGTCCCTAGAGAGTAAATAGTCCTACGTTATATTCAGCTGTATATCCATTACTTTCTAGAACTGATGACTGGCTGTTGGTGTTGAAGATATAGTACTAGGAAATCTTTCAGATTGATTAATCCAATAAAACACTTCCCTTTTTTTGTCATGTTCTCCTATCCTACCATATGTTCCAACAATTTCATCCTAAAGTAGCCACCTAGCAAAGACATCATTAGTATAATATTCATTGTAGCTTGTTGTAAAATGACAAAAAGTCTAAAGAAACTCCAGTGTCTTCATTGACAAATAATTTGTCTATAATTACTGATGGTCACGATAATAAATAGAGATATTTCGAAAGAAAACTAGCCAGAGTGAGCAAATAGCTCTCCAGACATAATCTATTAAAAGAGTATTCTCAAACTGTTTAAGCAGTCTTTACATACTATAATCACAGAGCCTGTTATTAAAATTACAGGTATCTATTGTCGTGTTTATTTCTTGTTACTACCATAACTTCTAAAATTCAAGTATAATACTGAAAATATTGAAAACAAAGGCTGATCATACTGATAAAAGTGATCTGTAACAAATTTGTAAGTTTAAAAGCTGCTGGTTTTGCATGAGCAGGCTGTATAGCCTAATATCAAATCTAGATTATTGGCTCTGTGTTTTTGTGCTTGACTCCACATTACCTCTATTCAAGGAGTTTGTAGCTCAGGTGTTATCTTTAAATACTATAATAGCTCCAAAACAATAAAGGTAATATTATGAATTGTATACCCCAAACTCAAACGCACAACTAGTTCGAAGTCTAATAGCATGTACAAGACTTATGAGTACGTGTAATGTCCTCAGTCAACCGGATGGTCCAGCTGGATCATGACAGGTGGACACAAAGTGGAAAAGGTGCAGATAAGAGCGAGTAGGATGAGGGGAATGGAGAACTGATCATATCAGAAAGGAGATAGGCATGTCGAGTCAAGCAAAGAAAAGGAGTGGGAAAAGGATATTGTTACTCTCTGTGAACTCTCTGGAGTAACCAGCAGGGATATAGACAGCATTTTAAGCTGAAAGGCACAAGGATAAGTGGGTATACGCTGTCCATAATAATTTACAGAGTGGTATAAAAGAACCTTTGAATAGTCACATCAGGGAGTTTCTGAGACAGGATTCCAGCTTGAGCATGGACTGGGGGAGGTCAGATAGCTACCAAATTTTAAGAGAGTTTCTTAACAAAAATTACATCATGTGGCTTCCTAGCAGGTGACTGGACTCACTGGCTCAGGAGTTATCTTCTAGTTCTGCTTTCTTTCCAAGAAAAGTCAAAGTCACAGATGCTCTGGCATTTTCAATTGCCCAAATCCCTGTGGCTGAGAGGATCAACTTGCTGAATTTGTCCATGAATAATAGGAAATATTTGTTTTCTTATCCACGTTCATTAATTCACACGTTACTACTGTAATTGACAGTAGTGCTGTTTTTCCTAAACCTTGTCTTTTATACATGGAAAGCATGGAGAATTCTTACTTTGAAATTTATGATGTTTGGACAATCAGTTGCTCCCACTGAGACTCTCTCTGGCTTCATGGAGTCTTCAGAGGCACAGCAGTCTGTTCTGTGATGCTGATCGTAAGTTCTGGAGTTCTGTGTAGATTGAAATAGCCCATCTTTATGTGATAATGGAATTATGGATTGTATTAGCATAAAATAAAATGAAATGTAGACTGTGTCAAGCTACTTTATTTCACGGAAGTTTAATTGGAAATGTAGCTCACGCAATGTGTGATGAGGTGGAAAAGATAACAGAAGTGACCACAGTCAACGCGTATAGCCCACATGCTTACCATTTTTTCCATTTTCTTAAGCATTTATGGACAATCGAACTGACAAAGTGTGCAGCAAATAGATAGTTTCCACATCTTTCTGTGCAGGCTAATTCATATATTTTTAAAATTAGTAAGTGCAGAGAAAGAAAAATTATGTGTTTTGAAAAGATACTAAATGTCAAATGTAGTTAATTACACTGTGGCTGAAGACATAGTTCTGATGCTTGCAGAATCAACTACTTAATTAAATTTATAACTTGTGAAGTCTTACTTGTAATTTACTTTTCAAGAACACATTTTGTGTGAAATTTAATTTCAGAGTTAAAATCTCAGTGAAGGTA
>WHYT01017317.1:508222-535212 GCA_009806455.1 Tetrax tetrax
CAATCTGGTCATATTTATTTAATATTTAAAAATATAATGCAAATATATTTTTGAATGCCAAAAATTATTAGGAAGAAGAAATTAAATGGAGCACATGACACAATTTCTTCTATTCTTCTGTAATATATTTATCTCCTTAACATTTTGGAGAACGTCAAGCAAAACTTGAAGAACACAGGTAACTGCTTTGAATAACAGTTCTTAATGACTTGATTGTAACAGTATATTTCCATGCACTGTCAGCAGCAGTTTCATGTATTTGATGAGCTCACATTCACAAGACATCACCATATCCTGTAGTATGCAGCCAGGTGGAGCAGAAATAACATAGTCCCTAGAGAGTAAATAGTCCTACGTTATATTCAGCTGTATATCCATTACTTTCTAGAACTGATGACTGGCTGTTGGTGTTGAGGATATAGTACTAGGAAATCTTTCAGATTGATTAATCCAATAAAACTCTCCAGACATAATCTATTAAAAGAGTATTCTCAAACTGTTTAAGCAGTCTTTACATACTATAATCACAGAACCTGTTATTAAAATTACAGGTATCTATTGTCGTGTTTATTTCTTGTTACTAGCATAACTTCTAAAATTGAAGTATAATACTGAAAATATTGAAAACAAAGGCTGATCGTACTGATAAAACTAATCTGTAACAAATTTGTAAGTTTAAAAGCTGCTGGTTTTGCACGAGCAGGCTGTATAGCCTAATATCAAATCTAGATTATTGGCTCTGTGTTTTTGTGCTTGACTCCACATTACCTCTATTCAAGGAGTTTGTAGCTCAGGTGTTATCTTTAAATACTATAATAGCTCCAAAACAATAAAGGTAATATTATGAATTGTATACCCCAAACTCAAACGCACAACTAGTTCGAAGTCTAATAGCATGTACAAGACTTATGAGTACGTGTAATGTCCTCAGTCAACCGGATGGTCCAGCTGGATCATGACAGGTGGACACAAAGTGGAAAAGATGCAGATAAGAGCGAGTAGGATGAGGGGATCATATCAGAAAGGAGATAGGCATGTCGAGTCAAGCAAAGAAAAAGAGTGGGAAAAGGATATTGTTACTCTCTCTGAACTCTCTGGAGTAACCAGCAGGGATATAGACAGCATTTTAAGCTGAAAGGCACAAGGATAAGTGGGTATATGCTGTCCATAATAATTTACAGAGTGGTATAAAAGAACCTTTGAATAGTCGCATCAGGGAGTTTCTGAGACAGGATTCCAGCTTGAGCATGGACTGGGGGAGGTCAGATAGCTACCAAATTTTAAGAGAGTTTCTTAACAAAAATTACATCATGTGGCTTCCTAGCAGGTGACTGGACTCACTGGCTCAGGAGTTATCTTCTAGTTCTGCTTTCTTTCCAAGAAAAGTCAAAGTCACAGATGCTGTGGCATTTTCAATTGCCCAAATCCCTGTGGCTGAGAGGATCAACCTGTTAAATTTGTCCATGAATAATAGGAAATATTTGTTTTCTTATCCACGTTCATTAACTCACACGTTACTACTGTAATTGACAGTAGTGCTGTTTTTCCTAAACCTTGTCTTTTATACATGGAAAGCATGGAGAATTCTTACTTTGAAATTTATGATGTTTGGACAATCAGTTGCTCCCACTGAGACTCTCTCTGGCTTCATGGAGTCTTCAGAGGCACACCAGTCTGTTCTGTGATGCTGATCGTAAGTTCTGGAGTTCTGTCTAGATTGAAATAGCCCATCTTTATGTGATAAAGGAATTATGGATTGTATTAGCATAAAATAAAATGAAGTGTAGACTGTGTCAAGCTACTTTATTTCACGGAAGTTTAATTGGAAATGTAGCTCACGCAATGTGTGATGAGGTGGAAAAGATAACAGAAGTGACCACAGTCAATGCGTATAGCCCACATGCTTACCATTTTTTTCCATTTTCTTAAGCATTTATGGACAACCGAACTGACAAAGTGTGCAGCAAATAGATAGTTTCCACATCTTTCTGTGCAGGCTAATTCATATATTTTTAAAATTAGTACGTGCAGAGAAAGAAAAATTATGTTTTGAAACGATACTTAATGTCAAATGTAGTTAATTACACTGTGGCTGAAGACATACTTCTGATGCTTGCAGAATCAACTACTTAATTAAATTTATAACTTGTGAAGTCTTACTTGTAATTTACTTTTCAAGAACACATTTTGTGTGAAATTTAATTTCAGAGTTAAAATCTCAGTGAAGGTATGCCTCAATGCTTCTTTGGGGAGCAGAGTTAAATCTTGTACAGCTGTGTGTTTACACTTTTAATACGTACATCTTTAAATTAATACTGTTTTCAAAGATTAATGACAGCACAGTACCTGCACTAAAAATTAAGCAACTGTCATAGTTTAAGGCCAAATAGAACTCTTGTGGTTCTGTGTATGTAGACACTGTTATTACTATTGTGAGGAATAAATTAGGATAAAATCCAGCTTTGCTCTGTGTGATCTTCAGTACTCTGTGGGACCACATCTGATAATATCCCTTCACAGAAGCTTTTTTGTGGTTTTAAATACAATTCTAGTGAGTAAGAACTCCAAGACTTAGCCTTGTGTAAATATATATTAGTATCCTTGTCATTATTTTCAGGGTGCCTGAAATTATATGCCAGATCCTTCCCAATTTCATTTTACACATAGCTGTCTGTATAGCTGTTGTTGTTCCAGCTGCATTAGCTTACACCTTCTTATATATTTTCTTTATATTTTATTGCGAATCATCACTAAACCAAAAGTAAAATTGTCCTTTCCTTTTCAGGGTAGGTAGAAGTATTTTTATTCTATTTTATCAGATTGAGACCTTCCATGGCACTCAAATAATCATTTTATTTTTCCACTTTGCCTTTTTGAACATTTATTCGTGTTAAGCAATAAGCTAAATAAGCATTTTTAACTGTCACCCAAGCTGCTTAACGTACTGCCAATGTATACCTTCATGATTCATTTAAACAGAAAGTACTCTGTTAATTTTTTTTTATCCATTCTTTCCCTTTTTTTATTCCTTTATCTATTTAAAATTCCCTATTTTATTCCTTTATATATCTGTTAATTTTTATGTGAGGGTGGTAAGGCCCTAGCACAGATTGCCCGGAGAAGCTGTGGATGCCCCATCCCTGTAAGTGTCCAAGACCAGGTTGGCTGGGGCTTTGAGTGACCTGGTCTGGTGGAAGGTGTCACTGCCCAGGGCAGGGGGATTGGAGCTGGATGACCTTTGAGGTTGCTTCCTACCCAAACCATTCTGTGATTCTATAATTTTTCATTATTATATCTACATATATGGTTATTATAGAACTGAGGTGAGGAGTCATTTGCGTGTGTGCATGTATTGATATATCTATCTGTAGGCATGCAAACAAATGATTGAAATACAGGTGGGAGAATATACAGGAATTAGCAGTTGCTCTTTTTTTGGCGTTTTCGGATTAGTAAAATATGCTGGTATTTTGTGTGATTCTGTGGTATCCGCTCATTTCAACCAGACATTTCTTTAAAGACATAGTTAACTTAAAAAGCAGAATTAATTTTAAAACCCCAGCAAATTTCTATGGATGATATCACAAACTGTGGAACTGTGAAAGACGAGTAGTAAGAAAAGATCATAAAAAGAAGAAAAGTGTAGTAGAATTAGTAACAAGCAGTGTGGTCTGTGCTGGTGGTTATATCAGCTGGATGTTACATGCTGGTGGACAAGAAAGTCTTGTATGTTTTCCTCATTTATTGACTTCCTGCAGCTGATTAGTCCAATTGCATTCTTTCTGGAGGAAACCCTCTGCCTATCACATTCTTTTAGAGTAGTCTTTTGAACTGTTGTGTGTAGGTGTTGCTTTTGCAGAATATATTTGGGTCTCAGGGGTGATTATAGTTTAGTGATAAGTGAAATAATCCATGTTTCTGGATTTTACCAGCATTTAACGGAATATTGTTGGGTTACTAGATAAATGTGTAAAATGATTATTATTTCATCTCTGATCACAACTTTTTGATTAATCTCGACTTCCCCTTGGGTAATCATGCAGAATTTGCCGTATGGTGCAACAGCCAAGTAATCATTTAAGATTTTGATTGTTAAGCTCAGTTGAAGTGTAAATTCAGGTTTTATAAATTACTTTTGGGGTAGATCAGCATGTAATATTATCCTCTGTAATATAACTCTCTTTTTTTGAGAAATATATCCTTCAGTTAAAACGGCTGCTTAGTCAATACAGTCTTTTTATAACCAACATGAAACACATGGAAGTAGAATAAAGTAAACTCTCACAGCAGAGGAACAAACTAATCATTTAGCCTTGTAAAGCTGGATCAGCTTCCCGGACTGACAGAGGAGTACAAAAATGCTGAAGTGGTCTAGCATCTCTTGAGAGCTGAGAAAGAGCACGTAATTGCATGTAAAGTGGTCATTGCGATGCATGTTGCAGGAAGATGAGTTTGATATGTAACAGATAAATATTAGATGCCTTTGTAATACTAGTATAACTGTAATGTATATTATAACTTAATTTTAAAACTGATTTATGATATTTAGTTGTGACCGAAAATCAAATAGGTGAGATAGAATTTAAAAGAATCTCAGAAAGAAATGCACAATTCATTTCAAGTCTGTTGTAACTCCATTAAGACATAACAGTGAAAGTTCCAAATGAAGGATTACGTAGCAGGATTGCAAATTGACAGTGCCTTTTTCTCACACCTTGTTAATTTAGCATTTTTGTGTAAGAAGAAATCAGATGTGTATTTTCTGAGTGCTCTGTTGTCTCTCAGGCTATCAAATGAATTATAATTTCCATTACCTAAAAATTAAAAAAAATAGAATTTTTGCAGTCGTTGGTGCTGTCCATTTAACTTCTGACAAGCCTCTTAATACTGGAGCCTCTACTTTTCTGAAGTTTCTGAGAAGGAATCCGTAATTGCATTTTTTTCTGATAAAAATTATACAGAATTTTAAAAGTATTGGCTATAAATTTTTAAGCTCTTATAACTTGAAGTGCCCAATTAAAGAACAAAATATTAGAGAACTCAAGAATGGCACTATGGTTCTAATTACTTCTGTAATTCTTTTAAATACAGTGCAAAATAAATCACTACTTACAAAATATATTGGTGCAGACAGAGAAAATGTACAGAGAAAATACAGTGTGGGTAAATGTTATGCTGTTTTTTCTGAAATAGTCAGGTGACCTTATTCTGTAATGATGTGAAAAAATGATGTCGGGATAAGGTCATTCAGACATCAAGCAAAAATCAGTTTCTGTCCTTTGCCACAGAGATTCCCAACTATGTATCAACTACTCTAGATAGGAATTCCCAAACTGATTTGATGTGTATGATTTGTTGATAAAATCCTAGTAAATTTTCCTCCCTGGAGATACAAATAATTAGATAGTTACATAGTAAGGGGATAATCAAAGCTATTTTTGCAAAGCATGTGCCTTAAAGTATGATTTTTTTGTCAACAAAATCTATTCTTTTAGTAGGAGTTATCACATATACATATACTTGTTGGAATATTACTAAGAGTTGCAGATACAAAATGAAGCTGTTTATTGATCAGAACCATTTTTTTTTTCCCTTGAGTCGGTGCTGGAAAAGTGCTGACTGGCGCACAGTGCCGATTGCAGATTTTTTTTGACAGCGGAGACCTGACTCTTCCCTAATCCGCGTAGCTGCATTGTACGAGTCACAAAGCTGATGTGACAGACCTGTTCTGTATTCCAGGAACTGCAACATACCTATCATCAGATAGAAGCAGGAATGCACCAGTCATCACTTCACTTTGGAAGCAGAACAGATGATTGAAATTATTTCTCACTACTAACTAATTCCCCCTTTAGTAGAGATAAGCTGCTTTGTTCAGCTGTAAATGAAACATTAGGGTATTAGCCGTCAAGGCAGAAGTATTGGAGAAGCTATGATTTTATCAACAGTAGTAATATTTTGGGCAATAAATTGTTCTGTTGGGGAGAATACTAATCTCCAGAGGTATAACGAAACAAAGCTCATTAAGGTAAATGCTTAAAGCACACACAGAAAAGCAAAGACAAAGGCTTATTACCTTTGTTTTGGGGATAGATAAAACATTTCACTTTTTCTTCGCTGTGTAGCATTGAAGAATTATGTGGTACTGTTATTAAAAAGAAGCGTTTGTAGAGTTGTAGAAAGCTTTTTGAATATGTCCAAAGGAAAAAAGCATTTCTGAAATATCAACAGAGAGCTGTAGTGAGTGATGGCTTTTTGGAAATTGTTTTGTTTTCCTTTGGGTAAAATTAGGTGTCTGCACATTGTCCTGTACTTAGCATTCATCAGATTAAAAGACTAGTGTTATTAAGTGAATATTTGGAATAGAGAAGAATGAATGTCTGAGTTAAACTAAATATTTTTGCCAGTCTGTGTACCTAAATTAAATTCAGAAGAGTTTGTAGTGTAAGGCACAAGGATGGTAAGGGAGGAACTGTGTTGCTGTTAGGGACTGGCTAAAGAAGAACATATTTGGAAGGTGATGGAGGAATTACAGCTTGGTAAACCGAAATTTGCTACCAAAAGCAATTAAATAGCAAGTAAGTAAAATAGGTCGCAGGAGTCTGTGTTGGGTAAAAAGCCAGAATACAGCCTGCATGTAGCCAGAGGCTGATACTGTTTTTCATCATTAATTGTTTGAAGTAGCATTCTGGAAAACTGTGAAATAGAATTAAGTTTAATACATAATAAAAAGAACAAAACTCATGCAACTGAAAAAATTGCACAGAAGATTCTCTTTGTAGCTGACACAAATGTGTGTAAAATTTTCTCTATGCAAGGTTTTGAAACACTAGGAGAGAAACACCTTTGCAAGCTATCCTGTGATCTACAGAAGAGTAAAAACCACCAGATTATTTAGAAAGAATCAGGCAAAAATGAATAAAGTAGAATACAGTTGACCAAAACCTGGGTAATTTATTGATAACTCTCAGTAGGTAGGAAACCACAGATACCTTTTGGGGTGAAATCCTACATAGATAACAAGAAAAAAGTACTGGAGTTTACTGGTTGTATTTGAGCAAAGACAAAATGTTGTTTAAATACTGCTGTCAGTCACGAGATCATTGTTCAATGATGAACAAACATTTTCTGATCTCCAACTTTGTTTCCCTTCTTTATGAAACAGAGTTTATAATATTGGCCCACTAGTATAATCTGCTTGCTTTTATGGGAATAAGTATAGTAATAGTCAGCTTTGCTTATTATTGGCTAATACTGAAATTAATGAAGTTATTTCTTCATTTGGGGTAATTACGCTCATCTGAGGGGAAAGTATTGAGCTTGGTAAGCGGGGATTCAGTGATACTTTTTTTTACCAGCTTAGATTATGTTCTTAGCTATAAAGAGTGTAAAATATAAATATATAAGTGCTTTATATGCACCCCTCAAGTATAAAATAACATAAACTTGATTTTAAAGTTCAGATTTAATGTGAATAATTCAGGTTTTAAGAGTGTAGATCTGCTGTATGCTAGCGTGCTCCTTGTTCGGTCCTCGTTTCAGTGTAGTGACTTGGAGCTTTGGGAACCTTTAGGCTGGTGTTTTACTCCAAATCCTACATCAGATCAAACGCAGCCTCGCTGTGCTTTGGCACTCACCAAAGGGCTGCTTTCTAATCTGAAAATAAGGCCAAGTCACAATTCTTGTACAGTTGCTGAAGTTGCGTAAGAACATGAGAAGTCCAAAGATAAGATATCAGAGGACTAAAATGTTGAGACTTTTGCTGTTTAGTATAAGCTTTACTTTGCTTCCCTTACCTGTGGGGAAGGCTGTCGTCTTAGATGCCTCAGCAGATGGATGCCAGATTTTAGACAAGGCGGCTTCATTTTAAGAGATTATGATCCTAATTTAGAAAAAAACAATCAATCTGCAGCAATTTAAGTAATCTTAGAAAATGTTGATTTCAACCTATCCTTTTTTTTTTCTTTATTTGTAAAATAGCATTAATAGAGGGAATGTACTGTGCAAGAGTAGCATATTATTGCTGATTTTATTAAAATAAGATTGGAATCTCTTGCACTGCGAACTCATCCCCAGGGTACTCTCAGTCACAGTTATACATGAGCTAAATTTCATCTCATTAAGAGAAAAAAAGTTCCCCAATTTTTCAATTATCATGATCAGCAAATGAACAAGAGCTTGACTATAATATTCTAAAATGCATGGATTGGCTTTTAAGTGCTGTAGACTGTAACGCCACACTGAATTTGTCAAAGCCGAGCTGTGGTGAGTAAGTCCAAAGTGTTAATGGAGCAGCAACTGGAAGATTCCTTCACATTAAGGATCAAATCCAGTCATTTATATGAGTTGAGTAAGTTGGTGCCTCTTTATTTTATAAATCATTTTCCTAAGCAGCTTGTTTTCAGAGTTCCATACAAGTGTTAAAAAGGCCTATTGTGATGATGAGTTAATAGCGCTGTTGTTAAGAAGCCAGTAAACCACAAGTTAATTATTTGAAGTAATATAGGTAATTCAAGGGTTTAGGATTTTAGTAGTTGATACATTTTGATGTTTTGTATTAACAAAAAGGTAATAAATATATATATGGATATCTATATAGCTCCTTTACTTTTAGGAGAAGCAATCATGTAGGCTGAACAGAAGCCTTGAGCTTCTGAAGGTAGGTGCGTGTAGGCAGGATGACAAGGCAGATGTGTAGACATGTAGAAAATAGCTGATGCTTCTTCATTTGCCTGTTGGTGAGATGGAAACTGTTTTTCTGTGAGCATAGGCTGTGGAAACCATAGATTTCAATGGTTCCTGGTTTTGTGAATTAATTAATTTTTGACGAGACATTATGAAAGCTGTTGTAGTACACCTGCACTGAGCTACAAGCCTCGTCCTTTACTTTCATGCAAACTGCAGAACAGAAATCCCAAATCTGTATGTACTCTGTAGATTAAGATGATTCCTTCCTGGTTTACTTCATATTAAACAGTATTTCTAGAGTCACATAACACCTTTTAAACAACAATAGTAGAAATTTGCTGTGTCCTAGATTCATCCTCTGTGTTCCTGACATCATAGTCATGGTATAAAGGTTGCTTTTAGGGCTGTAGCAGTCGACGAGTATTTGGATGAAGACAAAAGTGCATTGAAAGAGAACATTAGTAGCATATGAAATCTGCATTTCAGCCTGGACCATAAACATGTTCCTGATTCTGAAACATAAGGAGAAAGGATCTAGTCTAATTTTTAGCTGGTATTGTAAAGTAATTTTAATCATGCTTTTATCTTGATTCAAAGCATAAATTTAGTTTTAAATACACACTTCTTTTGGAGTAATGATTGACAATTACTGAAATATTCAGAGACCTGGATTGTTTCTCATATTTAAAGTTGGCTTGTTTTTATTTGACATCTGGTTAAGCTTTGAGTATATTGCTGCCATGAATCACCAAGAAATAAAACAAAAAAAAAAAATCAGTTACAATACTTTCTTTGTTCTTTTATACCTTTGGAGCTCATGGAGCAGCTTGAAAGTGTATAGAGCTCTGGAAAAAAAAAAAAGTTTGTGCTTGTTGTTAAAGTGGAGGAGGAGAGTTTTCTGTGAATATCAAGTTCCAGAACCTGTGAATTTTGACAGCACATATATGGGGCATGGTTTGATGATCCAGAAAGTCTGCCTTTTATGATTTCTAGTACTGCATCAGAAATGCCATGCTAACAGGGTACGAGGTGCTGATCTGATAGAAACTTTGACAGGCTTGCTTTGTACTGGCAGGTCTAGCACAAATCAGGCATTCTCTTATTGTGTCACTCTAACTTTATGCAAGATCAAGTATTTCTGTCTTCTCCCAGCTTTCATAAAGCCAGCACAAAACCCCTCTGAACCCTATGTTCTGATTTATTAGGTAGAAATATGACTGTACCTAATTTGTTAAGATTTGTACTGCAGGTAATCCAGCAACGGACAGGTCTGATGGCAGTGACAGGAGAATCGGAACAGCCAAGAGAAGTCAGCAGACCTCTGAGGATGCATGCTTTTGCCAGCGTTTTAAATGGGCACAAGCTGGTACCTCCTTTCTAAAAAGCAGCAGTGGTCCCTCAGCCAGCCTGCTCTGCGTACCCTCATTCCTGGGCTGGGAGGTGCGGCAGCGTAGCTGTCTCACACAGGATGAGGTCAGGGATTGACTTCCCGAAATACAGCTGCACCGGCTGAGCACGGTCCAGCAGACTGTGGCACAAAATGCCAATAATGTGACTATGAAATGCCAGTAATGTTGGTACTTCTGTGAAATGGTATACAGAGAATGTGAAAAAAAAATAACATTCTGTTGACCATTTAATTGAGCTCTAAAGCATGTGGTTAAAGAAAAATATATTTCAGACACTTATAAGTGTCTGAAAAAGACTGAGAAATTCAAGAAGGCAAATGTGTCTTCATATATATCTTTACTGGCGAGAAATCCATATCTTAAATTTGTGATTTCTGGAACTGTATGAATTTTTGACATTGATCAAAATTAGTCAATTAAAACTAATGTGAGTATGGAGCAGAATTTGGCACTTGGATGTACTAGAAAGGGTTGCAGTACAAGGCTACAATTTTCTGTTTAGTACTTGTGCTGGTTTGGGCTGGGACAGAGTTAATTTTCTTCATAGTAGCTAGTGTGGGGCAATGCTTTGGATTTGTTACCAAAACTGTGTTGATAACACAGGGTGTTTTAGCTACTGCTGAGCAGTGCTTACGCAGCCTCAAGGCCTTTTCTGCCTCTCGCCCCACCAGCAAGTGGGTTGGGGGGGCACAAGGAGCTGGCAGGGGACACAGCCAGGACAGCTGGCCCCCACTGACCAAAGGGATGTTCCAGACCATGTGATGTCATGCTCAGCAAATAAAAACTGGGGAAAGAACAAGGATCAGAGGAATGTTTGGAGTTCTGGTGTTTGTCTTCCCAAGTAACGGTTACATGTGATGGAGCCCTGCGTTCCTGGAGGTGGCTGAACACCTGCTGCCGATGGGAAGCAGTGAATGAATTCCTTCTTTTGCTTTGCTTGTGTGTGAAGCGTTTGCTTTATCTATTAAACTGTCTTTATCTCAACCCACGAGTTTTCCTACTTTTACTCTTCCAGTTCTTTCCCTTATCCCACCAGCTAGCTGTGTGGGGCTTAGCTGCCGGCTGGGGTTAAACCACAACAGTACGTCAGTGCAGTTGTCTTTTTTTTTTGAGCAGTAAGGAGAGAGATAAAAGTTAGTACAATTGCATACCTAAACTGTCAGACACCTCCTTGAAGTGGTAGAAACTTCAAGGTCTGTACAGAATAGCCAGTGAATACTTTACATTGTGTTTCATGAAATTGCTTACTGCAATATTGACTGATTAAGTGTTGACTGGTTTATACCCACTGACCTCCATATTATCATTTGTGTAATGTTTCTTTTTCATGTCAGCCCTTTGCCTTAACTGCTTGGGTTTATATCTCAAGGCAGCAATGGTAACTGAAGAAAATAGTAATGATACTTAGCTGAGAAAGCGTACTCTGGTTGCTGCTGGGGCCAAGTATTGCCCATTGTTCTTGGATCTTGCAGATTTGATATTCCACAGTATACCCGCTGGCATACTTTCCGTGCCAAACTTAAAAGGAATTTTTCAAGCCCACTGTAGTCCTCTGCATTCCTTATTTATTTGCATCCTTTGTATAATTTTATTTTCAATTAAAATCTCATCATCTTTCCTATGTAAGTGATTTTTTCACTTGTGCTGTGGTTTAGAGACCTAACTTTGCTAGCCAGCAAAGAGAATAATGGAGGGGTAGCACTGATAAGACTGTGATGTTGTTCTGTGATACGGCTTCTGGATAAATCCTTGAATTACTGTATTGAAGATGCTTGAAATTTTACAGTCCTTGCTGACAGGAAAACTAGGAGATTCTATCAGCAGTGCGCAGTGGATGGGCCACATTCCTCAAATAATCCAGTCAATTAAAAATTGATTTTTGTTCTAGGCAGCATGGTGGTAATGTAGTGGGGAGACAGTGTATGCATTACCAACAGAGTTCACATCAGTTAAGTGATATTTAGGTGATCTTCTGTCATGGGGAAAGCAGTGCAGTTGATGATCTTTGCTACTGAAGAAGCTAAATTGAAGTGTCAGATACCAGAATTGCATTTTATTTCTAATATGTTGGCCTGCCAGCCTGGGAGAAGCTATGTGAAGTCTGTGAATACAAAGGGACAAAAGTGCTAAATCTAGCAGAAACTGAAGGTTTGGGGAAGATTAAACTATACCGTGGCTTTTAGAGCCTTCAAGTAAATGCGTTTAAAGAAATTGAATCTTGAACTCCAGTTGCTGGACCTTTTGTCTACTACCTTTCTCCCTTTTCCCTGACAGCAGATCTAAAGTAAATCAAAGAGATACATGATCTAAATTGCACCAATCTTGTTTACTAAAAGAAAAAGAGGTTATAATACCACTGAGAAGTTAGGAAGAAAGAACCTTTTCTGAAGGTAGTTGAACTGAGAACAGAAAAAGCCTGAAATAGCAAGATTCTGAGTTACAGAATGTGAAGAGGTTTTGGGTTTTTTTTAATATCAGATATATGTGGAATTGTGCGGTCATGCAGATTGGACTGTATCCTCAATATGTATGGTGAGCCTGTGAAGTGCTTATTTTGGAGAAAGACACAGTACCATCTCACAGATCTGCAATTGATCTGATCTTATCTTGATTCATTAAAGCATCTAATGTTAATTATAGCTTTGCAAACTTTCTGACAGAATTGAAAACATGCAAAAAGGTTTATCTGAGGTTCTTCGTAACAACAGGATGCTGAAGTGAGATCTGCTTTTGGTTATGAGACATTACAGTCCACACCATGGCACTAAAGATTTAACATTATTTTTAGCAGAATGCAGGTTTTTCCCTTCATTTTCTGTCGCAAGCAGTTGTAGGATGTCTTGGTGCATCTGTGCTTCACCTGAAAGACGGTGGCATTTGAGTGGTGGGTTAAGTAATAGCCATTACCCTTCATCAGACCTCTCGGAGGTTTTGTGAGGTTCAGTTTGTTAATGTCTGTAAAGTGCTTTGTAGTGCTGAGGTGATAGGCACTGCAGAAAATAGAAGTGGTCCTGTTGTTTGAAGTTTACATCCTCATTTTAAACGGATAGCGCTATGCCTGTGCTGGCCAGAGAGCTCAGTGTCACAGCTGTATTTTAGTAGCCTATTGACATACATCTCGCATCTCGGATTAGCATTCAGCACACAGTATTACCTGCTTGTAAAATGAGTTTATCAAAGATAGGCTGGAATGATGAGCAATGGTCTGCAAGGCATTTCAGAACGTGTGGCTGTACAGTAATCTCGTGCTGTATTTCTGAACACCACCCAGCAAAATCATAGAATCTTAAGGTTGGAAGAGATCTCCAAGATTGTCAAGTCCAACCGTCAACTGTCTGTAAATACTTGACATTTCGAAGCCAAGTTATGAAGGGCACAGTGGATTTATAAATGTAAGTGACAAATTCTAAATTATTTTCAATAGAAGACATTTGTGCAGAAAGAGTGAATATTGGTCATCAGAGCAATTACTTCTTAACATGATGTTTTGTTTTAACATACTCTTTAGTAAGTTGAAAGTCTTCTGTGAAAGATTCTCGCCTGTGTCAGTAGTTTTCCTCATTAATTTATTCTTAGGATGTATAAAGAGAAAATAAATCAAGTCACAAATGCTTTTTCAAGGTGGTTATTGTGGTAAAATGCTGCTGGGTTCCAGTGTTTTGGTAGTGGAAAAATAAATAAACCTGTTTCTGGGCTTCAGAACTTTTCAGCATGATTTGAATACAAGTGGCTAACTGTGATAAATATGTTAGGCTCCCTTCTGTTAATTACAGTATTTCAAATGAGACTAATTTGACAGCCGCTGGCTCCTATGATGTGAAACACTTCCTGTAGTATTACTCGGAGCAGAAGTTCCCTTCCCCCTCATGTGAACAGGTTTTGATAGGACATTACAATTTTAGCAGCTCTGCACCAGAAGCAGATACTATCCAGTTACCTACTGGTTCTCTTTTTACTTTGAATGATTGCTCTCTGCTAATGACTGAATTGAAAAGGTTTTACCAGTCATTGACAGAGACGAGTACAAAATGTGGTCAGATATGTTCCCTAAAATGCCTTTAAAAAACACGTGGGTTATTTCCTTGTATTTTTTGATGTAGAGATGTCAATTTACTTGATCTGTTGCTGTGAGTGACAGTTAATTTATTGTAAATATTTATTTATATTTTATTATATTTATTTTCTTTCCTCCAGATTGTATTAAAAGGATGGCATTTTTAAGTTACATTTACTGTTATTTTTTTTCACTAGAATAGTGCAAAACAAGCTGAGTACTAATCTGAAGACTAAAGCTGGATATTGTAGGTACTGTAATATGGTATTTCATATTACGGAAATACCATGTATATGTCTTGTAAAATACGAGAACTTGCCTATTTTCATGTTAACTTGAGGTTCGTGCTTTGTGCATAGTTTAAGAAATAACTTCATCAGAAGTTTTTAGACAAAAAGTACTACAGTCATAGTAACTTTTATTTTACATTATTATTGTAGTTTTATCTGAATTCCACCAGGTGCTGCCAAAGAACATACAGCCAAGGCCTAGTTTACAGCTTCAGTGGAAGTTGCTTGGAACATGTGTGCAGGTTTTTATGGATGCAGCCATTAAACCCTTTTCCAGAAGCAGGAGCATCTTCCCTACGCGTTTAAGAGCACACCTCTTTGTAACTAAGCACTGGGAATCAAACAGCTTGATACAGAGTGACATCATTTGTAGGTATCGCATTCTTAAAAATGCACTTTTTCTTATGACAGAAAGATATTCATTAACAGGCTATAGGTGAATAACACACCGTTGTAACAAGTAGTTAGAGTTGTGTAAATATTCCACTATGTTGCTGTCCTAATTTGGAGTGATGGGGTATTTTTTTAGTGAGATGTTCAAATTACTAAAGCTTAGCATTTTTGCTGGTTTTGGTTTGTTGGTTTGGTTTTTGTGGTTTGGTTTTTGTGGTGGTTTGTTTTTTTGTTTTTTTTTTTTTTTTTCCCCCATTCCTATAAGCAAAGTTACTATTGACACTTTATTCCTCTGAACTTAAGTGAAGATGTTTTTCCTTTGTTTGCTTTTTCTCTTGCTGAGTCAGGAGTTTTGTCTGTCACGTTCCGTTTGAGATTTTGTCTTATTCTGGGCAGAAAATGTGCTTCCAAAAGCCAAGCTTTGCTTGAAGGTAATAAAAGCCCCAAACTTGTGACTGATCACAACAGTGCAGTGTAAAATGCTCCGGCAAACAGCACTCCTAGCAGCAGGAATCAATTCAGAGACTTGGCGCAGAGCAGTTTCCATCCTGCCTCCCTGGTGAGTTCAGCTATTGTGCTTATGACATAAAAAGCGATGTGCATTTTAATTGCTCTACTTATTTTTGAACTGTTGCTCAAGTATTAGTGCGGTTTAAGTCAAAAAGGCTGGATCAGGGACGATGCGGTGTCGGTTGCCAGAAAAGGTGTAATCAGCATCTGCTGGTGTTGGTGATGCAAAAAATGGGTATTAGGTACCGCACTGGGCGAGGGACGTGAAGGGATTAGCATCCTCGCAGGTAATCACCGATCACTGGAATGGGAGCATTGCGTTCTGCAAATGCAGGGTTGTGTTCTTTTGTGCTTTGTTTAATTAAAGCCTTGAGTTTGTTGTCATGCACAAATGGTTTGTATTTGAACGTTTACTGAATGTTCAGCAGCAAAAAGGAAACAAAAAGATTTCTTTGGGGTAGTCTGGCATAATTGGTGCGGATTGCAAAGATAAATATGGTTAAGGTAAAGAAGGAAAAAAATGAAATGTAGCTGTTACTTTAAGCAGAAATAGATTCAGAAATGTGACTGTGTCTAAGTCTGAACAAAGCAACTCCTTGCTTGTAAGAAATCCATAGCAGGGGTTTCACCTGGCGGTATTTAATTAATTATTTATTGAGCATTATGTTTGCTTTCTCTTGGGATATGCTCTTCCTTGTGTCTCCCTGCTTCCACTAAAAAGTGTCCACTGATTGTTTGACTATAGAATGTTTTAATGACTTCAGGTCTCAGAAAATGTTAGTTTCGAAGTACTTTATTTTTTTACATAATTTTATGTATAATGGATAGCTCAACATTCCTGTAGCTTTTCTGGGTTCCTGTTTTATTGCCATCCCCCAGAGGGAGGAGAGGAAAAACAGGAAACACGAGTTATCCTACCAATGTAGAATTAGCTCAACATTTAAGCTAGTAGGTGTAATACAGATGCTGTGATCAGGTGCTCAGACCCAAAATACTCACAGTCCTCATGCTATTCCAATCAAAGGTCCTGCAGATTGAGCAGCTCTCTGATGTGGTCTTATCAGTGTGAGTGAAATGTAAATCCTGTTACAGCAGCTTTGTCCGATCTGCCTGTAGCTTTGTTCTGAACCTTTCAGTAACAGCTCACTGAAGCAGTCAGAGCCCTGTGAATTGATATTATAAACCTGCATGCTTGCTTTATTCATTGTTGAAGCAACAAAATATAACACAAGTATTTATTTTAGTGGGTTGAGGATACTTTTTTTTTTTTAATTCTAACAGCATGAGCAGGGGAAAAATATTCTAAAGGCAAAAGAGGAAAAGCTAATACTATAATCATATTCATCCCCATTCGGAGCACAATCCCATTGAGAGATAATGCAGAATGCTATGTGTTTAATTTATTTTACAGATTCAGGGAGATTGTTAAAATCCCAAAGTGTTGTTATTTCCTGCTGATGTAGAAGAAAAATCATGTGACAATATTATTATTGGGAAATAATAGCCATGTGGAATAAAAGCTTCTCATAATGCACTTAGTCTTCTCAGACATCTGTATTTTTCTAATCACCACCTACCTGCTCTCTTTGGGAGGGAGATGAGCCTTAGAAATTCCAGATTGTATTGTATTCACTTTGTTGCTGGTGGGCATTCCTTACTGAAGTTCAAGAGTGTGAAATTTCTCTTTAGTCTCACTGCTTTGATATGGTATTTGCCTAATAATCAAACAAATTAAAGTATGGAAAAAAATGATAAAACTGCAATAACTTAAAATTAAGAGGCTGAAATATTAAATTGAGTTTCTCATGATGCTGTGATGCCATGTCGACCCTGATTCTTGAAAATCTGTTATGTTGTACATCAATAAAAAAATCTTACAACTTTGGGAATTTGAAAGAAGATAAGCACTACTTGAACTCTTAAAGTGTCATATAGTCTAAAAATTCTATCTTTAAAGGTCTTCTGGATAGATCTAGTTGATCTCTCAATGCGGATGGGGAAGCCCAACTTGATTGGTAGATGTTTGTACATGCTAGCAACAAGTTCTGCTAATTAAGACAAGTTTTCTATCTTGTGTGCAGGTAGGAAGGTTTAAAAAATTAGGTCCATTACCCCTAAAAAGTGTTTCAAATGGAAATCTCTCTAGGATGAGTTATTTAAGATAGGAATATTTTTGTACAATGCTCTTAAAATTTCATATTCAGTTTTTAGAAAACTAGAAAGTTAGGGTAGTGAATATCTGGGTTTTTTTTCTGTTAAGTATTTTAAATACCTAATTAAAAATGTATACTCAACTCCTTTAATTATGTAAAAAAAAATAAGCTTGTCGCCTCTTCATTGAAATTGTTAGGTGTAATTGCTTTGGTGGAGAAGTAACATATTTAATTTCATATTTCATATTTATCTTTCAGTTAATTTCACATAGCATTCCATGAAAAGACAGGCTTGGTTTTGGCTTTATCTGATGACATATGTGCTACATACTGGTCCTGTCTCAGAACCTGCAAATAAAGTAGGGATGCAAGCTCTGAAAGAACAGTTGTAATCAGAGCTATGGATGGTTTTGTTTACATGATGAGTTTTATGTCCTTATTGCTTCTTCATGTGTAGTGCAAGGTGTTTCCACATAGCACCAGAAATCAGAAAAAGTTCAAGTGAATGTGAAACAATGTCTGAGAAATCTTGGTATGTGACATAAAAGATGTAGCTGCTTTATGGGATGAAAAGTGAAAGATGGTTTTGTTTTCTTTTTCAATAATTTTTTGGCCAGGTAGAATAGTAAGAAATGAAAAATATTTATTTTCCTGTCACACTGAAATTTATTAAATATGTGAATGCTGCTGGTTTTCTATACGTAGCCATTCCTCTGTTCACATATCAAATAGCTGTATGAGTTTTCCCAGGATGAGTGGTGGTGTTAATCCCTGACAAAGGGCCCAGAGGTTTCAGTGGGAGGCTGTGAAAGAGGAGGCAGTGCAGATGTAAACTGAGTAGCACACAGTGAGCTGTGCATCTCAGATGGTTATTAATTGCTTCATTCTCACTTAAAATTGTGACTAAGTCCAACAGTCGTAAATGCCGTAAAATGTAAAGAGGAATAAATGTGCTTAATTTTGCAGAACAGTGACTTTTTGGTGTGTACCCGCACCACTCACCAGTCCGATGTGTTGGTATCGATCACCAGGCGCCCGCATGCCTGGGTTGGGCAAGCATACCTGTTTGTATTAGCAAGATGAATGTTTAATTCATTTAGTACTCGGGTCTTCTGTGGTCACTGTAAACGTTTGCATTGATTAGAAGGAAAAACAAGGCCCATTTGCAAGGCCAGCAAGTGGAAATGCCTCAAGTTAATTTTTTGTTCTTTTGTTTGGTTTGATTTACATTTTTTTTATTATGCTTTTTTTCTTCCAAAATAAATTTTAGGGATTTCTGAAAGGATTATGGAAAAATAAGGTGTATGTATAGTGTTATGCTTCTGTACTTATTTATCTCTGTCTCCTGAAGTTTGTGGAATTTCTTGCAGATCTGTTTTTGTATTAAATTTTCACTCTGAAACAATTCCTCCCATTTGGTACTCTATAGAGCTGTAATATTTGTCCAAGGATGAGCCGCAGTCAGCATTTTGTTAACTGAAATGGGAAGTGACAGACTGACTAAAAGAAAATCTCCGTGCCCAATAAACAGATATTACTTCTTTCTCCCAGATTACTGTATGGCTGGGCACTAAGGACTCAGAGATTGCAGACGCACTAAGGTTTCATACTGATCCCTGTTAGACTAATTTGATCAGGAGAGAGACTTCTGTACCGTGTTATTTTCTGCTGTAGTGCTTGATTGAGATGGTCAAACATTCAGAATATTGTGCAGGAAAAGGAGAGATTGGAAAAGAGACATTTAAAAAGATACCGATTTGCTAGATATATTTTGTTTGCATTGATTTTCACTGTGGATATATATATTTTGATGGCAGCTGTCTTCAAATAATAGCATAATAGATAATACTCTGCCACATAATTTGATATTTTTATTGCCTGTTTTTACTGATATTTGTAGAATAATTTAATCATTGAAGTTGGTCACTACCTGCATACTCAGCAAAGATATTTTTCTTTATTGCATTTTGAATGTTTTTGGGCAAAATATCAGAAAGCTATAGTTATCATGCATGAACATGAAATTGAAAAATGTCTGAAGAACTGCAGAGGAGATTCTGCAACACAGGCGTGAGAAAGTATAAAATATATTCTAGTCTTCCCAAAGTGGGTCTCAGGCTACAGGGAACGCTCCATCCCACCTAAGAGAGCCGACTGTGGTTTATCAGCTCAGGTTTATCAGAATGTGACCTGACAGGTCCCAGTCAGCGGTGACTAAGCTGGTTTGAGGAGCCCCTGTCCTTGATGGTTTGCTGCTGAAGCGGGGGATTATGAAGTACTGGGAAATGATCCTAATTTCAGATGTTCTTTGGTTGTATTTGTTTTGGAAGAACTGGGAGCCTTGAAAAAGCAAGAGGCAATGGTATTTCAGAGCCTCCTATGCAGAGCGAGAGGGGACATTAGCGTGCTTATGTCCGACTGATTCTAGGTCCTTCTCCAGGTCCTTCACCATCTTATTGGTTGAGACAAGGAACAGTATCAACTAGAATGGACATTCAGCTCTCCAGTCTTTCTGCAAGCTTGTAGGAGGAAGTGTGCCCTGCTACTCTTTACTTAGACGTAGCAGGGAGTATGCATTTTTTATAGAGTCACCACTTCAGGGAGATAAAGCTTGACTGGATTGAAGGAAGTCCAGTGGGATTTTTCTTGCCAGTCTTTACCTGTGTGAAGGAAACAGGTGATCTGAAAATTATGTTGTCTCAAAGTTTAATATCAAGAAATGGGCAACCCTCGGCTCGCTATCATTCCCTGGCTAATGTTATCCTACTTTTGTTACTGGACTTCGTTATTGGATGCCTTCTGTCGAGTCAAATAAAAACTAGACCAAAAGCATCCATTTTGTATAAACTGAAAAAAGACTGGTTGTATAGTAACGTGATATAAGCCTTAGTGAGATGGAAAGGGCAATTATCACATAATGTCATCACATCATTTGCAGAGCAGTTATTAGTTTTATTTTTGCTTGCAGTTACAGTTGGATATTGCTTTCTTTTTTTTTTGGTTCATGAGATAGCATGCTTTGTCAAGAGTGCATTTGTGATCTCACTGTCGTGTTTATATTAAAGACATAACAGGATCCTACCGCACTATCAATTGCTTTCCTTTACACCCTCATCTTTGCTTGCAAAGATCATCACCTTGCATGTGAATCAAATTTGGAAAAGAGTATATTCTTTAGAAGTGGAATTGTAGTCCGAGTTAAGAGGCAGTGCTGTTGGACAAAGTTAATAGAACATATTCCTGAGCTCCCTTAGACCTAAAGTTAATTCAGCACCTTTGTGTGGGCAGATTGTGTTCTCCCCTGTCAGAGTTGCAATTGCTTTTGTTGTGTTTCACATTTGAATAATATATTTGATTACCACGGCAAATGTTGCAGGGTATGCATGCCTGACTGTAGTGCCTAATTAACTGATGATAACAAGGCAGGATTGCCCTCTTCTCTTTCATGAGCAATCATATACATGACAGTTCTTTTATCTTTCTTCAAAATTGACTTGCTCTCCTGACCCTTAAGCAGCTCCTGTTTTGTGTGTTTACCTCTGATGTCTTTGCAAGACTGTTAATTTTCTGTGGCATATCCTATCTAGTTGTAATTAACACATCGAACAGCCAAGGAATAGGATGCCTAACGGAGGAATGCTTTCTTCCAGTAATTATACAGCTTCATTTTACTGATTTGCATTGACCTACAAGGATTTTTATTTTTTTTAAGACATCTATAGTCATATAGTCTTATTTAGGTATGGAAAACAAATTTTAAAATGAGGTTAATTTGCTGTAGTTTACCTACACATACAAAGTAAATGTCGAAGCAGTCAGTGGTAAGTTTGGTTTAGGTTTACGTTTAGCAAAGTTAAATTGCACTTGAACAGTGCTGTCTTCTTGCATGTATTTAATCCTGAAGTGGAAGGCCTGTTCTTATAATTAGAAACTTCAAGAAGCACTTGACCTATTTTAAGGAAGCATTGAAGTCACATGTATGTAAAAGCAAATATTTCCCAGCATTGTGTCTTAAAAACCCCTGAACTTATGTTTCAAATAACTGAGACTAGGATTTCTGTTTGTCATTTTATAGCTAGACTGAGATTAAAGTCATAATGAATACAAGTTCAAAGAGAGGAAGGTATAAGGGAAGAGGTTGGTAGTAACAGCAATAAAAACAGGGGCAAAAAGAACAGCTTTTCTGAAGGACTCAGGGTGGAATAATAATGATAGAATTGTCTAAATCGATATATCTCTTGTCAGCCTCACGTCTGATGTTTGAATCAGTCAGGCCTTTTCTGCAAGAGCTTTCCTCAGGAATATTGAATTATTTATTATTTGTATCTTTTTTCCTTCCCTTTATGATGATTTTTTTTTTTTTTCCCGACTTAGTAAAATTTGTTTTTTATGCTGCCAGGTTCAATGTTGTCTGCTGTTTGATAAATAGCAGTAATTGGGTGTATAGCAGAAGTCATGTAAAAATGTATGGCTTCAATTACATCTAGAACAATTTTTTCTTGATATTGATCTTTTTTTTTTCTGTGTAAGATCTGCTCTTCATAGCCTCCAGTGCTGAGTTTTTAAAGAATTACTCTATGTCCATATGTTGGCATGCACTTTTGAACCCATGCATCTTTTTTTAAAAAAAAATGGAATGCTGTCTCGAATCAGTTCTGCCTGAGCAGTAAGTGAAAAATTAGAGTCATTCTGATAGTGAAATATTCATATTGTATTCCACTCAGATGAAGGATTGCATTCCTTTAAAATTACAATACCTACTTACAGTCCCTGTTTCTCTTGTCTGAGATAATGAAATGAGGTTACTGGCCAATTAATGAAAACATCTTTCATTAACAATTATAATCAAGATAAAATTAAAATATATATTTTGAAAGTCACTTCTGTGTAGTAGAGCTTTGCTCATTTAAATCTGCAGCTGTACACCATAGTGTTTCGCCTTGTAAATATTTTCCAAGGTGCTAATATCATAGAAATGTATTGCCTGTAATTTCAAATATTAGGTCAGAATTGTCCTTGTGTCCCAGCTGTGATTTTAAATTATTTCTTTCATCTTTATGTCAGTGCATGAGGTGATAAGTAATTTGATCCAAATGTTTGATGCTGGTTTATGATGAGGACTGTATTTGCCCTGAAATGTCTTTATAGGTCAGAACAAAACGTGGGCTGAATTTCACGTTTGGACTGGGATTCTGGTTTGCCCTGGTGTGGGGTGATGGACTGGTTAGGAGTTTAGGTCTCAGTTTGGGCTTAGAGACGTCAGAGTCATCAGCGCTGGGTTTTTGCATAGGATGCTGCTGTAGTCTGTTTTGCACGTTGGTTTTCATTGTTTGCGTTGTTGAAGGAAAAGCAGTGGAATATTGCCTTGCCCTTATTAAACACAACTTTTGTTCATTACATAAGTCTTTGCTTGCCATGGTTTCATGCTTCAGATTCTTCTAAAGTGGGATTCAAAGTAAAGTGTTATATAAACAGTCATATTTATGCCATCCAGTGGTGGATCAAAGGGAATATTCCTCACAATTGTGGTTAATTTATGTCATTTGAAAATGTAATTACCGCGTGATTATTGCCTGCTTTATACAGTCTTATTTTCGGGTTTTAAAAAGCAGTCCTGCTCTAGGTTGCCGGTGGACAGGAGTGCTAAACAGAGTGGCTATAACCCAAATCCTGCGGCTCTTTCTCTGGCACGTGCCCCGTTGTCTCTGCAGGGAGGGGATATGGGAGAGCAGGAATTGTGAATTTTGCCTCAGTAGCTGTGATAATTCAGTGAATTGGTAGATATTCTCCTCTTTCTGATGGAGGTAATTCTAAGGGTATGTTTCAGGCTGTTAATATGTGTATCTTTCAGGATGTGTGTATTGGCAAAGAAATACCTCCTGTCTATAAAATGTTTATTTTAGGAAGCCGTAACTTTAAAATAATCCTTTAGAAACAGCTGTATAACGCAATTTATTTGAAGACTGTCAATAGATGCTTGAATTTTTCGGTAGATCATCAGATGAAGCTGGGGTTAAACAGATAAAAAGAAGTTGGTTGTGTTTTTACCCGAAGTCTTGTTTAAGCCTCACTAGTCCTCTGTTTTTTCCTGTAGCAGTTTGACAAAATTGCCTTTCCTACCAGCAGCCTGTGAGGTGCTGTGCGCAGAAACAAAACCCTATTGTTTTAGATTTTCTTTCATATCATGTAGGTGTCTATGCCATACCACCCACACAGTAAAGCAAGTGAGCTGTGAAATATATTCATTGTTAGAGTACAGGGGAAATGGAGGCAAGCAATCGGCAGTAATAATGTACGACAGCGAGGGGAGGCTGCCAACATTACCTGCATTATTTCGGTTGCCTTTTTCATTATAGGTTCGGGAAATAGGCAGCAATTCGATTATGGCATGATTTGGGATGGAATTGCTTGCCGTTCACTGACCCTGTCACAAGGGGATCAAATGAGAAGTCAGCTCAAATAAAGTTTATAGTGCATTAACTGGACCAAGCATCGCCTAGCCTGGGAGCATGATTTTTCATCTTCCAGGGTTTTGTAACTGCTTCTCAGATATATTTGTACCTTAAGGCGAGAGAGGGGAAAGGGAAAAAAAAAAAAAAAAAAAAAAAAAAGAAAGCAAAAGCAAAACCATCCCTGTGATGCTTGATTACAGTACAGTTGCCTTTAGCTACAACTGCTGAAACTAGAGTTAATGCTGACCTGGAAGGCAAGAAATGTGTTGCAGTGCCTGCCTGTTAGTTCTAGGGAGCACTGCGCTGCATGGGCAGATAAACATTGTTTCTCGTTATTCAAACTAATTAAAATTGGCCCTTTAGAAACCTTGATTGCATAGAGAGGGTGCAAATTGATAGAAAATGGAAGTTAATTGTAGGTAATTGGACAAGCTACGTGTTTTTTGTTGGCGATGCTTGTGGTTTGGTTTTTTTTTCCTTTTTTTTTTTTCACAAGATTTAATTATGATGAAGATATTTTTTATTTTGCAATCACAGGTATATCATTAAGTTTTGTGATTTTTGTGGAATAATCATGACAAAATCTCATTTACAGAGCTGTGATATTTTTGGTGGGGGAGTGTCATGCCAGCTGAGGGTAATTTAGCACAAATTGGATACAATGGGTGCTGATAATGTTTACGCGTGCATGTGATACCGCGGGGTTCTCGCTCTTGATTCGCTGACCAGGTCATGTGTCCAGTCTATATAAAGGAAATTTGGGATGGGGGAGTTCCATTCTGGTTTTGATTAGTTTTATGAAGTTATTGTGCTATATACTGTGTCATGTATTTTATAATTTCAAATGAATACAGCAGATTAACTTGCTTTTGTTAATTCACAGTATTATACAGTGAAATACTAAGAATTTGGTAGCAAGCTTGAAGCAAATTACAAAATATATCAAGTTCTTAATTAAAATTTAAAAAGTTAAATGTTGTGAAGCTAATACTGAGGAATTTTTATAAATATATATGTGTACATACAATTGACAGTTTTGTTTGTGACAGGAACAGATGAGATAATGCATCAGGAAAGCACTGTTCACGAGTTTTTACTGGAGGTAGGATGGGGTAGTGTACCTCTTTTTTTTTTTTTTTTTTTTTTTTTTTTTTTTTTTTTTTTTTTTTTTCCTAATTATTATTTTTTATTGCATGAGATTATCAGTACATTAGTAGAAAGAATTGTCAGTGATTGATTACTAAGCCCTAATTGTTTTATATTCCTTCCCCTAAATTAGTATTAGTGATCCCAAGTTTTGATATGCATGAACACTATGACATACAGTGCAGCAAAACCACTGAACTATTGTAGCCTGTTAGAGTATTGATGATAATACATGTTTTTTAAAATATGTATTTTACTTTTGATTTCTTAATATAGCTACTGCTCTGTAATGCTGAAACGTGCATTTATTGTTTTCATGTTTAAGTATTGGGGAGTCCAGTCTCACGCTGACATTTGTGTATGCTCTGTATTTTTATCTCCTCTCGGTGAGCAATAGCCTGATGTTCCTGTATCAAGTAAAGCTAATTTTGACAATTAGCTAGTGTAATAGTAACTTTGAAAAACGTCTTATGCTGAAACGTTATTTTTTTTTCCCTGTTATGTCTAAATATTCATTAATTTTGTTCTTTTTGATACCAAGAAATTAGGTCATGTAAAACAATAGCAGGAAATGTAATTTTTGATCGAGCAGCCGAGCCAACTGTCTTGCAACTCAGACTACAAAGAATAAAACTTTGTGATCTCTGAGATGTTATCATTTATTGGGCGTGTTGATTTGTAGACCCCCAGCAATTCTAGATCTGTCAGGTGTTGTGTAGCTGGTGCTTGTAGTCTTTATTGAATTTGATAATGTAATGCATCGTTATGATACATAAAAAATTGAAGTTAATCTCAATAAGATTGTGTCTAAATTAAATAGTAGGTGTTTCCCTTTTTCATTTTGTTTGTATTTTTTACTGAAAGTAAAAGTAAATGGGAATAAAATAATTGGGAATAATTCTGTAACAATGGCTTGAAAATATGTAATGGGTAGAACTTCTGCTGCTGCTCCTATGTGGAACAGTGTTGCAGGAGTACAGGTATTTTCTTCATCTTGTAACTGACAGGTTTGTTGGTAATACTGTCTCCAAACCATGCAAGTCTTGGCTTGTCTGGGTTTGCGCTCACGGTGCTGATGCTGACACACGTCTATCATCCCCTCAGTCATCCGAAGAATGTACAGGATTGGGGAACGCAAGCTGTTTATTTTCAGCCTTCATTTATTTTGTTATCTATATACTTAACTGTTCGGGTCTATCTGTCATAATCCTCTATTTTGTGGTTAAAAAAAAAGAGATTCCTTAGCTCTGTAGGTCGGCTCTTACACGATGTGTCCACTGAAGACCACTGTTAGTAATTCCTAAAGCTCTTAGAGGAGTGATTAGGGAGTCATGATTGCTCACAAATTGAGTCTTTTTTCTGCTTGACACTGATCCTGTGATAGTCTCCCCACTTAATCCTCACCAGCAATTTGCCTATAGTTGCAGCTAACAGGAGGTGATTAGAGGGGAGTTGCCCGCTGCCTTTTCACTGCTGCCGTAGTGGCGTGTTAGACAGGGGCGAGTGAATCAAAGCTGTTTTCCTATTAACTCAACACCTCCTAATGCATTACCACCACTTTTATCTAATAACAGTGTTCAGCTTCCAGCGCCCTTGCGATGTTATTCGGTATTCCTTTTAAAACACCACAATGAGCATTTTAAAGATTAGAGAACAAAAAGTGTAAAGCAGGAATACCCAAAGATGAAAGCAAAATAATGAAACTAAGAGGTCTCATCTTTTATTAGCACATGCATGTAACCCCGATTAAAATTGCAGATCATTTTCTCCCTGCATCAATAGGCGAGTAGACTCCACTTTCTCTAAACATTACTTTAATTGCAGTCCTGGTGACAGGTAACTGATGTAATACTTTTGAAGGGATAATAAATGCATTTACAAGTGAGAAGAGCACC
>WHYT01017318.1:0-13109 GCA_009806455.1 Tetrax tetrax
AAAAAAAAAAAAAAAAAAAAGTTTCCTTTTGGATTGAACATGATTTTTATGCTGCTGCTGCTGCCTGCTTAGACTTTGCATGTTAACACCGCGTCCTTTCGTCCAGGCTTGGATAAACTGGTCAGCCAAATGCAAAGCATCCTTGGGGAACAGAGGGAAGCACGGTTCGCTAGCTGCGGCGGTGTCTGCGGGATGGAGGAGGGATTTAGGGATAAGGGGGTATCCAGCTCGCGCGGGCTGGGGTCAGGGAGGCAGCCCGGCGGGATTAGCCCTCCGCGCGATCCGCGGCTGATTTTGTAAGAGACGGCGTTTGGCTTAAGGCTGTTTAAAAAGTGATTTGTAAGGGCAGGGTGACTTTGCTATGATCTAATTTAAAATGGAAAGGCATTAGGTCAGGTGATTGCTCCTCAGGCCACACCCAGCTGATGAGGTTAAAAAAAAATGCATTTCCAGGGGGCTTTACTGCTTGCAGACAGGAATTGGTTTTAAATAGTAAAATTAGGCTTGTTTGATTTGTCCCGCTGTCGTCAACACCTCTGCTTTAGGAGCTGCTGAACTGCTGTTGATAGATGAGGGTCCCCAGTGCTACCCCCTGCACTGTGTTACAGGATTTTCTTCATTCACATGTTGCTAATTAACCTTTCTTCCTCCCCGGAGAGGCAGGCACACAAAAACACCCAGTTTTTTCCTTTCTGGCTGAAGAAACAACTGCAGAAAGATCTGTGTGGCTGGAATTTTTTCCTGTACCATGACCAAACCCTTCTCTCTTGCCACGAGACACCTTGAGCCGGAATTGGGCTCCAGGAAATATGGAAACAATCCCCAGATCACATCTGTGTTGCGGCTGCTGTTGGAAGGCTTTGGGGTTTAGTGGTGGGGGACGCGCTGGGCTCCTGGGTCTGGGCTTCGGGACGTTGTCTGCTTACGGTGGAGGCTTTGTGTCCTGGATATTTATCCCAGGACTCATAAAAATCCCTCGCTTGGAGCTGTGTTTATGTATCACTGGCCAGTTTCTGTCCGTTTTTCTTGCCAGCATCTCCTGCAAACACTCCTTGAGGCCTCTCCCTGTGAGAACGAAGTGGCTGTGACTATACACCTCCGTCAATCCCGGTATCTGAACATCCCATGTGCTTCCAGATGCCACCAGGCACAGACAGGATTTTCCTCCTGTTAGGAAAAGTCTTCCCTAGGATTTGGTTCCCAGAGGGACCCAACCCTGGTGACAGAGAACAGAGCTAGGACAGAGCTGGCTTGAATTCCTCCAGTTTAGTGCCAACTGGAGCCAGGTTTCCTCCGCCTTTGGGTGCCCAGAGGTGGCAGCTCCTGCTATTTGCTGCCAGGTTGCTAATTTAATAGTTATTTCAATTTCCCTGCTATTTCCTGCACTTCCCATTACTTCCTATCAGCTCTAGGCTTGTGAGTTCTCATAATTTCTGATTTGCCTGCAGCAACTTGTATCCGAGGGGAAAGGATCGGTGCTGTTTTGTGGGGCTGAGCACCCCTGGGAATCCATAGCTGTGTTTTTCATGGCTGTTTCTAACCAGACGTGTATTTTTCTCTCTCTCTAGCCATGCAGGGACCGAGACCGGTGGTTCTGAGCGGCCCTTCAGGTGCAGGGAAGAGCACTTTGTTAAAGAAATTGCTTAAAGATTATGAGAACATCTTCGGCTTCAGCGTCTCCCGTGAGTATCCACATGTCTCTGAGGAAGGGCGGTAAAGGAGTTGCAGGGCCACTAGCCCACAGCTTGCTTCTGTAGCTGTATTCATGCCCCAAATCATAGAATCACAGAAAGGTTTGGGTGGGAAGGGACCTTCAAAGCCCACCCAGTCCAACCCCCCTGCCAGGAGCAGGGACATCTCCAACCAGATCAGGTTGCTCAGAGCCCCGGCCAACCTGGCCTGGAATGTTTCCAGGGATGGGGCATCCACCGCCTCTCTGGGCAACCTGGGACAGTGTTCCACCACTCTTATTGGAAAAAATGTCCTTATGTCCAGTCTGAATCTACCTCCCTCTATTTAAAAAATCCGTGGAGCCTCCTCTTCTCCAGGCTGAACAGCCCCAGCTCTCTCAGCCTGGCCTCACAGGAGAGCTGCTTCAGCCCTCTGATCATCTTTGTGGCCTCCTCTGGACCCTCTCCAGCTGGTCCATGTCCTTCCGATGGGCTCCAGAGCTGGACACGGTGCTGCAGGATGGCTCTCACAAGAATAATGGGCTTTCGTGGCTTGTCTGTGGGCTCTTGGGGATGTTTAAATAAGTCAGGACACTTTTTACTACTGGTGTTGAGTGGCAAGTCTAAGATTTGTCTGGAATAACACCCTTTCCAGGTCTGGTGACACCCCACGCCTCCAAACACAGCTCAGAGAGGTAATGAGATTTTTCTGAGTGATCCTTGACTGAAAATAACAAAATCCCCCCCCCCAACCTGTGCTGCAGACCAGTTCTCCATCCACCTGTGGGAGCCGATGGGGATTTTAACAGCGCACCAGAGTCTCAGATTTAAAATTGAAGAGTTTTGTGAAGCCCATCTCGTTACCGGCTCAGTCAGCGAAACAGTTTGTCCTTCACCCACAAACCTTCCTCCTCCTGCCATTGCTTTGGTGGTTTGTTGTTTTTTTTTTTTCCTGTGTCAGTCACTAAGTGCTGGCCAAGGATCCTTGTTTCCTCCCTGGGGTTGTTCCCTGGAATGTGAAAATTACCCCTCGCTGACCGGCTCGGAGCACTCGCCCCTTCCCGCAGGCAGTGCTGAACTCTTGCTGTGCTCACAACAGAGTAACGAAGCACAGGGAATTTTATTCCAGCAGCTTGCCTGGTGCAACACTAATTTTATTTCCTTTTTCTTGAGTGACACCGTAAAGGCTACCCTCAGACACTGGGCTGCGTACGCAGCTCACGCGCCTGATTTTCCCTGGGGCTCTGCAAGGTGTTTTTATGCTTTTTATTTTTTTTTTTTTTTTCCTCATACTGTAAGTGAAATCCTTGCTTTGAGATCTGTGAGATCCAAATTCCTTCTACCATGGAAGGGCAAATACTGGATGTTTGGAAATTTCATGTTGCTGGAGATGAAAAAACCTTCAAATTAGCTTTCCTTGTGTGTTTCATCCTGTCCTCTTGATTCAACTCAATTTCTCAGCTCACTCCAAACTCAATCTTAGTTTTTCCCAAGATTGCCCCTTGGTAGATACATTTTTCCTGAATCTCCAGAGGCCACTTAGACCCTGGCAACTTGTGCTTTATAAAAAACTTAGAGGTGATCAGAACCTTATTGCTATTTTGAGCACCCGCGTAGGTGCTGCGCGGTCTTTTAAAATGAAGATAACTCTGCAAAGTAGGGCACTGCTCCTTCCCCTGAACTGAGGCAGAGGTCTGAGTAACGTGTCTGGGATTAAACAGGAAGGCTGTAGCAGAGCTGAAAATTAAGCCCAGCTTGGCAAGTCCCACACTGACCGCTCAGCCCCTAACAAACTTAATTGATTGGTTTCAGATTATCTAGGATTCTTCGATTAAAGGCCGATCCTGCATGTCTTTGTGGGTTACGCTGGCTGATTCCAGGAGCTTTGATCATTTTAAATAGAGGATCAGCTTGCTACGCGATTGGGCTAATCTGCTGCGTACGTGCTTTTGTTTCTTTGGGTGATCTTCAGTTTTTACAAGGCTGGGTTTTTGCTTACAGACACCACGAGGCAGCCGAGACCCGGAGAAGTAAATGGCAAAGGTGAGTCTTGCGGCTGGGTTTGTCTCATCAGAGCCTGCAAAAAAATTCCTCTGAAAAAATGAAGTTTTTATCTGAACTGCGTGTGTGGATCTCCATTAGTGTATAAGTTAGTCCTGCATTTATGTTTATGGGGCGCATTTCCTCAGGCAGACATTCAGTAGTGATACATTTGAGAGTGTGTATGTATATGTGTCTATAAATACGTGTCCAGCTGGCCAGCTGCTTCTCTGTTTTCTGGTTTGTTTACATATTTCAGAAGGAATCAGATGGGGTTTGTTCTTAATTTCCCATGGCAGCTTTCACTCTGAAGTGAAAGGGGAGGAATTCTAGCAAAAGAGAAACATCCCTTTTTAGTTTGTTTGATTTTGATGTTCCCTTTTATCTCTCTCTCTCTGTTGTCCCATTCTAGTCTTCAATCATAAATGCTTTCAAATTAAGAGCCTTGACAGTCCTGCTGTGGTGTGTCCACCTGCGGGGAGGCAGGGAGAGGTTCCCACTCCACCAGAAAGGGGAAACGCTATGAAAAAGGGGGTCCAGCAGCGTTTTTGGCCACGCAGAAAGCTCCAGAACGTTTTGAGCAGATGTCTGGGCGATTGGTGTGGAGAGGGGATGCTGCATACAGTAATTAGAAAATGGATATCTGCAGTCTGCCAACGTTGTGAAAGCAGATTTTAAATTTCTTCTCCCCTAAGCACCCTTGGGGGTCATTTTGACCACTAACTTTCCCTTCAGAGCTGTTAATTTCTGGCGATTTTTCCTGTTTTCCCTATCCAGATTACCACTTTGTGACCAGAGAGGAAATGCAGAAAGAAATTGATGCCGGTGAATTCATCGAGCACGCGGAGTTCTCCGGAAATATGTATGGGACGAGGTACGCAGTTCAGTCACCGTCACTGCTGGACCCACGTGGTGCTGGCAGCTGAGATGAGAGTGAAAGAAAAAAATATTTTAACTCACTGACACCGTTTTCCCCCAAACATACAGATTCTTGCCATAAGCAAAGCCTTTCATTTTGATAGTGAGGTCCTTGTCAGCTTTATTAAGCCAGCAAAATTAACTCTTGCAGAGAGTTGACTCAATCGTAATTAAATCATCGTTGCGTTATGAGATTCTCTATAGCCTCCGGTGTTTGAGGGCTGCTGAAGTAGTTCATATGCTTAATGCTTTCCTTGCACAGGGATGACTTTCACAGATTATTTGTGCTCCTTAATATTTCCCAAGCGCTTGCAGAGAGGAGTGGGCAGAATGGAGCCTTGTTCCCATTATTCCTGCGTTCCACGGTCTGAATCCCATGAATTCAGGAGCAGAAGCTGCTGTGGAACAAATACACAGGCTGATAAAAGTAAAGTGGCTGATTACAAATAGATAAATTGCACGGCACCCTTGACTGGGATTGAAGAGTTAGGTGGATTTTAAAATAGCATTGCCCTCGGCGGTGGAGCTGCCGATCAATAAAACAGTAAGCCGCAATGTTAATTAGAAGTCAGATATCTTATATAATTATTGCGAGAAAATTGTGGCACTGCAGTAAAGGACCTGCTAAGGAGGAAAGTTAAATGTTTCTTGAGATATTTAATTAGTTGCAGTAACGAATTTTGCCTGAAATACTTTTTGGGAAGACTTACACTTCTTAGAGATGAATGGGCTTTTTGGAGGATTTTTTGGAGGTGGCAAAGTTTCCTTCTGGGGATGCTTTCCCTGTGGGGCGTGCCGACGCGAGGCTTCCACGCTGAGCGTGCCGTAGGCGTACAGCTCTGAAGGAGCGGTCGGTGATTTTGCCTTTGCCGTAGCTGTTTTAATGCGAAACGCAGAGGTGTTCCTGCAGCCTTGCAGGGGTCTCCCTGTGCTCCCTTCTGAGGCTGCTGGCGGAGCACAGTCCCCTGCCCTGGCCTTGACACTTCCAGTGTCACAGAAGCGAAACCTGACAGCTTGTGTTCCGAGTACCCGGTGCCAAGGAGAAGCCAAGTTTAAGCTCCTTAATCCCTGGCTTCATCCCGTGTAGGACAAGCTTCCTTCCTTCACATGTCCTGCTTAATCCAGCTGGCCGCAGCGTGGAGGTGGCTGCTCTCTGATGCTCAGTGCGTAGGTGGAGTTGATTTTGGTGCCTTTTCCTCAGAAGGGGTGCTGAGAAGACATCTCTCCTCAGCCTATATCCTTGAAATTTGCAGGAATTCGATACTTTAACCAAATTAAATGACATGCTTCAGTTCTTCTGAGATGCTTTTCTCCCTGGCCCTCACCTTCATCTCTGGTCCTCTCTGCATATTTACGCTGCCTGTGGGGGTGGGAGGCTGAAATTAACCCAAACCGTCTCGGCAATAAACACAAAATAAATACCAAAACTCTCCAAAACTGCGTTTCCTCTACGAGTACCTAAGGATGGTTCTATTCAGATGTGTGATGAAATGGGGAGTCCCTTGTGCATATCAGAATACTTGAAGTGTTTGCCAATCCTTTCTGCTCCCTGAATCTCAGTAGTGTGTAACTCAGACATAATTGCTTAATTTAAGAGCCCTGAAAGGGCCCAGTCTGTGGGATAGTGCTGAGCCTGGCCCACAGAGCCCAGGATTTCTTCAAAACTGCTTTAAACTAGAGGCTGAAATCAGAGTGCTGGCACGAGGTCTCTTTCTGGGGGCTCTGAGAGCTGCTGGCTCTTTCTAGATTGGTTGTAGCAGGAGTTAGTTGATATTTGGTGATACCAGATGAAGCCTGTGGCTTTCACATGGCAAACCAAGGTGTTTTGGGGAGGTTTTGGAGGCTTTGCTGTGGGTGGCACTCAGATCTGGGCTCTCGCTGCTGCCCACCCGGGCGAGGCAGCAAACCTCTGCCTTTGTACAGCGCACGGTGCTGATCTCCCGTCTTCGCTTCAGCTTTCTCCTTCCTTTTGGAGTCTGTGCTATGTTGTGAGACTCCCAGGACAGGAGGAAAGTCACCAGCCACCTCCATCCTCCTGTGTGTCCCCATCACAGCGGTGTCTCTGCAGGCAGGAGGCTCTGCCGCGCTGACCGGACCAGCTGTGGGACCCTGAGGCTGCCTGTCTGCCTGCTCTTCCCCACCATCTGGAGTGAGGAGCTCGCGGGCGCCGCTGTGTCAGGCTGCTCCGTTGCTCATCTCTGTTTGCCGGAGCTTTTCCGAGCTCGCGGGCTCTCAGAAGTCTTTACAACCAGGAGCTGTTGAGACCTGTGGGAA
Source organism: Tetrax tetrax (assembly GCA_009806455.1). NCBI lineage: Eukaryota > Metazoa > Chordata > Aves > Otidiformes > Otididae > Tetrax > Tetrax tetrax. Next base: position 6,903 of record WHYT01017318.1, read on the forward strand.
GAGGGCTGGGGGTCCCAAATCCTGTTTCGCTGGAGCTGTCTCTCCTCTTTCCTGGGGATTAGGACAGCACAGGAGCATTTGTTTGAGGGAGTCTGTTTTACAATCTATGAGAACTGCCACTTAAAAAATATTTTCCTAATTGTGCCTCTTGCGACCCAGGCAGGAGCATCCATCTCCAAGCATCCTTCAGGAGAGAGCACAGGGTACAGAAATTGGTGGATCTCTGGAGCAGGAGAGTTCTCGGTGTTTTTGCTCTTTGCTGAGGTTGCTCCTGTGTTTGTCGAAGGCAGGAGCTTTACGGACTGTACCTCCTCATGGGACAGTCACACATTATCCATTTCCACACCTTCCATCATGGTTTTGCAAGCCTCCCCTGCTCCACTCCAGGGAGCCAGAGGGCTCTTGGGGAAAGAGAAGCTGTTCAGCAGGAGGAGAGCAGGCTCTCTCTTCTCTCCTGCCAGAATTTAGGCACGGGGAAACCGTGTGAGGTGAAGACCTGCTGCTGGAGGGGGACACGCCAAACCCCCGCTGCTACGACTGGATGCCCTGACCCCTTCCCTCTTTGTTCTGGCCTCAGTAAAGGTGCAGTGCAGGCTGTTCAGGCCCAGAACCAGATCTGCGTCCTCGACATCGACATCCAGGGAGTGAAAAACATCAAGAGGACAGACCTGAACCCCATCTACATCTCCGTGCAGCCTCCGTCCATAGACATCTTGGTGAGCGACCGCCTTCCTTTGCCGTTAGGCAGTTAGAGGTAATCAGCGACTCGCTCTGAAGCAGCGGGGTTTCTCTCATTGTTGGTTCATCCGTACGTTTTTGAGAGACGTAGAATAGATGGGGAGGATGTTTCTGAGCACGTTGTTACCTCTGCCCAGTCTAACTTCCCACCCCCTGGCTCCAAGGGATAAATCTTCCTGTGCCCTGTTTTTTTTTTTTAAGTCCCTCCTGTACAGTTTCCACACCGCAGCCTGTTCGCCTGCGTCGGGTTATAGACTCCCTTGCAGCGTGGCCGACCTTTAACGGCGTTAATTGTGCTTAATGCTAGGGAGAGAAGATTTAAACTAGATTTTAATCCAGAAGGAGGTAGATTTAGACTAGATACAAGGAAGAAATTTTTTGCAATGAGGCTGTGAATGAGGCCCCTCACCCTTTGCAGAATGTTATCTCCTGTGCCCGTGGTCACTGGCAGTAGGCAATGGCAGACAGCACTGGCTTGTGGGGGGGGTGGTTGTTTCTGCACGTGGCGTTTGGGACACGCAGTTCTTCAACATATTTGTCACTGGATTTAGGAAAAAAGGCTACTTCTTTAACATATTTGTCACTGGATTTAGGAAAAAAGACTACGTGACCGAAAGACTGAGACAGAAGAAAGCTTACTGAAGCGTTTGACTGCAGCTCGCGTAGATTTGGAACTTAGTAAGTCCGGGGGCCTTCGAGTGGGGCTCACAGGGAGGGGGGCTGATTTAGGAGCTGGTTTTTGCATGAACACCTGACTTGTGTTCTGTGAGGAGTGGTCGTTAGCTGAGCTGAGCACCGTGCTGCATCGTTTCCCACTGCGGTTCCAGAGAAGCGCATCAGTGGTGGCTGAAATAATCACGTTAAAACACCACAGGAACTCAGGTCACGTGTGAGAGGTGATGCAGGGAAGAAACATGTTCTCTAACTCCTGTGTCCTTGTCTCCTTTCCCAGGTAAAGAGCCTGGCCTGTTCGACTTGGTCATTATTAATGATGATTTAGAAAAAGCCTATTCTGAATTGAAGGAGATACTCCTGGAGGTGAGTTTTTGGGGGGCTTTTCTGCCCCCTCCCTGGGCAGGCACGACCTCTAGGCTGAGCAGGTGAGGGTTTGTCGATAGGCAGCCACAGAATTGTGACCTCATGCCCACATTTGATCTGTTTTGGGCTGCTGAGTGACACAGTTGAGCATGGATCACGTGTGAGCGATGATGGATCGGTGGTCTAAGAGTGGGAGACGGATCCAGCACAATACTGGGTTGGGGGCAAAACAAACAAACATCCCTGGACGGTGTGGAAGGGGTGTGCTATTTTTGAAGAGCCTTTAAGTCAAACTTTGCCTTGTGCCTAAAGGTTCGTGCGTAAACTCTGGGTTTGGTCCTGCGATGCTGTGCACCTGGTCTGAGGAGATGGTCACTCGTGGTCTCCAGAGCTGTGAAACCGTGGGTTGCTCCCAGAGTGGCAGATGCTCAGTTGTTTTCCCGATCTCCTTGCAGGAAATCAAGAAGACCCAAGAATCCAGGAAGTCCTGAGCTGAGCCTGCTTGGACGTTTTAACTTTGCACATCATTCCCGAAGCCCGTCACACCATTTTATTCCGAGAGACATTCCCTTTAGGCTGATCCTCCTCCCAGGTTCCTCTAGAATCTTTCTATTAAAAGGAAAGAAAACAAAACCCGGTCGCGTTTGTTTCTGTTGGCCACGCGCTCGGCGTGGGCGCTCCCAGGTTTGTACTTCAGGCAGGCGCTTTGGAAGCGATCGCGCGGCGGCCGAAGGGCAGAGCTGTTCCGCGAGGCTGCGGGGGAGCTGTGTGGGCAGCTGCGGCGCCCCGGCACGTGGCGCAAGATCCCCGCCGCGCCGTTTGTGGAGGTACGTGTTGTGCCCAGGTAATGCCGCTCGCAGAAGGGGAGCTGCTTTGACGTGACCCCCACTTGCACCTGCAGACAGAAGGGCTCCCATCTTTAACAATCCCATGGATTTGTTTAGTAAGTTGAGAGGAGAAGGGAATGGTTGCAGGATATGATCTGTCCTCTGCCCTTTTTTCTGGGGGAAAAGGTACTGTGAGCTGCTCCTCCTTTCTGCCACCTGAGAGCAATTTTGTAATTCACGTGTACTTGTTTCACTGGAGTTTAGGTGCAGGTAGCTTTTTAGATGCTCTTATACCTACAGCTTGGAGGAGAAATTATTTCTTTTCCAAGCTGTGCAGGCTTTTTGGATGACGTGCTTGAGGGCAGCAATAAATCCCTTTTCTTAGGAGGGATCAGCGAGGCAGCCACCATCCCTCACACTGGTCTCTGCCTTGAGATGGGGAGAGCTTTGCTTGACAGGCTGGGAGGATGCTTTCCACTTCCCTTCCCCAACTTTTTTCAGCTTTAACTTTGATGCCAAGCTTCTCCCGGAGCCCGTTGTAGGAGGACACTTTGCGTTTGATCCTCGAGAAATGGCGAGTCCCGCAGAGCTGCTATCCCACAGCTGGTGGCTTCCAGCTGTCTCGCCCCAACCCAAACCCAGATCAAGCTGGCGGCGTGCAGACCGTGAACGGCTGGACCTTGCAGTGCCAGGCTGGGATATTTTCTCACCAAAACCAGGGCACGGTTGTACCTTGAACTCAACTCTCTTGGGTTTTATCCTCTCCGTACCCCAGCTGCTCTGCTCCAGCGCACCTTCAGCTCCATCCTCATTTACCGAACCCCGTCCTCCATGTTGTGGACACCCGTAAGCAGAACCAAACCTTGGGCAACTCTTTTAGTACCGCACTTGCGTTTAGAAAGATGATTGTTTTGATCATTCGCCTCTGTTTGGGTGTTTTAAATATATCTTTTATAGATTATTCTGTGAAATCCTCCTTTCTGTTGTCATGAGTTTCATGTTGCGAGGTTCTCAAATTTTTCCCCCTCAAATTTTTCCCCCCAAATTTTTCTGGGGGGTGTACCAGCTTCAGATGGTGCGAATCGCTGCGGCCAGGCTCTTCCTGCCATGGCGAGCGATGGACTCCGATATTTTTTTTTCAATTGGTTTCGTTATGTTTCGAGGGACGCGTTTGCAATGGGGAAACGTCCCCTCTAGATGGCAGAAACGACAGCGGAAAAGCGCAGGGGACGCGCGCTGCGAGGTGGCAAATCGCCGAGGCGCGGGACGCGGCGCTGGCCTCAGTCCGGTGGTCTCCGGTGCTCTCACCAGATGGAAATGCCCGACCGCTGCCGGCTGCTCAGCCCTCCTGCCGACGCCCCGCGAGCTGCGCGGCTGCCAGCCCCCAGCCCCCCAGCCTTCGCGCGTCCCTCCGGGAGAGGTGAGTGGTACCCGGGAACGGGATGACGCTTTAGCCCTACGACACCACCGCCAGCGCTTGGAAAATGGAGGGGAAAAAAAAAAAAATCATTTAGATCACTTAGGTCCCCCTTCCCTGATGGGGAAATCCTAAATAACCTGCCTTGTGTTGGGTGACCCGCTTTTAGCGGCTGCCGCCGCGTCTGGCGGACCGAAGGGACGAATGCCCGCACGGCCAGCGCTAATGCGAGGTGACGGGGTGGCTGTTGGGACGGCGATGGGGGGCGGAGGGACCGGGAGGAGGTTGCTGGAGCCAGGCTGGTTGCGGAGCGGGCGATCCAGCTGTTGAGCTGTTGGTTTTGGGGGCTGTCGGCAGTGCCCCGCTCAGCGTTTGGTGTTTCGGAGGGGCCGTGCCGCACGTGGAACCTCGCAACGGGGCGGGCGAAGGCACCTGTTGAAATGGGTTCAATTTCCGCCTCCGCCAAACGGGACGGCTGTTTTACTAATTGCATTTGCAAACAAAAACACCTTTCCAGATCCGTATTTTCAGTAGCAGCTCGTTGGGGATGCGGCCGTCCCCGCGTCCCAGGACCACCCAAATTCAGGGTCCTGCATAACTGCAAACGGCAGCTCCTGGCTTTCGATGTGGGGCTGGGGATGGGCTTGAGGGATCAAAGTGAGGGCACAGGAGTCCCCTGCCAGGGGTTTTTGGTGATTAAAGATGCTGATCCGGGGGAATCCTGTTTCCCACCTAGGAGATCTTCCAGGCAGGAAGGCACTGAATGTACCAGCCAATGGGTTTGGGGCGTTTTGGGGTAAAGGTGGGTGAAGTGAAGTATAAGAGGGAGCTAAACCTGTCAAATGTGGTTTTATCTCAAAAACCTTGTCACCTGGTCCCATGGCACCACAGGGATCAATTTCTCCTTCTGAGTGTGGTTGTGACTCCTGATGCTCCATCTTGGGGTACCCTCGAGCAAAAGAATGGGCTTGCTCCTGGATTGCTTGCAGAAATGTCAAAAAAAGGGGTTTTATATATATATTTAATTTTTTTTTTCCCCACTGTTCCATCAGACTGGGATAAAATTGGACAGATTGCAGCTTTTTTTTTTTTCATCTCTGGGAGGTGCTTTGGGAAGCATGGCAGCACCTCGTCCTACATCACTGCAGGAGGTGATGAGGTGACCTCTGCTCTGACCCAACGGCACCAAGGTGCTGCCTGGGAAGGGCACGTGCAGGGACGCGTGAGGGCAGGCAATCCCCAAAGCCAGTGCCCAAATTATCCTGGAGGAAACCAAGAAAGGCTGGAGCCATGCTCCAGGATAGCTTCAAGCAGCCAAAATTAGCCCAAAACCCATCCACTCGTAGCTCCTTCCAGCATCACACCCCTCCCCGATGATCCCACGGTCCAGAGACTTGTCCTTGCTGTGACTTTTCTCGGCGTTTCGCTGCTTTTGGAGGCTGCCTTGATTTTTTTCAAGCTTGCTTCCGTGCAACTGCAAAAAGGCACTGCAGGGCAGAGCCGGCCTGAGAAATAATTGGGCGGCCGGCGTATAAAATAAGCAAGGAGGGGGGAAAAAAAAAGAAGTAGGAATAACCGTGGGTTTTCTTGCTTGCTCGGTCTGCGTGCCTGCTTCCAGTCTGGATTTAGCTGGGATTTAGCGTCCCGGGTGCGAAGGTGTGACGGGACGTGCCCGCGTCGGTGCAGGGGGACGGCGCGGGATGGGGAGGACTGTGACGACGGCGACCTGAATGCTGTCAGGAGTTGTTACCGGGGGAGAAAAACCTCACTGCAAACCAGCCTCAGGCTCCTCGCACGCGTTTACGACTTTCCAGAGAGGTGGTTCCGCGCGTCCGTGGGGTTAGTGCTGGGTGGCCCCGCGTAGCTGGGGTTCTGAGGCCACCAGTTTCCAGCTTTTCTGGCACAATTAACTTTTTTTTTCTCCTCTCCTATGTGGTGGATGCCCCATCCCTGGAAACATTCCAGGCCAGGTTGGCCGGGGCTCTGAGCAACCTGATCTGGTTGGAGATGTCCCTGCTCCCTGCAGGGGGTTGGGCTGGGTGGGCTTTGAAGGTCCCTTCCCACCCAAACCATTCTGTGATTCTATATCCAGTGTCTCTATTTCCAACAGTGTGGAGCATCTCTCTTCTAGGAATTCTTCAAAGAATCCAGCCATGCCAGATTGGGAGCTTTTTTTTTTTTTTTTTT
>WHYT01017318.1:29923-44189 GCA_009806455.1 Tetrax tetrax
GAGGGGAGGAGAAGCTGGGGCCGGGGAGCTCTGCGCACCGCGGCGGGAAAGGATGGGACGTTCGTGCGAAGGACCGAGCCCAGCGCTTCTCTGTATGTTACTTTTTTTTTTTTTTTTTTTTTCTCCTCCTTTTCCCTTTTATTTTGATATTTTGCTGGAGGGCTGATCGGCCGATTCCTGGCGCTTTGCACACCCCCTCCCTCTGCTTCCATCCCCCTCTGCTCCCACCCCGCTCTGCATGTGCTGCCCTTTCCCCATCACTCAGGTGAGGAATGCTTTTCCTGCGACCTTAACGCTCATCCATCGCCTTTCCCGCCGGTGGTGAGAGACATCACGTCCCTACTTGGCGTCAGTTTGTGCACAGTTTGTCGGCGTAAATCATCCCCTGGCGTGCTGGGCACTGCAAATCCAGCTCCAGGGAGTTTGGGGTTAAGCCATCAGTGGCTTTGCTTTTTCCTGAGGGAAGCCCCCTGCGTGCTCTGGGACCTTCTGGCCAGTCCCCATCCTGAACCTTCTCCCCACCTCACGCCACCAAAGGCGGGGAGAGGAAGATGCTTCAGGGTCTGGTTTTCCTGCCGCTCCTTCTCTCGGGACCTTGGGTTACGTTTCTAAACCTGCTGCTCCTACAGCAAATTTTAGGGTCTCCAGCCTGCTGGCTTTTGGCACATCAGCTGAGGTGGTACACGCTCCTGCATCGTGAGCTGGTCTTCAAAGAGCAGGCGTGGGCAGAGCCCAGCACCCGTAGGAGCTGACCCCAGCAGAAGATGCGGTTTGGCAGCTGGTGTCTCTAACCCGTGGGCCAAAGGTCCCTTGATAAGTTTCTGTTCTCTGTAAGGTGCTTTTGTATTGTATTGGGGGTTTTTAAATAACGTCCAAGGATGGGAGCACACTTTTCACCGTTGCACCTCAAAGAGCACGTTCTCTCCTGCGCAGCTGGGGAAACTGAGGCACGGGGAGGGCAGAGGCTCGGCAGCATCACCCCGGGAGCTGAACCTGCTCCTTGGTGGTGTCATCTTCTTGGCCAATGGGCCCTCCTTGAGAGAAAACGCTCCTGTTGGCTACCAAACACACAGGATGCTCCTGTGGGGTGGGAGCTCCTTCTCGAACTCGTACCCCCCGTCCACACCTGTAGGTCCTTAGATGAATCTTCTCTAGGGATGCTGTTGCGTTTCCGTAGCCTTTATCCTATCCGTCCTCATGAAAACCTGAAGATCTCCCTTGTGGTTAATGGGTGACCCTTAGCTGCGTCCATCCTACCTCCAGGTCGTTGGTACAGCCGCAGAAAACTTGTCTGCAACCAGCATTTGCCCCTGAGAGCGGGGCTAGAAGGACCTTCTGGCTTAATATATCTATTTAAGCTGTGCTTAATGGGAGGGAGCCGTGTCCTCTCCTGGCAGAGGGTGAGTGAACCCCCCACCCCGTATCCCTGGGAAGCAAAGAGCCTTTGGGTCTCAGGAGGCCTCGGGCACCTTCTCCTTTCACCCAAATTACCTTGGGTTGCCACAGGAGGGCAATCTGCCCTCCGTCCAAAGCCTCCTTAGAAACTCAGAAGAAGGAAATCCAGTGTAACCCGGCTCAAGTGAGTCACGGGCGGGTGGGAACGGGGGAAAGGGGCACGTCGCCGACGGGGAATCTGCGCCTTGTACTCCTGCAAGCTATGAGAGCTATTTCTGAGACAATCCTTGGGTGTTGTCCAAGACCAAAATACCAGAAGATTTTTTTTGGTGTGTGTAATAAGGAAACCCCTCCTTCCTCTGTAACAGGCTGCGGAGGTGGACCGCGGCACACGGCCGGCACCGTATTTCTGCAGGTCCCAGCACTGCGGAGGACTCTCCTCCTTCATAATTTAGGACTTTTTTTTTGGAGTGCTTCCACCCAAGGTTCATCCAACCAGCACAAGGTTCATTTCTAAGGTTGCGCAGCTCCCTTTGACCCGGTCCGTTGCTTGGAGATCTTGGCAACCGGCTAGGTAAACTGCTGTGGTTTCTGCTCCTTGCTGCCAGGAAAAGAGAAAATGAAGGAATTTGTGAGGGATTGCGGCACGCCATCAGTGTGACCCGGGGCTGTAGCAGTAGGGGACAGGGGAAAGGGATAGGAAATGATGGCATTTTGTGGCTCTATAGGATGTCCCATCAGCTCTCTGGCTGCCTCCTGAGAAGGTGGGGACCCTGGGGCCGCTTGCTGGGTGCCCTGGGCTGTCCCTAGGATGTGAGGTGGCTCTGTACAGGGTCCACTTACATCCTGCAGGGTCTCAGAAGAGCTCCTCGGAGACCTTCATACCCTCTTCTGTGGTCTCTCTTCTCCCTCACCCTGAGGGCAGAGCAGTCTTCTGGGGAGGAGGCCAACTTCTCCCAGCTACGGGTGGGTGCGGAGGTGTTGAGCAAGGGAGTATGGATGGGAATCTCGAGGATGAGCTGTCAATAGCAGGACAGCGGAGGCTGTAGGTACCTCAGGATGTCATGGAGTAGGGCCAAGTTTGATGTTGGAAGAGGCTGCCCAGGGTCCTGTCCAGTTGAGTTATCTCCACTGGTTCCCTGTACCAGTGTTTGTCACGGACACTTTCATTTCATATCCAGTTGAAATTTTTCTGTCTAAAACTTGGCCTTTCATTGTGCGCTTTTGAGAAGCATTTGAACCACCTTCTCTGTAACCTCCCAGAAGGCAGCAGCACACACCCGTAAGATCTTCCCTTTCTCTTCTCCAGGCTGATCAGACCCGGGCTGCTCAGCCTGTGCTTGGACATCCCTCTCTCCAGCCCACGACCACTTCGCAAGCCTCTGCACAACTCACTCCAGTAGGGTTCTTCCACTGAGCAGTCCCAAACTGGACACAGTACCCAGCTGGGGTCTTACAAGGGCAGAACAGAGGAGATCATAACCACGCTCACCCTCTGGCTACGCTCCTGGTGAGACAGCCCAGCATAGGGGTGGCCTTCTCAGCCCCAAGCCCAATTCATGTCCAACATGACCACCAAGACCCCTGGTCCTTGTGTGCAGATCTGCTGCCCAGCCACTCGCTCCCCACTGTCTTCTCCCCTGCCAGGCCCACCATTCTGCCTTTGCCTCCGTCGAACTTCACCTGGGTCCCACCAGCCCACTTCTCCAGCCTCCTGAGGTCCCCCAATCACTGCCCCACCCCGCCTATCCACTGCTCCCCCAACCCCAAACTCAGACCATCACCCTGATCACTGATGACACTCAACAGCCTTGTCCCCAGCTGTCATCCCTGGGAGATGCCACCACCACCTGCCCTCAGCCAGGAGGGGACCCAACAGTACCAGGGGGTGATGGGGCGGCCCCAGTTGCTCCATGGGGTCCAGGATGGCATTGGGGTCACGAGACCCTACTTTCTAGGTGAATTTACACAAACCATCTCCATTTCAACCGAGATGAGACCCATTTTGACACAGCAAGGGCTGAGGGATCTCAGTGTCTCCCAAGGCTGCGTTTCTGCTTTGTCCCCTGCCGTGGCCAAGCCACCAGCTGAAGGATCACTGCCGGCTCCTGCCCAGCCCTGAGCAGCTTTGGGAGCTTAAACCCCTTCTCCCTGTGTCCTTGTGGACCAATGCAGGGTTAATCCACCCCTCAACCCCAGATGATGTTCTCCATGGGTTTCAGCCCTGGAGAACGCCCCGCTGCACGTGCGGAAACCTGATGCCAGTTCAAATATGAGCCGGATTCCTCCAGGCACGTTTTTATCATCCCTTTTTTTTTTTTTCTTTTTTTTTTTTTTTTTTTTTTTTTTCCTGCTGGGGACAATGGTATTGCGCCATGCTCTGCCCAGCCCTTTCCTCTGCGCTTCCAGACAGAAACAGTTAACCGGCTTCACTACAAAAATGAACGTCCTGGTTTCCAGGGCGGGCAGCTCCCCCTGCCCGTCTCTCTGCTCCCAGCGCTAGCTAGTGACGTGAGGCGAGAGCAGACGTCCCCGTCTCCCTCGCCCTGTCACTGTCTGGGTGACCTGGTGGCCTGTGCAAGCTCTGCCAGGTCCCCCCCGGGGGCTTTCTGCAGCAGGAGAGGAGCCCTTTGCCCTCCTCTTGTGAGGGGTGGGATGGGAGCACCTCATGGCTCTGGGGAAGACGTGAGCCCCAGCTCTGGAGAGTTTCAAGTCAAAACAGATCAAGCTAATAAAAAGGAAGCGACGCTGGAGAAGAGGAGGGGAGGAGATAGAGAAAAGATGATGCCATGGGCATCATCCCTGCTGTAGAAGAACTTAATTTGATCGCGTGGCTTCTCCTGGGGTTGTGATTGGGTCCCCCAGGAAAACAGAGACCCTCAGGACCCCCCTGTGCTGACCTCAGAACCTGGACTCCTGGCTGCGTGTGGGACACCCCAGGCTGGTTTTTGGTTGCCCGCATGTAGGTGTTTAGGGTCATCGGAGATGCCACAACGCGTCGGTTTTGCCGGGGCGGCGGGGGCGGGCTGCTGGCTCACGCGGTGCTCCGGCTGCCGGAGCGGCAATACGGCGATCGGGAGGAGCCGCTCGGCGCTGATGTAGCCACTTCTCCAAGGGCACCTGGAGGAAGGCTGCCTTTCAATGGGGCTTTGTTGCCTGCTTGGCTTGGCTTCGCAAGGAGGTGGTGGCTCTCTCTGGCTGCAAAGCATTTTTCAAGTGGGGGGGCTGGGGAGAGGCAGGGGAGAAGGTCTTTGCTGAAGGGGTCAGCCGTCGCTTCAGCTCCCGGTTGAACGGCCGCAGAGGTTTGCGGAGGACGGACACAGCGTTCAGTAGGGAACGCCGGTTTGGTGGAGCATGAGACATCCCACCACCCCAGCTGGGGCATGGAGACCAACCTGGCGTCCCCGTGCAAGCAAAGAGGTGAGGAGCTCCAGCAGGAGAGCAAAGCTCTCCTGGACATCCCCGGGGTGGCGAGACGGACTACGCGCCGCTGTGATTTCGGGAGAGGAGGAGGGTGGCTGTGTCTTCTCCTGGGAGATGGCCCAGGGCTGATGCCCTGCGTGGCATTTCGGTGGGATCCATGGCAAACAGACCGGAGGTGGGGCTGGTCCCTGCACGGGGGCTGCTCCAGCTCTCCCCCTTCTCAGCTCTCTGAGCTGCTGTGGGCTTGGACCGTGGTTGTTTCTACTCAGAGAAAGCTCCGGTGGCAAATGCAGGAGGACAGGACCGCTTGGCTTGTAGCTGTGATCCAAGCACATCCTTGGAAAGGTTTTGGTCTCCTCTAGGTCAGCATGAGCTGTGGGGGTCCACGGGGTACTTCTGAGGAGCCCAAAAGAAGCTAGTTTGCCAGACAACCCTACTCCTAGCTGTTAGAGCAGAGAGGGACGCTCTGGAAAACAGGAGGAGATGGATGCAGCCAGGCCAGAAAAGCAGCAGGGAAAAAGCAGGTGGCTTTCTGCAAGAAATACTCTGTCTAACGGCAAACACATGCGAGGTTTCGCACGCCGGCCAGGACGCGTGTGGGTGTGGAGCTGATTTATTTAGTCCTGCGTGAGCGGAGCTCATCCGGAGATCCCGGGACGGGAGGACGGGGAGGAAGCTCTGCTCCGAGCAGCTGCTTTCTTGCAAGCTCTTGCACCGCGTGGCTCTCTCTCTCCCAGATTTCATGGCCTCCTGGCAGCCCACCGCGCTTCGTTAGCCGTTCCAAAAAAGCTTAATAGTTCTGGTAAGGGTGAACTCCGACGCTTGATTTGTAGGGAGTGTTTTTACCGTGTTTATGTTGGCAGGCTGTAGTTTATGTACGGCTTCAAATGTTCGCTCAAACCTCTTATCGCTGGGGCTTAAAAACAACAGAGCGCGGGGGAAAGTCCTGCGCTCCTTGAAGAAGGGTTGGTTTACGGCTCGGGCTGCCCAGCAGCGGTGCAAAATGCCCGGCTCCTGCCCGGCTCAGAGAGGTTGCTGCAGCCTGCGGTCCCCGTGGGGAAGGAGAGAGGGTTTCACCCATCAGCGTGGTGGGGACCGGTCCGGATTTAGCCGTTAACGCCGTATCTGGCGCCCAGACCCCGATGCCTGGAGGTCCCATCCGTGCTTGCAACCTCCCTGGCCCGGCAGAACAAGATAGAATCATAGAATCATGGAATGGTTTGGGTGGGAAGGGACCTTCAAAGCCCAGCCAGTCCAACCCCCTGCAAGGAGCAGGGACATCTCCAACCAGATCAGGTTGCTCAGAGTCATCCTGGAGCTTAAGGAAGCCATTCACCCATCTGCTGTGAGACTTTGTGGTCAGTTCCTGATCCCTCCGCTTGCGTCCACTTCTCCTCCGGCATCACGGGTGCTAAGGAGAAGTGGGTGAAGGGTGGAGTGCAAGCAGCACCTTGGTGTGCAATGGGTGGGTTGAACAACTAACCCCCCTCAAGTGCCTTAAAAACGTTATTGGAGGAGAGATCTTTTCCTTTTGAGGAGAAGCCACCACGCTACACGCGGTCCTGCCCCCACATCCCCCCACAATTGCTCCACACCCGTACAACACTTTTCCTAGAAACATCTCCTGGGACTCCCCTTCCAGGCAAAAAGGCACTTATTCCTGGCCAGCTGGCTGGGAAAGATGCTAGGTGTATCCTACTAGGAGTATCCTACTAGAAGGGGAGGGAGAAAGGCTCATCATTATAGGCACATCTGCATGCCTCCAACCTAAATACGCATACTAGAAAACTGAGCAAATTTGGTGGAAACTGGTTTACTGGAGCAGGCATCCTTCTGTTTTAAGGGATTTCTGGTATCTCTCAGTCTGCGCTGCACCACAAATTAAAAAAAAAAGAAAATAAAAAAAAAAAACCAACAAAAAACCCACTTCTGCTACTGGTAGTAAAATTTTGGCTGGAGTGTGTGAACGTCTATTAACCTGTGGCCCGTGCTAATGTGCTGGTACGGCGGCAAGCCTTACGGTAGGAGAGTCCATCCTGCTGTTATTCCTTGTCACGGGAAGCTTCCAAAAAACCAAGCCAAAGCAAATATTTGCCACAAAGGCAGGGGCTGCGTGAAGGGAGCCGCGGCGGGCAGGAATGCTCCTGCCACCGGGCAGGAGGTGACATCATCCGGATTCCTTCGGTGAGGAATGCGGGATTTGCCGTCTTCCCTGCCAGTAATTGCTTTGCAAAAACAGACCTGCCCAGGGATGCACGTTTCACCCATCCCCTTCCGCTGCACCGCAGAGCGTGTCCCCACCGTTCCCCTTCTCTTCTGTGGTGTTGGTGGGGTTGTTGCGTGAACAGGCAGGAAAAATGATGAAATTGGTCGTTCTCCAAGTTGGAGACTAAAGCACCATAAGCAGGAGCTGGACAGAAGTCTGGGCAGAGTCTGGATCTGGCAGAGGTGCAACGGCTTCTCCTCAGGGCTGGCCAGGATGGGGCAGGTGATGGGCTGAGTATGTGTGTGGACTTCTCTGCTAGGCAGATGTTTTTGAGAGTGCACTGCACTGTGATGACCTCGTTTCTTGGTCCTATGAATCCCTCCAACCATGTTATGTGTTTTTGAATGCAGGAGTTCAGTGTGATAACTAAAGAGAGTGGGACTTGATGGTCCTTACGGGTCCCTTCCAACTTGAGATATCCACGCAGATGCTGAGAGGGCTGGAGCAGCTCTGCTGTGAGGCCAGGCTGGGAGAGCTGGGGCTGTTCAGCCTGGAGAGGAGGAGGCTGCGGGGAGAGCTGAGAGCGGCTCCCAGTGCCCAAAGGGGGCTGATAGGAAAGATCATAGAATGGTTTGAGTTGGAAGGGACCTTCAAAGCCCACCCAGTCCAACCCCGCTGCCAGGAGCAGGGACATCTCCAACCAGATCAGGTTGCTCAGAGCCCCGGCCAACCTGGCCTGGAATGTTTCCAGGGATGGGGCATCCACCGCCTCTCTGGGCAACCTGGGACAGTGTTCTACGACTCGCATTGTAAAAATTTTTTTCCTAATATCCAATCTAAATCTGCCTCCCTCTATTTTAAACCCATTACCCCTCGTCCTGTCACAACAGGCCCTACTGAACAGCCTCCTTTAGGTACTGGAAGGCCGCTATCAGGTCTCCCCGGAGCCTCCTCTTCTCCAGGCTGAACAGCCCCAGCTCTCCCAGCCTGGCCTCACAGCAGAGCTGCTCCAGCCCTCTCAGCATCTGCGTGGCCTCCTCTGGGCCCTCTCCAACTGGTCCATGTCCTTCTGATGTTGGGGGCTCCAGAACTGGATGCAGTACTCCAGGTGGGGTCTCACCAGGGCGGAGCAGAGGGGCAGAATCCCCTCCCTCGACCTGCTGGCCACGCTGCTCTTGATGCAGCCCAGGACGCCGTTGGCCTTCTGGGCTGCAAGGGCGCATTGCCAGCTCATGTTGAGCCTCTCGTCCATCAGCACTCCCAAAGATGGGGAGAAACTCTTTAGCAGGACCTGTTGTGATAGGATGAGGGGTAATTGTTTTAAAATAGGGGGAGGCAGATTTAGATTGGATATTAGGAAGACATTTTTTACAATGTGAGTTGTAGAACACTGGCCCAGGTTGCCCAGAGAGGCGGTGGATGCCCCATCCCTGGAAACATTCCAGGCCAGGTTGGCCAGGGCTCTGAGCAACCTGATCCGGTTGGAGACGTCCCTGCTCCTTGCAGGGGGGTTGGACTAGATGACCTTTGAAGGTCCCTTCCAACCCAAGCCCTTCCATGATTCTATGATTCTGTGACCGGAGTAGATGTGCTGATGTGCAGAGCATCCTGGCTAACGAGCCTACACCTTGTTTAGTCTGGTAGGGCTAAGTCTCCAGCAAAACCATAATTCCCCCTCCACGCAGCCCTTGGCTTCTCCGTTGGGTTGAGAATCCCCATGTCCCACCTCCAGTCCCTTGACCTTCTACTCCTCCACCCCTGACTCTGCGTTGGCTCCAACTTCAGCAAACACCACTGGAAATTAATAACGGTCACTAATGTTCATATGTCATCAGCACTTCCACCAGCATCGGCGACAGCAAAGGGGTCAGTTCCTGTGGGATGGAGCCTGTTGCCGTCATTTCAATAGCTGGAACTAGGTGTAGTTCAGCTGCTCCTGTTATGAGTCCAACAAGGTGATTTAGTGGTTGGAAAAGCCCAAAGTTTTGTGCTCTCAGTGCCTGAAAGAGGATGGCTGGCAGGAAACGAAAGCGCCGTTCTCCAAGGCAGGGGTGGTTTCGCTCCTGCACCGATTCTTTAATTTTCCACCAGGTTTTGGAAATTCTTGGCTAATACAGTTGGACAATCACATCAAGAGCAGAAAAGGAGGGCTTGGGCCAAAGGAGCAAACCCACTTGGTCAGCTGAATTTTTGAAGCAGAGATGGAGTGAGGACCTTTGAACGGACAGCAGCAGAGCAAGGGCTGTCTGGGGTCTGGATCTGCAGCCCTGAAGGTGGTGAGACGTGACATTAGGTGTGCCAGGAGAAGGCCTGCTCATTTTTGGAGCCAGCAGCGTAGAGAGAACCAGCGGGGATGGGCGCAAAGGGGAGGCTGGGATCACGGCAGGGAGATGCAATGACATTTTGTCAAGGGTGTAGGTAGGAGAGACACATCCAAGTGGGAGGCTGTGATGTCGCTGGTTAGGGGTCAAGTCCCACCTGGGACAGGGTGGCAGTGCCGTGGGAGAGACCTCTGTGGGACCTCCTGGACTTGGTTTGGATATTATCTCCCACCAGGCAAGTCCCTTCCCTTGTCATGTCCCTGCCACCCTCCATCACAGGGCTGTGTCTGGTGCTAGTGATCGGGGCTCGTGGTTTACAGGACTCTTGAGAGAAGGCAAAAAATTGTGCTGTTGCTTTTGGGAGAGGTGAAAATGGGAGTTCCTTGCTCATTTCTACCTGGAGTCACCCCAGAGACAGCAGAGAGTTGGCTGAGGAGTACTGACGTGGGGTCCAGAGGGTTGAGGTGAAGGCTCCCAGGCTTTGAGGGCAGTAGGGACCCAAAAAGTAGCCAATGAGAAACATTACGATGGATGAAGGTCTGCTTTTAAATGATGTGAGGAAGCTCACGGGCTCCATATTCACCACGGCTCAGTGAGTTGGGTACCACCAGTTGGTTGCGGGACTCTGCTCCGACGGCTCCAGCTCCTCACGGGTGCATGCACGGCCCACGGGGTTCCACCTTGTCCATCTGTGTGCAGACTGACTCACAGCACTGCTGCAGAACAGCATTTGGGGTTTTGGTTCACGTCCCTTAAGTTGTTGCTGCATAATCTTTCTCAGAAACACAGATGGTGTTGCTGTTTCTTATTTATTTCTGCCTGGAGGCTAAAGGGAGGCTGCCCTGGAGAGGAAGGGAGGGAAAGAACCAGAGATGGAAAGAGTGAATTTTCAAGAAGAGCCTCCCACAACTTCATCTTCTTTCCCCAGCTTCTGGTAACGGCCAGGTCACTGACTGCAGCTCTTCACTCCAGACCGTTTCCAGGGGGTTTCCTGGAATACCAAAATAGGGTGGGCTGGGTGCCCAGCCAGCCACCACCATCAGAGCCGCGGCAAAGACGTTGGACCTCGGTTGACCAGCAGCAAGCCTAGACGTGTCCCAGTCGCTGCCCGTAGGTCAGAAACCCTGGCGTGGCGTTTCTAAGGGCTGTTTACCGCAAAGAGGATTTCAGTGCTGCGGATCAAACTGTGCCTGTAGCATCCTCTGCGGCCCGTCCTCAGCCCCTCAGTGCAGCTTCACGCACCCCTGCTTGGCAACCAGCCACGTAACCTCGTGTGGGGGTGCTTGACCCCTCTGTGCAAGCCCCAGCCACGCCAGGGCTACCTCCTCTGGCAGCAGGAGCCCACCGCATTCCAGTGGGTGGTGGAGGTTTTGGTGTGAGCAGGGTAGCGTGGACTCAAGCCGCTCATTTCTCTAGCAAAACCTGCACCCATGTGCCTGGTGCTCTCTTGGGAAGATCTCTACCTTCAGGACCAGCCCGTTGCGTAAGCAAAGAGAGAAAAACCTCACCTAGCTGCCCGCTTGTCTCAGGTTACGGATCAACGCCAAGTACTGGAGCATCGTTGGCTCAGCCCCACGGCCCCTCCTCTCCATGAACTGCAGATGTTCCCCTTTGTAAAAGGCGTGGAAGGGCTGTCCACCTCCTCCTCATCCTCCATTTCCCCTCCTTCCCCTTCCGCCTCAACACGCTCATTCATGAAAAAAACATTTGTTGGATGGACGCGGGGAGAGGAATCAGTGTTGGCGCGTTTTTTCCCGCGCGTTGGCCAAGGGAGGTTGTCGGATCAGAGGGTTTTAATCTTTGTTTTCACAGCTGGATTCAATATTCCCCTTTCTTCTCTCCAGCTTTTTATTGCTGCTCGCTCCATGGAGCAACCTGTTGCAAAGCAGCGTGCGCGCTCGCGTTCAAGCACAACCTGCTATGGGTTTGCCGAGGGGCAGCGAGCGCGGCTGTCCACCTTGGGACTGATCATCTGCACAGCCCCCTGTCTTCATCAAGGATGGAGACCATCAGAGATTATGCTCTCCTACAGTGAGGGCCATGCAGTGGGTCTTGTGTCCGGGAGGGCGGTGTTGCAACAAAGAAGGTGCCATGCCATGATGGTCCTCTGCAGCTGGCTGCAGCCCAGCTCTCCTGGCTCCTTCCCACCCAACACTGCGTGGAGTGAAGGCAGATGGGCGGCGGGGACCAGCGCAGTCCATCCTTTGGTAGGACAGGGCAGGCAGCAAGGTTGGGGGGCTGTCTGCCTTAGTCCTGTACGTGGGGCATGATGAGACCATAGCAAACCCTCAGGCCCATCGTCCCAACCTAGGGATGTTATGGGTTGGGGGGGTGCTGCACAGCTGGGTGGAGGTGGTGTGCACTTTGGTGGTGGTGGTGTAGGGCTTGGTCATGCTGGTCTTGAGTTTGGTGGAGGTTGCGTAGGGTCTGATGGAGGTGACATATGGTTTGATGGTGGTAGTTTAGGGTTTGGTGGTGCTGGTGTAGGGTTTGGTGGTGGTGGGGTTTGGTGTGGTGGTGCTGGTGTAGGGTTTGGTGGTGCTGGTGTAGGGTTTGGTGGGGGTAGGGTTTGGTGGTGCTGGTGTAGGGTTTGGTGGTGCTGGTGTAGGGTTTGGTGGTGCTGGTGTAGGGTTTGGATAGCTGGATGCCCAGCACAGCAGACAGGCAGGGGTGTGCTCCTGCCCGCTGTGGTGGAGGAGGTTGAGAAGGTGCCGTTAGCACCCCATTAGACGTCCAAGGGCTTGGACCTCTAGTGCTGCAGATCTCTGAGTCACCTTTTCTTTGAGCAGCAGCGTGGCCCAGGGCCAGATGGGACTGGCTCTGTTCCCACCTGGGTGCCAGCCTGTGAGCACCTTCTCCACCCCGCTGTCCACCTCTGGAGGGGAGGGAGGGACACTGATTCAACACCCCTCCAGTCCTGCAAGCTTTGGAGACACGAAGACACGTGGTCTACCTTCTTGGCAAGGGAGACCCAGTGGCTTCCAGATGTGAGGCATGAGCTGCTGACCTCTTCAGCGTCAGCGGGTGGGGGCCCACCTATGTAAACACGTCCAGGAAGGCTCCCATCCCTTTTCCACCCGGCGCTCGCCTTCGGATCAGACCGGCCAGCCTTCGCCGATGCTCCCGTTCCCAGGGCTCCCGGGGAAGGTACTGTACCGCTCGCCCAGCGCCGGGCACTCCTCTGGGCATTTCTCTCTCATCCTCCTCTTTCCTGCATGTAAACACGACTGTGCAATTATCTCTCTGGATAATTAGCTAAACAGTTATTTCAATATTTACTGGTGATACTGGTGTAACAATAAATCTCGGAGAGGAGAGTAGAAACCTGCCCTGGTCATGCTGGGAACCTGGCCAGAAGGCTAGGAAAGCCCTTGTAGTAATAATGTTTCCTTTTTTTTTTCTTTATTTTCTGTTTTCTCTGTTATCTAAGAACAGTTGGCAGGAGCGCGTCCAACCCGTTCGTTTCCTCATTTACCACGTTTGAGTCTCTCTCTCTTCCCTTTTAATTATGTTTGGATCTTACTGGTAACGGAAAAATGGGCCATAAAGTCACATCCAAGTGTCTGGCATTTTCGCTTTGCTGTTTGCTTTCTTGTCTTCGATGTCCTTGTGTAGTTGATGTTGGATTTTATTTTTTTTTTTTACCGTGGTGAGGGGTCAGGTGTGCGGGTAGGCAGGGCTGAGCTCAGCAGGACGCGTTGGTGGTTTGAGGTCTGCAGCACGGAATTGGTATGGGAAGGGAGCGGGCGTGGGTTTACGGAGCGGAGGGAAGGGTTTGGCAGCCGTCCCCGACCGTTTTCCCCATTTGCAGAACACTTGGGTCATGGAGTGGCCTCACTGACCTGGTGTCTCTGTCTGACCTGGTAAGTCAGAGGCTCCTCCAAAGCCAAGGGACTGGGAAATGGACGCTCCAGAGATGAACATTGGGATCTGAGACAGGTTTGGTGTCTCAGATGTCCCGGTTCAGGTAAGATTTTGCCTTTACCTTACCAGTCTTGAGCTTCACCTCAGCTCCTGCAAGCAAGCCACTTACTGAAGTGATGGATGCTGGGTTTAGGAGACCAGCATCACGTTCTTGGTAGAGTGCAGAGTGGGACTCAGCACCCTGAGCAGATGCCACACCAAAGCTAAAGGACTTCAAATCTGCTCACAGGCACAGCAGCTGTTCTTTAACCACACGGTTGTTTAAAGCAGTAAGGCATGAGTTCTCCCCCAAAGACATCGTAGGACAGGGCGGTCGCTCCGTGGTCACAGTGTACGGCCAAGGCTGTATGAAGGAACATCATGAGAACCAGGTAGAACGTCGTCCTGATTCAAATACCTGGGCTGGATCCTGTAGATCTTGTTTCTGCACCAATTTGTGGGGCACTGCAAGCTCCTGTCCTTGCTGGGGTTGAGACCTGGTTCCCCTAATCTGCACTTTGCTTGGCAAATCACAGACATTTTTGGGATGGTAAAGAAATGAAGAGAATTTTGGACCCAGCTCTCATGCTGGGCTTCTCCTGCTCTCAGGGGTGAAAGACACCTCCCCCAAATCCCCAGTCAAGAGCCTTCTTCCCTGTTCCTCTGTGGTTTGGGCAGGTTTGACGTCAGCCCAGGGTCAAGGTTGGACCTACAGAGCTGAGTCTTCACTTTGGCAAATGGGGCCAAGGTTCGTGGTGGGTCACGCTGTCCTCTGCTAGGGGCAAAAAATGCCCTTCAGCCAGAGCCAGGGGCAGTGGCAGGGTCTCCCTAGGTTGCTCCAACCCACACAAACCTGGTTTAAATCCTGGTGGGAGATCCTGGCCAGATCAGCATCGGTTGCGTACAGGTTGTCCCGCTTGTGGTGGTGGCCGTTGTACTTCCCCATGTCTGACAGATGACAGAGATGACACCATCATTTTCCCCATTGGAACTGCTGCAAAAAAAAAAAAAAAAAGAG
>WHYT01017318.1:44666-66353 GCA_009806455.1 Tetrax tetrax
TTTTTTTTTTTTTTTTTCACTCTTTTGTACAAGTTCAGGAAGGTCTACAGCGAGTCAAGCCTGGCTTGGCTTCACAGGGTCGTGCGGCACGCTAGCCGGGGCCGGGATCGCCGGCTGGAAAGTTTCTTGTTTCCTGTTGTGAGAGCTTGGCGAGCCGCGACGGGTTCGCAGGAGAGCGGTGGGTCGCGCTGACCCCCGCGGGCGCGGTTGGAGGTGGCCTTTTATTCCCATCCCTCCTCTGGCTGCTTCAGGAAAGGGAAGCAAATAGAGAAGGGAATAATCGCTCGATCCGATCTTCTGGCTGTTGAGGCGGATGCTTTCTTTGGAGCAGGAACGGGGAAAAAAATGCCGTAAAGGACCTCGCGAAGCCGTGTCCCCAGGGCTCTCCGTGAGTCCCCGCTTGCTACCTTGCGGTACGTCAGCCCGTGTTACCTCGCCGGCCTGGAAACGTCAGCAGAAAGGTTCCCGTCAGAAAAAAAAAAAACCCACGTGGTTTTGTCAACACCAGAAATTTATCTCAAGAATGTGTCCATCCCCACAAAATTTTCGGCTGGGAAGGGCTGGAGTGAATCGCTTCTGCTCTCCAGCCTGGGAGATGCTTCCTCTGGGCTTTTGTGCTTTGGAATTTAAATCTTACTGTTATTTAACCAGATCAGGGGTTTTTTTTTCATCATTTTCAAAGTGAAATGCTTTTACCTTTCCGCGGTCATCAGTCAGTGACATCCAAAGGAAACATTTCACTGGTTTTCAGCAGAAATATTATTCATTTTGCTAACAGCACTGGCTTTTTGCTCCAATCACAAACCAGTGCAATCTTAAATTCTGTGTTCCGACCTGTCTCCTGGGTTAGCTGAGGCACAGGCGTGGTCCAAATTTCACGGCAAGAGCCAGCGTTTATATTTGCAGAGGGCATGGAAGAAAGCAGCCTTCACCTTGCTTTCAAACATCCTTCTGTTACGCAGCCACAGAAAAATGTGTGAGAGAGAATCTTCTCCGTTTGGTCCCTGCAAGAGCCAGAGACCAACTGCGACGTCCCGAGCTGGATTGAAAACCTTCTTGACTTCGTCCAACAAGCAGAGAGGGACGCAGAAAAATCATCAACCTGATGATGAATAGGTGGAGATCTTGTCTCTCTGTCGTTCAAACGACACATTTGCGCTGGGGCTGTCATCACCACCGTCCTGAAAAGTCCACATGGAGATCTGCAACGAAGCAGATTTTAGCAACAAACACTCGCGCGGCTTTTTCTGATGCTTGTAAATTTTTTTTTTTTTTTTAAGAGAGTTGAGGTTTTGGCAGAGCTCTTATGATACAAGCCCTGATAAGTCCCAAATCTTGGAGAACGCCCAAAGCTCTGGGTGAAGAAGGGAAATCTGCACAACTGCGAATTTTGTTTCTGCGTTAAGCTAGGGAGCATGGTGGGACTGAAAGGGAGCCCGGGGGTCCCTGGCTGGGGTGGCTGAGTTGAGCAGCAAGGGCCATTCCCACCTGCTCCTTCCCACCTCAGCATCACAGCTCCTGAGTGGGACATCCACAGTTGGCCTTGATACCACCATCCATTGGTTCCGTTACTGTTTCATGAGCAAAGGGGCTGTTTCGGTGGCTGGGAACACGGGCTGTCCCAAGGCGTGGTCCCTCCACCCATAAACCCAAGTCCTGTCCTAGTAGGTTGCTTCTGCCCTTACTGGAAGGGACTGGCCTGTCCCAAAACACCTTAACCCAGTCCCAGTAGAAGTCCCCAGCCGGCACACCGCTGGGGCAATGACACCACTTGGGTCCTTGGGTTGCTGAAAGCTCTGGAGACTCCAGGCATGAAGAAGGAGCTCGGATGGGTGCTGATGGTCTCTCTCCCATCAGGAAATGGAAGGCAGCCTTGAAGATGCCCCAGTGAGATACACGCTTGGACCTCTCTGCAGCGCTTGGTTTACCTGGTCCTACGAACCTGAGGATGAGCCATTAGAAATGCCAAAGTTGCAATGCTGACTTGAACCAAACTTGTGAAAAACGAGCCAGAATCCTCTTCCAAACCCATCAATCCCCCCACACCTTGCGTGCTCAGGGACCAGCGGCTGTGCCGACAGCGAGGATAACGGCAGGATGAGGCAGGTCGGAGGAAAGGAGGACGGATCGGGAAAGGAGGTTGCCGCTCCCTGAAGCACGTCTTTCCATCTGGGGGGAAAAAAGAAAATCTCTGTTTAGAGAGTGTCCAACCACGGCAGAGACACTAACGAAACGAAAAGCCGACTCCTTTTCTGTGGAGCTGCAATGTTTTCAAGCGGCACCTTTGCTTGCCTTTCTGGGACTCCGTCGCTCCCTGGCAAAGCTGTAGCCCCCTCAGATCCCTTCTTCTCTCTCACTGCCACCAAATTACTGAATAATAAGAGTCATAACAAAATTCAGCCGTTCTGCAGTGGATTTTAAGACTATGGAGAGGGAGGAGGATATTTTCCAAGTTGAATATTTCCTTTTAGGCAGTGCCTTTGCCACCCTTTCCATCACAAACCTCTTCCAAAGGCACCAGGGGTGAAGATGGGTCCCACGTCCCATGTCTGAAGGTCAGAGAACCAAGGTTGGTTCTTCTTTCAAAGAAGAAAACTGCTGCTTCAGCCTTTGCCCTCATTTGTGGTATTTAAACACTTTTGCTTCATAGACAGGAAATTCTGTAGTTTCCTAAGCCCAAATCCAACAATTTCCAATCAGGTAGAAACCTGACGTTCTTAATTTATTTCAGTTCTGTGACATTTGTCTCAACTCTGTGATGTTTTTTCCTGGGTCTTGTTTGAAAAAGCGGGCTTATCGTTTGAACAAAGATGCATTTCTTGATTTCATTTCGTTTTAAAACAGATCAAATTAAAAGCTAAAAGGTGAAAATTAGAGAAGAACATGAACTCTCAGCGCAATACAGCACAGAGCTTTGTAGATTTGTGGCCAGAGCGGATAATTATGGTTGCTACTCATCACTGACATAGCAGGGAGACGTTATGATCTCATTATCATTAGTGACAGCACTTAATTATTTCAGTAGGACATCTAAGAGAAATATGGATAGATCACTGCTTTGAAACGCGAGCGGTGCCTCTCCACGGGTGGAGAGGTGACTTGGAGAGGTGACTCCCGGCAGCAGCCAGAATCGTACAAGGCTTCATCGCATCCATTCCCTCTCCACCTCCTCTTTCATCTCCTTTCCTCATTCGGTCCAGGACGTGGGACATTCCAGGGGTGGGTCAGGAAAAGTTGCCCATGACTTTTTTCGCCTGTACATTCATTTATGGCCAGAAAAGCTCTGCTTGCCCTCCAATATCTTCCTCGGGAGGAAGAAAACACAGACTATTTGTACGTGCAGCCTACTCCTGCTGTTCTCTGTCATCACCCGCCCGGTGAAGGTTTTGGCTTTCACAGACCCCGTCTGGGTGGTGAAAACCACCGTGCAGGAGAACACGCACGGGTCTGGCTCTGCCTCCTTCCGCAGGTGATGGTTTGGCCCATGGGTGACGACGGTTAGACGATGAGAACCACTCCATCCCTGCCAGCGTGACGGCTGGAGCTGCCAGGCAGGAGGCTGGAGCAGGAGAAGATGTTGCTTGGCTCGCCTGAAGGTCGGATGCCCCCCCCCCCAAAAAACTTCCACCAGATGAGATTGCTGTGTGTATAAATAACCCGCACGGGTAGAAAGCAAAGGGTCTGGAAAGGCTGCACGACCCACGGAACAGGGACCGTGCTGAGCTGCCTTTTATCTCTAAGCTGCTGCCCGCAGTCCTGCAGAGCCTGGAAGTGGTTCTCAGCTAGTTATTTTTAAATAACTAATAATACTTTTCTGCAGCTCCATCCTGCACCAGCTGGAGCGGGTGGAAGTTTCACCACGGTTCTTTGATGGGAACGAGGTCTTCGTAGCCATCCCTCAGGTCTGACGGATCTCACAGGACTTGTCTGTTAGAGGGAGATGATGTGACATGTGCTGATTTGGGGGGACCATGTGGTGGCCCCTGCAGAGGTGACCATGACATGACCCACCACACTGTTTCCAGGCTTGAAGGACCATGCGGGCAAAGACGTCACGGCCCCGGCATGCTGGAGGCCAAACCCAACCCTGGGAACATGCAGGGGTCACGTGGCCTCGGCTCACCGGACATTTTCTCCCCCTTCAGAGGGGTCCTGATGGGAGATCTCCAGGGAGGTCAGGTGTTGCTGGAGGAGATCTCCAAACCTGGAGCTCTCCTCTGAAGCCAACTCCTTATCTCCCCATGTCCTTTGAGAGCACAAGCTTTGTCGGTGTGCTATGTGCTTACGTTGAAGCATGCAGCCAAGTTTTTGATAATTTAACTTCTTTAAAGGCTTATTCCCCTAAAATGCCTTCCAATCTCCAGTTTCCCAGAGTTCTACCAGGGGTATGTCCACCCCTACACCTAACTCAGCTGATAGAGCTTTCCCACTTGCCTGTCATAGATGTCTACTTCCAAACAGGGAATTAACTTATCACTGTGTATGAGTAATTAGTTTATAACTTAAAACCTTCAGGAAAGTTACTGCAACGTGTCCAGAAATGCTAAATACCCAGAAACCCCGTGAGCTGTAATGGGGTCGTGTCACACAGCTGGGATCTGATGTTAGGGGAGGCTCACATGCTCCTTGGCATGAGTCAAGTTGGAAGAGCAACTTTGACCAGTAAAGGGTTAGCCAGCATGGAGCGCTGCAGGAGATGCTACTGCTTGCAAGAGCGTCAGCGCGAAATGCTCCAGTGAGCAGGAATTGCCTCTCCACATCCCTTTGGGCTCTTTGGGAAACCAGAGGTCTGACAGCAGAGTGAATATCCTGGTTTGTGAGGACCAGGGATGAACGTTCCCGATGAACTATATGGTTTCAGATGTCCCCCATCTCCCCATGCTTTCTGCCCTCAAAGGCTGGGGCTGATCCTTTCTGCGACTTCTTGGTTGATGCTGTTGCTTCCTTCTCCACCTCGCTGGCCCTTGGGGAGACTTTCTGCCTGCACTCTCCATCTCCATCTCAGCAGCTACCTGCAGCCCTGATCCTGCTGGGGTGGCAATGCCAAAGCTCCCCACGGACGGAGCAGGGACAGGAGGCGATCCCTGGACCACCAGGATGGAGGGTTCCTTCTCCACTTGCCTTAGGCTTCCCGTACATTCCCATACTACTTCTTATTTCTTCTTGCTTCTGCAAAGAAGCCCAAAAGTCTCCACGTATGCTCCAAAACCCTTGCCCATCCTTCATCTGCTCTCTGCTGCCATGCACCAGCTTGGAGAGAGGTGCACCACGTCCTTCAGAGACAGCCTCGCCTGGGGGTGCAGCAAAGCGGGAGCAGAGCGGTTTTTCTCCCTAGTGAGCCTTGCCTCTTTTTCTTTTTTTTTTTTTACTATTTTTTTTTTTCCCCCAGCAACCAAGGAGCTTTTGCCAAAATGTGTTTTCCACATGTTCCCTATTAGTCACGCTCTCTGTCTTACAAATCCGTTACCAGTGCCACTAGCCGATGCTGTTCATTTACTTCCAACTGACTCAAGAGCTCGGCAGCAAAAATTCCAGGCAGCCTTCCGAAAACCAGACCCGGCGGCTTGTTTGGATTTAAAACCCATGCCCCTTTCTTCTCCGGTAGCGCCGTCCCTCCTTCTCGCAAGGCTTGGTGAAGGAAAGAGGGGCTGGCGGGACTGGCCGGCGGGGCGCGGGGAGCTGGGGCAGGACCCCGGCAGAGGCGGGGTCTGACGGGACGTTAAATATTTCCCTTCGGCTCTGGTTTCCAACTGCTGGGGCACGGCCGGAGCCAGGCGGCCGGAGTTTATCTAGGGCAAGGCGGAGGGCTGGCGGCACAGGAATGTCGGCGGAGGAGGGAAAGCCGCCGCGAGAAGCACCATGTCTCTGTAAGTAATTTTTTTTTTTTTTTTTCTCCATTGTTTTCCCTGCAGTTGAAGCAACGGTGCGGGAAACGTGCAGAAAGGAACAACATCCAGCTAGCACGGATATTTTATCCTATTTATATTTTTCCTTCATCTGCTCATTTTCGACTCAGGTTTTGCAGTTTTCCCAGTTCCAACAGTTGTGACTGGGCGGAGGGGTCAGTGGGATTTGGGAAGGAACCGTGCTGAGACCGTGGAGCCAACAGCTCATTCCCGTACCTGGCCACGTGCGGTTTTCACTGGTTTTAGTTCTGCTGATGCGTTGAGCGATCCAACTCCTCCGTTGAGCTGTTTCAAAGTGCAGCGCGTGCCCCGCCTGCACTTCATACACTGCACGTCAGCTAACCTGCAGAGAACGTGTGACGATGGGTGACTGTGAGTGAACGGATTTCAAAGCCAGGGACGTGGTGGGTCCTTTCACGCGATCGCTCCGGCGGGTCATTTAGCTGCGCGGAGCACCTGATCTAATCTGTCTGCCTGCTGTAGATCCATACAGTTTGGTTTTTTCCTCAGGGAGCTGTGTAACTTTTCCAGTGCACACAGGAATTAGATCTGAAGCACACCGAAGGTGCAAAAATCCATTTTTTTTTTTTTGCGCGCACGTTGATAGATGGCATTGCGAGGAGATGAGACAGAGTCTTTTCCTAGCACCGTCCTATCATCAGCAAAAGCGACGTGAACAAATCCTTCCTTGGAAGCTTGTTTGCCTTAAAATTGATTCCAAAATATGATGGTGTACCTACCCCACCAAGCAGTTAAAGACATTGAAATCCCATAGTGTAGTTTTTCTAGCCCATGAGTTGCAAAAACCTCTGGAAGTCCAACTAAACTGGGGTGTTTTGTTTTTTTTTTTTTTGTAGGAAGGGTTTTTAACTCATTTCCTTCAGCTCCTGCTTTCCCACGCGGTGCCAGGAGGGCGGGCGGACACTCAGGAGTGTCACCTCAAGGTGTGATCACAGGCAGAGGCAACAGCAGGGTCCTGGGGCACAGAAACAGCTCCAGGCTGGTTCCTGCAGATGTTCCTGCAGATCCAGATGTGCAGGGAGGGCTGAGCCGCAGTGTCAATAGCAGGACCAACAGCTCAGGCTGGTGGCTGGTAACTAGATGTGGTCTTCTCAACCCACCAACTCTCTTATTTTGAGATTTCTTCCCTTTTCCCGAACTCGGGAGGTTTGTGAGCGTTTCGAAGCAATGCTGTCAGGTGCTCCTTTCTAAAATGTGTCTCCCAGACAAGACAGTGGGCGCTTTGCTAACAGCCCTGACTAATATCAGATAAAAACTTGAATATTTACTCCAAAAGCCATCATTACCTTGGTTAGACCCTCCCTGCTCCAGCAAAACTGCTGTTGGGAGATGAGTCCAAGCTTTGGGCACCGCGTCCTTGAGTAACGCTTGCAAAAATGGTAAATTCTCCGTAGTGTAGATCTCGGAAACCTTTAGGTGAGCACTCAAATGATAAACGAGCTGTTCTACGGGACATTCGAAGACCACGATTTAGAACAATTTGGGGCTTGCAGCTAATTGGGGATGCAGATGGGAGCCAGGAGGTGGCATGGGGCCAGCCAAGCTGGGGCCAACATGTGCTCGATCCAAACCCCAGCCCTGCCTCAACCAGACCTGGATGCTCCAGAGACAGATGCGCCGTGTCCCTCAGCGGGCCGTCGCTGCACCCAGCGGGGTCTTCCCTTCCCAGCCCCCCGTCAGCTGGAGCTTGGACGAGTGCCCGGAGTCATCCTGTGAATCATTTTTTTTGCCCATGTCTGAATGGGGAGATAAATCAGAGGAAGGGTTAAAGACACTTTAAAGTAGCAAAAAAAGGTATTCAAAAGGGATGCTTTCCCATCTCACCCCGGAATAAACTCTCTCATCCCTGAATAAACCCAATTTTCTCAATAAATAAAGAGCAGCGTTGTGGGGATCGCTTCCCATCTTCTGCAGCGGCTGAATTGTATCTGCAGCAGCGTTTCTGTACGGACCACGGGGTGCAAGGCATCACTTTTGGGGCAGGAGATGGGGATTCTGGTGCCAGGAGGTTTGAGGGCTGTAGTTCTTCACCAGGAAAGTTGAGGGCAGAGAGGAGAACTTCCCCACCTCTTCTTCTGGCTTATGACCCAGCCTGGAGCGAGCCGTTTCTCTCCTCCCTGCCTCAGTTTCTCCAGCTCCAGGACAAGAATAACCCCATCTGCAGAGTCTGGCGTGTGAAGACTTGGGAGTTTGGGTTCGCAGAGGATTTGTTTGATCTAGAAATAGCAGGGTTAGAAAATTCCATCTGCCTGCTCTCGAGAGCCCTCAACAGCGGAAGAATTTCACTGCATCTCGAGCCCCGGACCATGCTGCTACCTCCCGCGGCAGCGCGAAGGCAAGCGCCGAGCCGTTTGGCTCCTGTCCTAAGAAGCAGCGTGAGGAAAATCGCATTCCAGAAGGGCTCAGCGTGGAGAACAGAGCAAGGCACGTTCCCTCTCTCGCTCCCGTGTGGGGCTGTGCCCACGGCTCGTGCTGGTGGCTGCTCCCCGCCCTGCGCCTGGCACGGGCGATGGGCTCGAAGCCTGGCTCGCGCCGCGGAAACGCGAGGGCGTGATTTTGTGTCTCCGTGTGAAAGCGGGGCAAAGCCAGGTTAGGAGCAGGCTCGTGTCTCGTGGCATCATTTCCCCTCCTGGATCTTTACCTCCGCCCGGCCACGCTCTGCCAGCACGGAGGGGTGGTTTTGGTGGCCACGCTCTCTCAACGTACGGATAACAACCCCTTTCTCTTCCCCTGCTTGATCGTGGAGGACTGCAGGGGAGTAACCTGTGCCAGGACAGCTTCTGCCGAGACATAACGCACCGCTGCCACGTGCTACCCCGCGATAACTCCCTCGTGTCCATGCTCACGTGCTTGGCTCCCCCATCTGCCACCAACAAATCCACTCCTTCCTTCTGGGTGCCCTGGTAGGCGTCAGTTCGTGGGTGGGATTGGGTTCGCAGATGCTTCATTTACTGCCTGCCATCAGGTGTCAGCGTGCAAACAAGGTGGGTCAACGCCGTGACGAGGCTGAGGATGAGGAGGGATGCTCCCACCCTCTGCTCCCCCGGAGTGAGACCCCCATAGTCCCTCGCCATGGGCTGAGTGCTTTCCCTGTTGCTCTCATCTCCAGGTATCTGTCAGGGTTGCTGCCAGTTCAAGCAGGAAAGTTGCCACTTGCCTTTCGTGGTGCCCGGGGTCACCCAAGGAGCTCGGGCTGAGGCCCCACGGCGAGTTAAGCTAAACACGACACGGTTGTTACGAGCTCTTCCTCCCCAGATGTCCAGGTCTTCTAATAAACGCGTGGTTTTCTCTGAAAGCGTTTCAAGGTTTATTTTTAAAGCAGTCTGCATTTAATTAAGCGTTTGTTTTGTTTTGTTTTGTTTTTTTCAAAAGGAACTTAAAAGGACCATCAGCCTGTAAACATAAATATTCCCATTCTTTTGCTGATTCTTTGCATTTTTCTGGGTTTGCTTAATGAAAGATATCTCAGCAGTGCAAGGCTCTGCGACGTGGGCAGCATCCCCTGCTCCCGCTTCCAGCTCAGGAGCTCGAGTTCGTGATGTGCAGGCAAGAGATTAGAATGCAACATACAATCACAGAAGGGTTTGGGTGGGAAGGGACCTTCAAAGCCCCCCCAGCCCAACCCCCTGCCAGGAGCAGGGACATCTCCAACCAGATCAGGTTGCTCAGAGCCCCGGCCAACCTGGCCTGGAATGTTTCCAGGGATGGGGCATCCACCGCCTCTCTGGGCAACCTGGGACACTGCTCCACCACCCTCAGTGTAAAAAATTTTTTCCTAATATCCAATCTGAATCTCCCTCCCTCTATTTTGAAACCGTTACCCCTCGTCCTGTCAGGCCCTGCTGAAGAGTCTCTCCCCACCTTCCCTGCAGCCCCCTTTGGGCACTGGGAGCCGCTCTCCGGTCTCCCCGGAGCCTCCTCTTCTCCAGGCTGAACAGCCCCAGCTCTCCCAGCCTGGCCTCACAGCAGAGCTGCTCCAGCCCTCTGATCGTCTGCGTGGCCTCCTCTGGACTCACTCCAACTGGTCCATGTCCTTCTGATGTTGGGGGCTCCAACATAGATTATTCTAAGTGAAGCACTTTTTGTGCCTAGGTGGCTTCCACGGTGCCTTGCGTTCACTTTTACAGCCACCCAACCCCTTCTTACAGCTGAGCAATGTCTTGAAACAGGCAACAAAGCGGGCAACGGTGAATCTAGTCAGCGCTGCGTTAGGATCTGCGTGTACCCAGTACCACCAGCTGTCCCAGCCTGCAATTACAGTGGTGCCGCACATCTCCACACCGGCCGCGGCTCGTTCCCCAGTGATGCGCTCTCACGGTCAGCCGCATGTCGTGTTCCCTCAAAGGTCCTTCTCTGAAATAAAATGACCTCATCTGTCACAGATGTGCCAATGTCACAGCCCTATCTCTCGTTGCAGCCGCAGATGTTACCTTACAGATGTTTTTTTCTTCTCCTTCGTCCTGCAGGTTATAACTGAGTAGCCCTTATGACCAACATGAGCTGGAGCTTTCTAACCCGCCTGCTAGAGGAGATTCACAATCACTCCACCTTTGTGGGGAAGGTTTGGCTCACCGTGCTCATCGTCTTCCGCATCGTCTTGACAGCGGTGGGGGGGGAGTCCATCTACTCCGATGAGCAGAGCAAGTTCACCTGTAACACCAAGCAGCCTGGCTGCGACAACGTCTGTTACGATGCCTTCGCGCCGCTGTCGCATGTCAGGTTTTGGGTCTTCCAGATCATCATGATATCCACCCCTTCGGTCATGTACCTGGGCTATGCCATCCACAGGATCGCCCGGTCGGCGGAGGAGGAGAAGAAGTTCAAGGGATTCAAGAAGAAGAAGCAGTTTGCTTTGAACTGGCAGGCAGTGCGCAACATGGAGGACCCGATGGAGGCTGACGAAGAGGACCCCATGATCTCTGACGATACAGCAGAACACGAGAAAGCCAAAGCCAAACCTAAGAGCAAAGAGCCACAAAAGCACGACGGGAGGAGGCGCATCCAACAAGAGGGACTGATGAAAATCTATGTCTTCCAGCTACTTACCAGAGCTTCGTTTGAAGTTTGCTTTTTGATAGGGCAGTATTTGCTCTACGGTTTTGAGGTAGAAGCCTATTACGTCTGCAACAGAGTCCCTTGCCCTCACACTGTGGACTGCTTTGTGTCCCGGCCAACGGAGAAGACCATCTTTCTCCTGGTGATGTACGTCGTGAGCTGCCTGTGCTTATTGCTGAACATGTGTGAGATGTTTCACCTGGGCTTTGGGACCATTCGAGACGCCATTCGCAACCGGAAAATCAACAGCTTTAGGCAGCCTCCCTACAACTATGCCTACCCAAAGAACATCTCCTGCCCTCCTGAGTACAACCTGGTAGTGAAATCAGAGAAGTCCACCAAGATCCCCAACAGCCTCATGGCTCACGAGCAGAACTTGGCTAACGTTGCTCAGGAGCAGCAGTGCACCAGCCCGGATGAGAACCTCCCGGCAGACTTGTCCACCCTTCACAAACACTTGAGAGTAGCCCAGGAGCAGTTAGACATAGCGTTTCAGAGCTACAGCAGCACCCAGGCCAACACGCAACCTTCTCGAACCAGCAGTCCCGCCTCGGGTGGCACAGTGGTTGAGCAGAACAGGGCCAACACCGCTCAGGAGAAACAAGGTGCTAAACCCAAGGCCTGCTTGGAGAAAGGGAGCTCAAGCAGTAAAGACGGAAAGACATCTGTATGGATATAGCTTCATCTAAAAGGAGAGAGGGCAGCGTAAGTGGGGGGTTTATTTCAGTTTGTTTCTGTTTTTTGGTATTGTCTTGCATTTGTTTCACGGGGCACAGGCACAATTTTTATATGGAAGTCAAGAGAGAAAAGGAGTTTCAGGTGGTTTTAGAGCTGTCTTCCAGTGCGGTAACAAAAGACAAAAGACATTTCTTCCTTGTTTCCAACACGTCCTCCAGTTGGGAAGCTCCAGTGAGCAACGGCAAACACCTCTGCATCTCCCACCCCTTCGGTCACCACCGGAACCCCCAACAGAGACCGGACAACGCGCTGTGATGGGAAGCGGAGCTGCTGGTGGCTCAGGAGAGGAGTCAAGGCCAACGGCGAGCAGCTCCCCTCCTGCACGGCGAGGCTAGAGTGCTGTAGCTCAGGCAACGTTTATTTACTAAATATCCTTAATCAACATTTAATTTCTGATCCCTTGATGAGAAAACAACTGACACATTGCATGAACCTTCACGACACGCTTCCAGCTGATGTCCTGCCTGAATTGTTAGATGCTTTCTCGGGCATCGTTCGACGTTACAAGCCACGAGCTGGGACCCGCCTCAGGTGACGGGACAGAAACCCAGCGCCTGTCTTACACAGGGAGACCGAAAAGCACGGCACAGCGCTGAAGGGTTTTTTGTTTTTTTTTTTTTGTCTTTTGTTCCTCTGCATGGAAGCGAAAAAGCAAACACGATCCAACGCTCTGCAGCAGGAGCGAGCAGTGACATTGCATCGTACCGGTGCCTGCGTAGCGCTTGCTATGGATGTGCTGGGAATTGTGGCAGTTACAGCGTTTTTAACCAACCGCTGCTTCCCATCATCAGAAAGTGCCTTTATGCAACCAGGAAAACAAAATCATTAAGGGTTCAGACTTCTCGATGAGTAGAGGTTGGAAGATCAGTGTCGGCAAATTTGTTTTTCTGTTTAATCAAACCCTTACACATCGTGGCAGGCGGCAGATCGATGCGCAGCGTGTGTACAATGTGTGTGTACATGTACGGACACGTATGAACGCGCGTGTGTGGGTGAAGATAGACATAGAGCGATAGGTATAAATCTAATATCAACCCTCTGGTCATTTTACAGCCTTCCACCTCCCCTGGGAAAACCCAGCTGGTCCAGGACTACGATTGATCTCATCCTAGAGCAGTCATTGGGCTTCTAGCCTCCAGCCTCCCCTGGGGAACCTCGGCAGGTTTCACACACTTGCTTGAGGGGCTCAGCAGAAGATCTGGCTTTAGTGGGGACGGGGTCAGAACAGTAGCAGGCAGTTTTTCACTCATTTATGGGGAGCTTTTTGAGCTTGGCTTGGTTTTAGGATTATTTTCATGCAGCTCCAGGAGTCTGGGGGCATGTTAAAACCAAGCTGCTGAGCTCCAAGGCTCCTGCTCGTGCTGAGGATGTGCTTTGTCCGGGCGGTTTCATCCTGCGTTCCTCGCACAGCTGCAGGGCTGTGGCTTTGTTCTCCTTCAGTAACACAACATAGAAGGAAAACCTCATCACTGGGAGCACGGGGAGCATCCCCCCGGGAGAGGCTGAAACCAGTCACTGCCCCATGCTGCCACGTCTCAGCGCGGGTCTCATGCCTGAGATGTTCCCAAGACGCCTGTGGCACGGCAGATGCTCTCGCAATCTCCTAAGAGCCCAACAGCTGATTTACTGCTGTGGAGGACACAAATAGGCAGAGCCTTCAAGATCAAACCTAACGCAAAAGAAGCAAATCCTCACCAAACACAGTCCCTGTGCCAAGCTTTTCCCTCGGGGCCGTGCCACCCACCCAAAGTCACACGCAGGTCCCCGTGCAGGTATTTCTTATCCGTTGGATCTACGTGACTTCTTGCTGGGCATCTTTCTCACGTCCTTCAGATCAGACCCTGAAAGCCTTGAGGATGTATGTTTCCCAGGTGGCCGGACCCTTTAGTCATTTTTGGGAACAGGCAGAGAGCTTGGCCACGGCCTTCAGCTCCCGGGAACCTCGACTGAGCTGCGCCATGCCATTAGAGAACAGTGCTGCCAGCAAAAAACGTGGGTTTAAAAAGAAAGCAAAGCAACATCCTACAAGGTATCCAGCTGCAAATATTCAGTGTGGCTTTGCGTAACAGTCTGGGGAACGCTTTCAGGCTTGCTCCTGGTGCCACTGAAGGCACTGGTGAAAGGCTTGGAGCTCTGCCGGCTCTCACCGGTAGAGATCTTCCCCCAAAAATGGACAACTGCATCCAGGAGGAGGATCAGTGCATCGCCCCAGCAGCAATGGTCAGTAGTAACCGACATTTTTCGCATGGAGGGACGGTCTTTCTGCTGTGAGTTTTGCACAAAAAGGTTCAGAAAGTTCACACTACGGCGGTGGGGAGACGAATGTACCCAATTCCCCGTGTCGCAGGGGAAAGAGTGTATTTAAACCAGGATCCCAAGGGAGGGAAGGAAACTCTGAGGAGAGCGGTGGCTGGATGTTGCCTGGGTTTTTTAATTCCTTTGAGATGAGCAGCCATATGACAGCCCCAGAAAAACTCATCCTTCCCACGCAATGCTGGAAGGCGCTGTGCTGCGCAGGAGTCTGTATTTTGGATTTCTCCTGCCCATAGCAGCGACACCTCCCTCAGCCCCAGACGTGGCTTGAGTATTTCCCGATGACTCAGATTGTCCCCTCGGCTCCTGCTGACCTGCAGATTCACCAAATGCAGATTTTAAGCCAGAAACCCCAGAACCTGATCACGGGGACCTGACTGAATCATTAAACCCATTTTATACAGCAGGGCTGTGCCCCCCTTCCCCAACGATCCAGCTGGTCGGTGCCTGACGGGAGGAGATCCCCGGGCTCCATGGCTGCAGGTTCAGGGACACTTAGAGCAAAAGAGCAGGAAAGGATCACGGATCTTCTCCCCAACTTGCCACCATCAAATGCTTCCTTAATGGCTAACACGAGCCCCTGTCTCTGCAGCCTCTGGTGTCTCCTCTCCTCGGCAGCCATGGAGAACACCTCATGCCTTTAATGGCTGCAGGAGCTTTTGGGTGTTTGAAGGCTGTTTTCATCCTCCTCAAGTCTGCTTTAAGCTAAACAGCTCAACCTTTCTCCAAGGGCTGCTTTTCTAGGGAAAACCCTTGGTGTCTTTGAACCACCACCAGCCAGTCTATGTCTTCCCAACGGTGTGGCCACCTTCCTACTCTACTCTTCTTCACGTGCCCATCTGTCACCCTGGTCCTCCTCAAAAACCCCTCTTCTGCAAGCACGGGGATTGCCCCTCTCTGCAGACGTGTGCTAGTATGCTCAGGATCTTCCTGCTCTCCTTCAAACTGCCTTTTTTTTTAAAGTTCACACCATGGACCCAGTGCACCAAGAAGGTCTGGAACGATCAGTCAGTCCTGCAGCAGATCTGCAGCCTCCTCCCGCCTGGTGTCACCATCACATTTAATACGCACACGCTGTTTTCCATAGTGAGAGTCAATAATGGCAATATTGACAAATACTAGAGCCGGGGCAGACTCTTGGGCGATCGATACAACCTCACCATCGCGCAGGGAGCCAGGGTAACAGCTCTCTCAGCCGTCCTTTCAGCCAGCCCCCCTCATCTCTCAGGCTTGAAAGACTTCCTTGCGTAAAATGCTTTGCTGATCTCGCTTTCCCGTGTTTTCCAAGCGTTTTGACAGGGACAGAAGCACAAGGGCACGTTCCCAAGAGGACTGCTCCGGTGTCGTGGGCTGCCTGGGAGAGAGGCAAAGTCACCTGCAAGGTCCCAGCAGCCTGGAAGATCCTGGGGAGGAGAGATCCTAGTTCTCCCATATCCCATCTGAGCCGCGTACGGGAGCCAGCGTGAGTCAGACAGCCCTAAAATATAAAACATCGTTATTATTACGTACATTGAGTTGCTCACTTCCCCCCTTCCTCCCCAGCTCCTTGGTTCCTAAGATATTGTGTCTTTCCACTGAGTCACCACCACAAAGGTGACCACCATGCATTAACGTCCCCACAGGACGGGGCAGGAGCAGAAATACCCTTGTTACCACGTCAGTTTGGGAAAGAAAAGGCTCAGGAGATAAAAGAAGCGTAACCATAAGCAAAATCCCCGCTGCAACCATTGCAGCCTAAACCAGCAGCTCAAGGAATTTCAGTTAGGCGACAGGCAGCGTCGGCCGTGGAAGAAACGCCAGCAGTGTAATTAATGCTTTGCTTTTATTATTTTATTTTTTTTTTTTACGAGTTAGTAGCGTTGTTCACACACAAGATGGGTTTAGCTTTGTAGCTGAACTAATTGTAATCGTAAATGTTGACTCTCTCGCTAAACTCGGACAAAGTGCCCACACTTACATTTCTGTTCTTACCGTTCAGGGCCAGGAATGTCCCACGGAAAAGCCAGATTACCTTCTTGCTTGCATTGCATTCCACTGGGAAATACTTGAACT
The DNA here is from genome assembly GCA_009806455.1 of Tetrax tetrax. Classification (NCBI taxonomy): domain Eukaryota; kingdom Metazoa; phylum Chordata; class Aves; order Otidiformes; family Otididae; genus Tetrax; species Tetrax tetrax. Next base: position 60,752 of record WHYT01017318.1, read on the forward strand.
TAACGCAAGGCCATAACCAGTCTGTGCTGTTACGAAGTTTCTGGGATCGTGATTTTTTTTTGTTGTTGTTGTTGTTCTTTTTTTTTTTTTTATGTACTAACTGTATTTGTACTAGAAATTTTTGGAGTATGAGGTTGAATCTGTAAGTACTTTTCAGTGTAAATGTTACATCTGGACTGTAGTCAGAATATTAAACACTGGTCAAAAGAGAAAGATACAGCAGTCCAACTCTTCAACTGGCTATTCCACATCCATTACTAATAAAAGGGAATAAAACTTCCATTTTGTTACAGTATGCAAAGCGTGTGATGTTTCCGTGAGAAGGGCGCCGAGTGTTGATGACAAGAAATTCTTCTCAATCTATTATTTGCCTATTTTAGCCATGTAAGAGCTCTATTTTCCAAGATATGGCTATAAATCACTGCAAAATATTTTTGCCTTAAGAAGTAGTTGACCTTCTAGTTGTTTGGGATGTGTTGTCTCTCTGATGAATCACTGCCTACGATTCCTTCAGGCACGGAGCTGCAACTGCTCGGGAAAGCCTGTACTTCCAAAAGCAAGAAAACGTTGCAGACTCTGGGAGAAACTGATGATTGGAGCTGAGCAAAGGATGGAAAGCACTTGTGAGAAAGCTTGCCTTTCCAAACAACCGCAGTCTTTGGTCCTCCCGTTAAAGGACAGGCATGTTCACTCACAACAACTGTCCAAAGAGTCTTCAGGAAACACATTTTGGACAGAAACGTGGGGTTTTTTTCTGTTTCTTTGGTAGTTGTGGTGTCTTTACAACTTCTTTGGCATGAGCAGGACCAGCTCCCACCAAGAGACAGGGAAGAGCAGGGTGCTCTAACAAGTTCTCAAGGAAGGTCAATAGTTGAAAGCCTCCTAGGTCACATCCTTCTACATAAAACCCTCAAAAGCAAGAAAAACTTTGCGAAATAACTGGGTGTCCTTCAGACCAGCAGGGTCTGAGGAACAGGGTGAACTCATCCTTGCTGTTGGCTGCTGTGTTGCCACCAGACTTGGATGCAGAAGCACCGATGGGTGGCTGACCTTAGCTTGACGTGGGTGCCAGCCACAACCATGCAGAAATGAACCCTGTAGCGAGTCTTCCTCGCCAGCGGCCTTCATCCCTCGCTGCCAGGCTCGCTCGAGGTCTCTGTGCTCCGACCCATGGAGCCTCAGGTGAGCAGCATGAGCGGGGAAACGCTAATGACAACTTTACCTTCATTTTCAGCCCCACCAGCACAGAACAGCCCCCCTCTTGGCGCACAGACTCACTCCTTGCCAACTCCGCTGCCCTTTCGGCGTCCAGCCTGTTCTCCGTGCGCTTTCCCCCCATCTCCACTGGCCCCCCGTCGCCCAGGCCAGCCGCAATCCGCGTTTTCCTCTCCGAGATTGCGGGATATCGTCGGCACGCCAGAAGCGCCGCGCCGGTTTACCGCAGCCCCGTGTCCCTGGCTGCTGGCTGCCTGCGATTGACCTCCCGGAGCATAGCCTGGGGAGGATTTCATGCAATTATTTAGGCTTAAATAATTACAGCTCACGTGGGTTTTGTGGATGAGAGTTTGCGCTTAGCACCCCGAGAAAAAAAAAGCTGGAGAAAATGAGTTCATTACAGCAGCGTTAGGCCGCGGGGCCGGCTGCAGAGGGACAGCGGTTATCCCCAATTTCGGCTGGCGCAGCGGAGTTAGGGACGAGGAAACGCCGAGGATGAGCCCCTGCGGGTGGGAGCTGGGGGCCGTCCTGCTGCAGAGGCAGACACGGCAGGGTTTCGGGCGCTGGGAGAGCAGAGAGCGGAAAGCTGGTGGAGCAAGAGGCTGCCGGCAGCTTGTGTAAGTGCGCAGGGAGCGGTGAGGACCAGAAAGAGATTGTCCTTGCGGCCCAGAAGGCCAACGGCGTTCTGGGCTGCATCAAGAGGAGCGTGGGCAGCAGGGCGAGGGAGGGGATTCTGCCCCTCTGCTCCGCTCTGGTGAGACCCCACCTGCAGCACTGTGTCCAGTTCTGGAGCCCCCAACAGCAGAAGGACGTGGACCAGTTGGAGAGGGTCCAGAGGAGGCCACACAGACGCTGAGAGGGCTGGAGCAGCTCTGCTGTGAGGCCAGGCTGGGAGAGCTGGGGCTGTTCAGCCTGGAGAAGAGGAGGTTCCAGACCTGAGAGCGGCTCCCAGTGCCCAGAGGGGGCTGCAGGAAGGATGGGGACAGGCTGTTCAGTAGGGCCTGTTGTGATAGGACAAGGGGTGATGGGTTTAAATTAGAAGGAGGTAGGTTTAGATTGGATATTAGAAAAAAATTTTTCACAATGAGAGTTGTAGAGCACTGTCCCAGGTCACCCAGAGAGGCGGTGGACGCCCCATCCCTGGAAACAGTCAAGGCCAGGTTGGCCGGGGCTCTGAGCAACCTGATCTGGTTGGAGATGTCCCTGCTCCTTGCAGGGGGGTTGGACTGGATGACCTTTGAAGGTCTCTTCCAACTCAAACCATTCAGTGATTCTATGATTCTATGTTCAGCCTGGAGAAGAGGAGGCTCCGGGGAGAGCTGAGAGCGGCTCCCAGTGCCCAAAGGGGGCTGCAGGGAAGGTGGGGAGAGACTCTGCAGCAGGGCCTGGGGTGACAGGACAAGGGGTGATGGTTTCAAAATAGAGGGAGGTAGATTCAGATTGGATATTAGAAAAGAAATTTATACTGAGGGTGGTGGGACACTGTCCCAGGTTGCCCAGAGAGGCGGTGGATGCCCCATCCCTGGAAACATTCCAGGCCAGGTTGGCCGGGGCTCTGAGCAACCTGATCTGGTTGGAGATGTCCCTGCTCCTGGCAGGGGGATTGGACTGGATGGGCTTTGAAGGTCCCTTCCAACCCAAACCATTCTGTGATTTTATGATTCTCTGTCCTTTTTCAGCACTTTCTTAGCTCGGAGCAGGATTTCTGAATTGCCTGGATGAGAGGTGTTCTACCAGGAGTGCATTTCAGAAACGCATTTCCGCCTTAGGGACAGAGGAGAGTCTGACCTCCTCCACCAAGAGATGCCTGCACGGAGCTGGTCCCCCCAGGACCGCTTCGAATCCACGGGGTGAAGGGGCAATTCTCAGCACATCCGATGTGACTTGGTTTGTGCAGAGGCTTCGGGGTAAAACGAAACATCCCAAAAGTGTCTTTTTATCTCCATCACCTGCAAAGGAGCCCAGCCCACCGGCTGTGAATGTCCACATCTGGGTGGATGAATCCCATGTAACAGAGGATTTTTTTCCCAGTATAACTTTAGATATTTTACATCAGAGACAACTGAGCATCACAGGGAATTTTCTTTTCAAAATTCCCCCCTTCTCTGCCCACCCCACTCAGCACCAGGGCATTTTGGTGCTCCTCAACTGCTTTCAAAGCGTAGAAAGGAAGAAAACTGAGGACACGGACAAATGCAAAGGCAGGAGGATTTGATCCCGCCAGAGACGTGTCCTGCTGCACCAGCAGGGTTTAAAATCCCGTCTTGACCACGCGACAGCTTTCCTCAAACCGTCCCCTGAGCCAGTTTCATGCGCTGAACTGGCAGAGTTATATTTTCTGACCACCGAAACATTTAAATACTACTTTACTGTATAACTCTGTGCTAAAAAAAAAAAAAGAAAACCCAGAAAAAAAAAGTTAATAAAAGCTGTAGGAAGTGAAAAAACAAATACAGGCTCAAACTGGCTTCCTGCTTCTTTTCCATTTCCACTTTTCTTTCCATTTCCACCCTTTCAAATACGCTCTGTGGGGCTTCAAACAACACGTGCGATGGTTGGGAAGCAGCACGGGCGTGCATGGAGAGAGAGGGCGAAGGGCTGCTCGTGGAGTGGCCGCCGCATCTCCGTGGGTGCAGGAGGGATGCAGGACCAGGCAAAGAAGGGCCAAAGCTGGATTTAGCTGAGGGTCTACAGCGGAGTCTCTGTGCAGCTGTGCTTCCAGGAAAGGAGGTTTTCTCAGCCCCACTTCTCAGGCACAGCACGTGCCAGCAGGCAGGCAGAGCGCGTTCGCACGCCAAGGTCACCTCGAATCACATCCGCCGCCTGTTTTTATTTCTCCACCTGCTCTGCCTTTGCCGCCGCCTGACACGCGTCAGGGCCAGCGTGGAATCCAGGGCCATCGCTCGCCAGCGGATCTGTCCTCCCGCACGCGGGGATACGCGATAAGGTTATCGCCGCCGGGCCACGCGGGGAAAGCCTGGTCCTGCCCAGTGCTGAAATGTGCCATCTGCTGCCGTCGCATTCGCAGCTCCCGAAAAACCAGCCCCCTTTGCCAAGGGTTTTAGGTTCGGTGAGTTTGTGCCGGGGCTCGGCGCCGGCGCTGCTCATCCTGACGAACGCTGACGGCTCCTTTTTTTCGCAGGGTTCGTTCTGGGCCAGCCGAGCCCTCTCCCTGCAGAGCTGCACACGCGCTGGTGTCAGCAGCGGAACGGCCTTAAACCCAATTGCGGCAACCGGGGAAAAGCAATCGCAAATGACAGGCATGACTCACGGCCGTTTCTTGAGCTGCGGGATGAATTCCAGCACTAACGAGCTGCAGCCAAACCCGGGGCTACCCGGGCCCTCGCAGCCCACGTCCCGTGGCACTCACGGAAGCAAAAGAACAGCACCTTCAGCTCCATGCTTTTAACACAGGGATTTTATTTCCGTGTAATGTTGCTTAGTAGACATTCCCGCTGTCAAACGCTATCATTTATTCCAGAACGGACTGTTTTTCCAGGAGTGTTCAGTGAGGATGGGGGCAGCTGATGGGAAACAGAACTGACGGAGGATTAAAATGGAGTGGAAAATGGGAATCGTTGGAGCTGCAGTGTTCTCCAGCCAAAGTGTCGCTGGAGGAGAACGGGTACGTACCCTACCTGCCTGCGGCTTCCAGCGGATTAAAGGCTCGGGGAGGGAAGGAACGACTAAGGAACACTGAGGGCAGCCAGGAGAGCAGGGCTCTCCCGCACAGCCAAACCGCACCAGCTGGGTTCGTTTCAGGCCGTTTCCTTCACTTCCCCCATGGCAGAAGCCACCGTCCCCCAGGCCGGGCAGGGGCACCCGGGGGGCAGCTGGGGGTGTCCGGCAACCGCTCCCAAAACCTCTCGCCCGCTGGCTGCCGGACCCGGGACCGGCGGGAAGGGGCGGAGCGGGCGGGAAAAGGGCGGGACCCGCGGGGCCCCCTCCCCTCCTCGCCAGCAGGCGGCGCCCTCCCCGGCGGACACACACAAGATGGCGGCGGCAGCGAAGGGCGGCGGGGCTTTCTGACAGCGTTCGGGCGACCCGCCGCCATGTTGGTGAGGGCGGGAACGGCGGCGGCGGCGGCGGCAACAACGACCCTGCCCGGGCTGCGCCGGCTGTGGCGGGGCGGGGGGAGCGGGGCCGCCGCTTGTTTCCCTTTGGGCCGGGCGCTGCTGGGCGTGCGGGGCGCCGACTCCGCCATTTTCCTGCAGGGGCTCCTCACCAATGACGTCACGCGGCTGGTAGCGGGGGACGGCCCCGCCGCCACCGCGGCGGCCCTGCCGCGGGCGCTCTACGCGCATGCGCTCAACGTGCAGGGCCGCTGCCTGTATGACGTCATCCTCTACAGGTGAGACCAAGCGGAGGGAGGGGGAGGAGCTGGGCG
>WHYT01017318.1:82351-103559 GCA_009806455.1 Tetrax tetrax
GCAAAGGTAAGAAAAAGCATTGTTTTGATTATCTTGCCAAGCAAAACAAGAAATAAACAGGAAATACTTATCCTGCCAAGAAATCAGAGAAGAATACACTCAGTATAGAAGTAATAATACTGTGCAGTGCTGTCACTTACTGTTGTTATGATGTTTATAAAAAGCATCTGGGAGCAATGCTCTGTAGCAGTGAGTTCCTGCAGTTTTAGGATAACTGGCTGTAAAAAGGCTTTTTTGTCATTTAGCTCAAAGGCTTTTTGGAAATTGAAGAACTTTGTCAGATGGCACTTTGTATGTCAATAAAAGTAGTTTCTTCTAGTTATAGAGCTAAACAAATATTTAGCTCTAATTACATTATTTTTTAGCCTGTAATAAATGATTTCAGAGAATTGTTAGTCTGATATAAGCTGTAGGCTGTTCTCACCTCCAAACGGGAGGAGAGTAAAGCCCTGTTGAATTTTTTCAGTCTGTCCTCTAATGTTCAGCAAGGTACCCCAGCCGTACGTAACGTCACTGCAAACGTTTCGTACGCTTGGCAAAATGTAGTGGCTCCGTGAAAGTCCCTAAAAATCCTTCCCGTCTGCTTGAGGGGCCTTCGCTGCTCCGTCAGCAGCTGTTACCATCCCAGAATAGATGCAAACAGTCTTGACCGTTTCCAGTACGGAGCTGGACAGCACACAGACCATTTCCAGTAATGAGAAATAATACTTGAGTTTTCTGCTGTGTTGGCAGGGCTGTTGAATCTTTGGACAGAGATTTTTCGGAAGATCGTAGATCTCTGTCTCCTAGCTGCCCGTCTCGAGATGGATCCCCTGTTCCCAATCAAATTTCCTGTTTATCAAGTCCTCTGTAGGTGTCATCTGCCTCTACGTGCCTGGAGCTGCGCTGGCCTGGTTGGGGAAGGGGAGGATAACAGGAAAGGGAGTGAGGGAGTAACGGCCCTCCTCAAGGTCTTTGCCCTCGCTGCAGGAGCAGTGAAACCATCTACAGAAATAACAGCAAATCCTTTGTCTGGAGGGAGCAGAAGCACGAAGGAGCCAGGTAGCAAAAAGTGGAGCAGAGGACTCCAGAGTATCACAGATCCCATGACAATATCAGTGCCTAGTAGCTTTGATGCTGCTTAGTTTCATCGATATTTATAGTTGAAATGTTAACATTATACCGATGAAGTTCTCCTGATTCATTTATCCTCAAAAAAAAACAAAAAACCCAAACCAACAACTTTGGAAGAACTTCTAATTACAAAGAACTGCATGAGGCTTTTGGAAATAGTGCATTTTTTTTTGGTAAATGCTTCAATTTGCGTACTCTTTAGTTGTGATGAGCTTCTTGCAGAAGTCAAAAGCCCTCTGCGTGCGTTTGAAGATGTGACTTGGTAACAGTGTTAGATGTCTTGGAAAAAAGCGTGTTCAGTTTTGAATGCAGGGAGAGCGTTCAGTGCCTGCACGTTTCCATTTTACAGGAAAGAACAGAAGCTGTATCTTCTTACGGTTTGAAGGGAAAGAAAACCAACCTCGAGATAACACCTCTAGATTTTAGATGTGGTAAGTTTTTCTTTGTTATTTTGAGAGGTGATTTAGTGGCTTTTCCATGATTTACAGGATGAAAAGAATGAAGTAAAAGCCCTACTGAAGATTGTAGGAGTTGTAATTTGATTTTTTTTCTTTTTTCTTTGAGGAAGCATTTCATTCGTTGGTTTTTAAGGTTGAAATTCTGAGTGGAAAACGTCTGTGCCTCTGCAGGCAGCCCTTTCTTTGCACAGCCAGTGATGGAGGTTATGACTCTGTTCTGAAATTCAGTGAAGTATTTTGAAACTAAAGCAAGCTGTAGGAGACAATACCCTGGTTTTTCCATTTTTCTTTTTTACTGTAACTTCTTAGTAGTTCACATATAATAGAGAGATGAGATATTTTGACTCTCATCTCTCAGGTATTTTGGAATTCTGTTTAACTAAGCAGAATGAGAGACTCCAGTGTTTTGAAAGTGCTGAGTGACAAGGTACATGAAGTACCTCCTCTACTGACCCTTAGCCACATCGTCCTGCACAGCTCACATTAGCAGTGATAAATGGTTCTGAAATTAAAAGCTAAATCCATTAGTTACAGATCCTATTTTTAATATATGCAGAAGTATTTTATACTCCAGCCAAGGAGCATAATTTATCTTTGTGTGTTGCTTCCTAATAGACTGAACAAGACCAGGCCGCTGCCATGTGCTTGTTGATACTGCTAAAATTTTGGCCTTGGTCAGCTGCTGCTTTCCTAAATTATATTTGTGTGTGGTTCAGGAGTAAGTTAACAGGTAATTTGGATAAGAGTTTACCTGTATCGCATGTGTGCTGTTGTGCCATTTAGTTGTTCTTGTGCATTATTTAATCCCATGGAAATTGGCAGTGGGTTTGCGTGGAGCGTTACAGACTGCGTGGCTAGCCTCTACAGAGTTACAGTGCTTCACATTCTGTCATTTAAAAGGGGTTTGTTTGGATGTGCAAGAGAAGTTTATAGCAAGTGATAAGCCCTCGGTGTAAACTTTTTTTTTTTATTCAACAAAGTCACTAAAGGGTTGTTGTGTCCTGCTCGTGGTGAGAGCACACTTGGCCAGGTAATATTTCTTTACTACCTTTTCAGACAAGAGCCAGGAAGGGACATCTTCCAAGTCTGACAGCTTTCGCTAAGTCAGATTCCAGCGGAGGATTTCTAGTAAGCACGATTTTACTCTTCTACTTTTGAGAGAAGAGGGGAAAATTAAATTAACTTAGGATTTTCCCTTTTAAAAGGATGAGGCATGAGATAGTGAAATAATCAATATTGAAGTTTAGTTCTTTTACTTTATTTAGATATAAATAGTTTTTAAAAAGCTCTAGCTATAGAAAACTTTTGAAGTGGCTCTCGACAGGCTGAATGCGTAAGCCTGTTCAGACAGTGTAAATTTCCCTTAAGCCCCCTGTTTTCCATTGCCTTGTTCAGGCCTTCAGAGGTATTTCTCCAGTAGAAAGCACCAGGCTCACAGAGCTAGCAATATCGTTCCTAGTGACACTGCAATTTTTGTCTCAGAAGCAATAAAATGGAAGTTTAGTATATCAGTTTAAGTGTTTTTAAGTATGAGGACCCCGGTCATCGCTGTGGCACCATTTGTTCCTTTCACGTTGTGTGTTTTAGCCTTTTCAGGTGTTTAATAAGTACAAGGTTGAGATCTTTCTGCAGTTATTCAATAAACATTTAACAAATTATTTAATTTTTTTTGGATCCAAGGTTAGTTTGGCCATCCTGATAAAAGAGCTTTTTTTTTTTTTTAGCTGGCTTTTTGTACATTTTCCAGCTATATTTACAATGAACAATGGGACAGAAGTTAATTTTATCCTCATAGTCCAAAAAAAATTCTTGCTCTTCCATCCTCAGCAGCCAGGTATCCAGAGTTCAGCATGTCTTAGAGTAAACTAACTACCCTTTTTTTTTTCTGCAGTATGTTCAAAACTCTTCCTGCTGCCGGGTTGTACGCACAGAACATCCACCAGCAGCAGCTCTGTAAATTCCCGTTCGTTAACTTCCGAGCGCTGCCCCTTCTGTGTCTCTGTAATGACAGGGAAAGAGTGACGTGCCCAGCATCACCTTTTTTTTTTTTTTTTTTTTTTTTTTTTTTATTTTTTTTTTTTTTTTTTTTTTTTTACCAAGAACACACAACAAGTTCAGAAGTTGTTTCGGGAAAACGGGTTGAATTACTCAACGAAACTGAAAGGCATAATCTTCAATGAAATATGTCTTGAAATAGGAAATCCCCTCAATAGGTTATTTTAAACTGATGTGGTGGTGTTTTTCTTTCTAAGAAATGCTTCTAGAATTGAGTGTGAACAGATCCCGCTAAAAGCTGTCCTTAGCACAATTCTGATAGTTACTGGCCTCCGCAGGAAGGTGTAAAGCACAGGACTGGATGCTACAGTCAGCTCCAGTCTGGATCCGATCCCATGGCTTCTTGCAGCTACTGATACACCTGGGGTTTTGGGGACATTAGATTTTTTTATTTTTTTTTATTTTATTTTTTCCCGATTAAGAGATTTTTAGGTTTTTGTTGGTTTGGGGTGTTTTGGTATTTTCAGAACCACAAGTACTGTGTCTTGACTGGATGTCTTTACTTATGAGAATACTTACAGGGGGCTTATAGGAAAGATGGGGACAAACTCTTTACCAGGGCCTGTTGCAGTAGGACAAGGGGTAATGGTTTTAAGTCTGAATCTGTCTCCTTATAGTTTGATATAAGGAAAACATTTTTTTACACTGAGGGTGGTGACACAACACTGAGGGTGGTGACACAACACCAGGTTGCCCAGAGAGGCGGTGGATGCCCCATCCCTGGAAACATTCCAGGCCAGGTTGGCCGGGGCTCTGAGCAACCTGATCCGGTTGGAGATGTCCCTGCTCCATGCAGGGGGGTTGGACTGGGTGGGCTTTGAAGGTCCCTTCCAATTCTAACCATTCTATGATTCTATGAATTAAAGGACAGCTAGTTCAGTTCTCAAAATCATAAAGGTGTTTTTTTTTTTTCTGGAAATCTTGAGGTTTTACTCCTGGAGTCAAAACTTGCAAAAGTTAATCAACAAAGGCTGGGAGTCCTGCTGGGCAAGTTGGATGTTAATCAGAAGTGTGGGCTTAGAGCTGAGAAGGCCACCCCTATGCTGGGCTGTCTCACCAGGAGCGTAGCCAGAGGGGTGAGCGTGGTTATGATCTCCTCTGTTCTGCCCTTGTAAGACCCCAGCTGGGTACTGTGTCCAGTTTGGGACTGCTCAGTGGAAGAACCCTACTGGAGTGAGTCCTGTGGAGGCTTGCGAAGTGGTCGTGGGCTGGAGAGAGGGATGTCCAAGCACAGGCTGAGCAGCCCGGGTCTGATCAGCCTGGAGAAGAGAAAGGGAAGATCTTACAGGTGTGTGCTGCTGCCTTCTGGGAGGTTACAGAGAAGGTGATCCAGACTATTTTCAATACCTTGTTTTAAATTTTAAATCGGTTAGATATTGGAAAAAATTGCCCAGAGGGGAAGTGGTGGGCTCTCAAAACTCAACTGGACAAGTTTGAGTTGCCTAATCCAACTGGGTCTGCTCTGATCAGGGCATTAGGTTAGACGACCCCAGAGGTCCCATCCAGCACAAAGTAGGTTTCTGATATTTTGCTTAAACCTTTGTCAATCACAGGTTCTGTCGTGGAAAATCCTATTTGAGATGCCTCGTGAGGTACGGTTCCTCGTGCTACTTAAATTCAGTCATTTGTCTATAATAGTCTTTTCTCCAACAGTACTGAAAGACAGATTGTTGGTTTTTTTTTTTTTTTAATCCACTTTTTGCTCTTTAAAGCTTACAAATGTCTTTCCCTGCTTACATTAGGCTCTTGGCTGGAATATTTTGTGTTTTCAAGGATAATTTCTCTTCCCTTTGTTTTCTCAGAAGGGATGTGTGTGCCTGTGACACGTGCCGTTCCGGCCATATAGACTAGAAGATTCTAAGCTTGTGAACGTGACACGCAAACACCTACAATGTGAAATCTGTAGAGACTTTCTATTATTGCATAGTAAGTAATTCTTATTTTTTACTTATTTAGTTTTAGAAAATGCATAAATCTGTCAGATTTGGACTAAATTAAGGCAGGGGAGAGAACAAGTTTAAACATATAAATGGAAGAGTTTTGTTTGCTTTACTACTCGTTTACATAAACATCTAAAGTTAAAAACATTTCTCTTTCCAACACAGGTAAATAGCAAGGAACACAAAATGGACACTCAATTGTTTTCCCCGTTATTAGGAGCGATTACTAGTACGCCACCTCCGCTAGAATCTTCCCGGCTGTATAGCGACTGGTCAGCGCGTGGAGAGGATATTAGCTCAAAAAATTCTTTTCAAGACTGCACAAAGAAACGGTATGAGCATTCCTGGTGTAATCTTCTGGTGGTGTTCTGAAACGCTGACATCGTTGTGGAGCAGAACAAATGGAATTCCAGACCCTTTTAGGAAGAGTTTGTAGGATAACTAGAAGCTCAGTAAATCTTTTTTTTGCTATATAATAGTTATTGTAGAGATTGTGAAAAAAGGTAGGGAGTCTGTGTGTGTTTATACGTAAAAACATCTTAAAATTTGGAAAAAATACTACATTCAGGGAATGAAAAGGGAAACTGTCATAATTGCAAACTCCATAAGGAACAAAACCACTCTGCTGTGCCTCCCATCCCTCAGTGCCGTAGCGGATAACGATCCTGCTTGATAATTTCCTGGAACATGAACAATGCAGAGAGTGTTAGACACAGGTCGAACGTACGTGGTACACCTCCGCTCCTGAAAGCGGACATACGTAAATATATGTACAGCTCCTTTTGAAAACATGCCAACCTGCTGTCTTATTGTGCCCTTCATATAACGGACTCAAGTTGCATTTTATGTTTAAAAAAAAATAATAATAATAAATTATAGTTTTGGGTGCTGAATGAATGCAAAGGGTCTTTGTTACTTGAATCACTAAGCATTTCTCTTTCCCCGGAGAAATCCAGTCTGCTCAGGTCTTGACTGTTGCAGGCACTTGCGATCATCCAGCGTTAGTAATGCAGTGAAACTGCTGAAGGTACGGAGAAGGGCAGGGAGGCTGGACGGGGGTTTGAAAGCTTCCACGTCAGTGGAGAACCACTCTTCAGTTTTGAGAAGTCAGCTCTGCAGAGGAGTGATTTCTCTAAAATCGTGAATGATACGAGGATTGCAAGGAAAAGGGAATGATTATTTCACAGCCTAAAAACTAGGGGATACCCAGTGAAATAATTGGTTCTCTCCTTCATATTAGTAATTTTATGGCTTGTGTACAGCAATTGAAACTGTAATGTTTTCTATTCCAGCCTTAGAAATGTGTAAACAATTATTTCATATTAGGCTTCCCACTCTCTTCTTTTCGTCTTAATGCCAAGTGCTGGCGACGTAATATTGCCTTTTTGGGGAGGTTGGTTGGTACAGACTGGCAGAGCAGCTTTTGACACCGATGGTGATGCTGTTAGCGTTTCTAATGTCAATCTCGCTGCATTTTTTTTTATCACTTGACTAATAAGAAGGAAGAAATTTGAGGTACGAAGAAATGGTAGTTCAGTGGTTAGCAAGATGCTGAAAGGTAACAGTTAAGGAAGATAAATGCATTGCAGAGAAGCTAAATACCATTATCTTTTTTTTTTTTTTGCTAGTCTCCCCTGGGAACCGTCAGAGACACTTATTTTTAATATTTTTTAGTAAAAGATCATATGGCTTTAATATTAGCTGTAAGTGCTAATTTTAACCTCTAAGTGGCAGTCCACTAATTAAAATACACAATCTCTTCTTAAAAGCACCCTTTATCTTATTGCCAGGTAGCTTTTAAAAAAAAAAAGTGATTGAAAAAATTAAACAATTAAATGGTGCTTGTCTGTTAATGATAATACACTTTACACCCATTCTGAGACTGCAGATATGCACTGGTCCTTAAGGTTTTGGTTTTTTTTTCTCTTGTAGTATTTCAGGGTACTTGGTGCCTAACTCTGTTAGGTGCAACATATCTGTGTCATTTTAGTTCCTCTAAACTGCTCAACTTAATCACTGGAGATTTCTTTGCAGGGTAACTTTGCTCCTCTTTTGTCCTTTGAATTCTCAGTTTTCTGGCCACTGAGTTTGAGTTTATTCTGCAATCAATTCTAGGAGCCACCGCTAAGTACCTCAGGCCTATGCATAGGCTGTTTGTTAGAGTGGCGTTCTGGTGTGTCAAACTTCTCTTGAGGAATTTTTTGGTAGGCAGTAAGTTGTTTTACTGCACTGGAAGGTAAAGATTTGATTGCCTAGTGCTGCAGAATTGAAGGAATTTACAGCAAATGTTTTCTGGTACCAAGCCAGAAAGGATAATAGCTGCCTACCTTGAACTTGAGAAAATTGCATGTCTGTTACCCGGGGATTTTCCTTTTTAACTTCAGTTGACCTGTTGTTGACAGAGGATATTTTATTTGGAGACCAGAAGACAAGAATGTAGTTGACTTCTTTTCCATATGTGTCAGTGTGTTTCGTGGGAAATGTCTTCCTTTCAGAGTGGATTTTACGATAGAAGGTGCTTCCTGACACATTATGTTACCAAGAATTTTTTTTGCTGATAGCGAGCGGTTCTGGCTTGAGACACAAGGGCTGAGGGGTTTTAGTCCCCTGTTTAAACAAGCGACTGCGTTAAGAAATAGAATTTGTTGAGGATTCAGGTTCTCCTGCCTCAAGTTGCGCTGTTGTGCCTCTGGTGTATGTGTCAGAAGGAACAGCTGAGCATTTCATCTCACTTCCGTCGAGTCTGTAAAACTTATTTGGACAATTTTGGATTCACTGCTGTCCAGTGCTTTTTCTTTCCTAGAATTTTTTTTTCCCCCTTTTGTAGTCTGCTCAGCTTCCTGCTGCCCTGTCTGTATTTCTAAAACAGCCAGTAATTTTAGTTTTAATTTCCATGCCACATGGTAAATTGCCTCTGATCTCTCCCTTGCTGAAAATAATCGTGTGGATGCAAGCTCCCCTCTGTGATCTCCAGTGGTGGCAGAAATTGGAAGTAAATAGGCCTCCTTTAAAAAAAGAAGAATTGCCATTTGGCAAAGACACAGAAGAGGTCCAGTTATCAAATATCAGTTGCAGTCGTACATTCATCAGACATTTTCAAGAATCTTTGTACTTATGTATATCCTAAACAAAATCAATTAGACCAGATTCCTTACAGAGGAAACTGGTGAAATCAAAATGGGATGAGGTCTTAAAAGCTAGTGACGCGTAAGTAGCCCATTTTCACTGTGGCAAAAGATTAACAAGGTGACAGTTTAAATAGTTTATTCCCACCTTTTACAGCCTTTGTAAATCTACAAAACCAGCACGAGCAGTTGCGTGGCAGCGTCAGCCGGTGATGTGGTTGTTTGGATAAGCTGACAGCAGGGAAGAGCGGGAGATCTTGAGGAATGCTGAAAATCAGCTGAATGAGAATGGGATGGCGAGTGAAATGTATTGAAACGATGCGTGTGAGAGGGAGGGAGATCTTACCAGTGGTATGTTTTAATTAACTTCTGAGAGTTAGATGTTATTACAGACAGCTCTGTGAAGATCTCATTTTGCACCTGAAGTAAAAGAGAAAAGTTATGCTTTTGTAAGAGTAGTGATGGTTTAACACCTTTGTTATTTATCAGGAATATTTAATAAAGCTTTGGCCAACTCCTGTCTAAAAGGAGATTAAAAGATTCAACTTAAGTATAACTTAAGGAGGTTTTTTGAGATTTAAATAATAGTGCCTTAATTATAGAAGTAGCTAAATTAGAATCCTCAAGATTTTGAGAAGACTGATCATATTTAACCTCTAAGGGAGACAGTCAAGGTTTGAAGAAATGTCCATAAAATAGTGATGTTGATTTAAAAGAGGAAAATCTTTTGCTGCTCCTGTCTCTTCATACAACAGCTTGAAGTCTCTGTTGAAGCAAAAAGTTAGGAAAATTGTTCTGCTTCACTTAGGCTATAGATTTCATGAATGCAGGAAGAATACTGAGAATACATTAAATTCAGAACGCTTAGCAGATGCTGCTAAAATAAATTTAAGTTATAATTCTTTACTTTCGCCTGTTTTGTTTAGGAAAAAAAAGACTTTTTATTTAGATGGGATTTTTTTTTTTTTTTTTCTCCAGAGCACCAGTAAACCTTTCTTATTCTGGCAGTGGCCCAGATATGTTTGGGCTAGTGTCAAGCATTTTAGAGGAGCCAAGCAAGCCGGAGCCAGTTACAGATTGGTAAGTTTGTTCTGAAAGTTCTTAGATATTGCATGTTGGCGTTTCTTAATGTCATTTGTCTCACAGATATGTTACATATTCTGAATTACTTCAGAGTTGAGTAACGAAGGTCTTTTAAATCCTCTGGAAACGTAGAAGTGTTTTTCTTTACTTAACTTGCCGTTAAAAAAAAAGGCAACAAACTGTTAGAAATGCAAATTTTCTAAAGTCTTCCATCAGCTTAAAGCATTTATGAAAAAAAAAAAAAATCTCATTTTAACCAGTAGGGAGTTGACTGAATAGAGTCAAATCTGCAGTATTTAATAGATCCAAATAAACTCTGCAGTTGTGAATATACCTATTAAAAATATTAGAGATCAACATTGATAGTCAGATTTCACATAGCATTTACTCAACTGCCGTGGGAATATTTTCTCCTCCCCTTGTATTTTGGAGGAGAGCTATGTAAGCTTAGCCAAGAATGTAACTGGTCAAATATATGTGGGTGTAACAGTGAGATGTGAACTGTTTTAATGTGAGAAACGTTTTAAATCATTACAGGAGGTTTGTTTAACTTTGTTACAGGAATTCCCTTTCAAGATTGTTTCCACCTATGTGGGCGTCTGATCTTGGAAGCAATGGTGAATTCTCAGGGCTCTCATCTAGGCGTTCTGTCGAAAGTAAGGATTTTTCAAACCCGATGGACACGCAGAACTACTGTCAGGAACACTTGCAAAAGCCTCACGATGTGGAGATGTTACCCAGAGGTTTGGAAGATCTTCATCTCATAGAGTCCTGGCTTTCTCCATCTGGCCCTTGCCCTGATAGTATTCTGAAGAACAGTTACCTTGAAAATTCCTCTTTGCAGAATAACAATACAATTCACCAGGAAGGGGTTTCATGTCGAAACGCAGACTATAATCCACGTTTATGCAGTTACGACCACGTGACGATAAATGGAGACTACGGAAAAATCAGTTCAGATTTTAGCCCTTTTTCTTCTCCGAACGGAATGAATGAAGGCACTAGCATTCACAAAGAGCGTTGGCAAACTGAAAGAGCACGAGGCAAAGTTATGAAAAATGATGCTCAAGAACACACTAAGTATTCCCCTGGTCTTTCTAAACAGCCTGTTGGGGACTCTTGGGATAAAGTGTGCCAGGACAGCCGCTTGTTTTCTAAGAGGTGTGAAAACTTCACAGCTGCTCATAAATTGCAGTCATCTGTTCATCCGTCACTGTATTTTTTCAGTCAGCTCCCTAAAGAAAATAATTTCTCCGGAGGGACAAACAGAAAACCACAGGAAACCCACGTGCAAAATGGTCATCGTAGCTTTACTTTGGGGGATGCTTTTAATAATAATGGATGTAAGGTACATATTAGTCCTAAAGAAGCCTCTCATAAAGTTTCTGATTATGATTTATCTGTAAAAAATGTTCTGCAAAATGGAAGTTGTTCATCGTACCACGGACGTACGTGGCTGGGTGGGAAAACGGCAGGTCCAACAGCTGCATTGGACAGCACGTACGGACAGCAAGTGGTAACAAGTCCGCCGTCGTCTTCAGGGGTTTCAGCCACGTCTGGTGGTTCTCCCACCCGCCAGTCTCTAACACAGTCTGCTTACTACTCTCAGGTCTCGCCTGTGCTCCCTTCGAGGAAAGATGGAAGGTTACAAATATCAAGCGGTGTTTCCCATGCGTTAGGAGTTTCTCGTTTCATCTCGGAAAATCGGAAGCAAATGAAACCCATTGGACGACCCCGGCATGATTCATTGACTAATAAGGAGGGGCAATACCGACAACTCCCCGTTAACTTTTCATCTGACTGGTTAATGCAGCAGAATGTTGTAAGTGAAGACCCTGAAAAATACCACAGATTCCCAAAAAAGCAGACCCAAGAAAATAGTAATAAAGATGATAGAAGAGGCAGAAGGAACTGGATTCCTCATTTTGGGTATACAGCCCCAAACCGTCAGCAGTTCAATATGTTCCGCAAAAAACATGAACAGAATGGTGGTAGCATGTCAGATTTCATCAACCCTTCTTTTTTTCCTTCTTTCCCGTTAATGTCTGATTTTAAGCAAAATCCCAGCTTTCCTCCCTTTAATCACCATCTCTTTTCATCAGCAAATAATTTCAATTTTCCTCCGTCACCTTTTCCATTCTCAGAACTCGTTGATCTTTTTCACTCCGATGATTTTAACCACTTGAATCCCTTCATCGGCGATCTGTTTTGTGGGGAAATAGCTGCACCGTACTTTGCCTTCCCAACCCCCTTTAACAAGTACAGGCCTCCGAGAAATCGCAGTGGCCCTGCCAATGAGCTTCATATCCGGCTGGAGGAGTGTTACGAGCAGTGGAGAGCTTTGGAGAAGGAGAGAAAGAAGGTGAGACACAGCTGATGGTAACTTTCTGTCAAAGCTGGTCGTGGCATGAAACAATTTATGGACAGCAGATACTCTGGGCTGTGGCTCTGGCCTGGGGGTGAGAATTCTGCCGTCACGTTGTTCGTTTTAAACACCTAGAGCTCCGTCTACGCCGCCTGCTTTGAAGAGAATGTTTGTGTTGTTTGGCGTGACCGCTTCTAAATGGCGTGTGGCTTCGAGCTTCAGCTTCTAAATGTCCGTCCCCTTCGACGGGGCTGCTAACGCAGCGTTTCGCTCAGCCTACAATATTTGCTGCAGCAAATGTGATAACCGTGTCACTGGCCAAAGCACTGAATTGTTAGCTTGGGTGTTTTTCATCTATGTGGCCAATAAAAGATGGTTAGCTAGTTGGTGTTAATTCAGGAGGTCTTTTTTACGATTCTAGAACCACCAGCCCTTTATGATGGTAGAGCAGGGCCCTCTCTACCACAGGTAGTTCTGAAAGTATTATGTTTTATACACCTTCACGCTCTAAATGTTCGTACTGAAAACAGTTTGGTTAGATGGATCTCTTCTTTTCTTGTCCCCTACTCCTTCTCTCCAAAGAAATCTTTAACTCAAGAGTCACAAAGCCAGACTCTCCTTTTCCCTACACAGTCATTTCAGGAGATAAACCACAACGACAAAACCAAAACACACTAGAAAAGATTTTGTTGGTTGGTGGTTTTTTGTTTTTTGTTTTTATTTTTAACTGTCAGTGATATAGTGGTGTCTTTCCCTTATGCTTTTTGTTTTACTAAATCTTTGGTTTAGTAAGAAGAAAAGCAAGAGAAGAATCCTGGGCACTTTGTACGTGCCTGTAGAGACGACGTACAGTGCTTTGAGTGGATGTGACTTCTCCCAGAGGAGGGTTCAATTTGTACTCTTTTTGTTACAGTCCCTTTCCTGCCTCAGATTCTCTTGCCAAGAACTGTTGTCTGGAAGGGGATCCCGCTACTGATAAATGTATTACACTTAGGAATGAAGACTCTGGGCTCAAAAGGAGCAGGAGAGGCTTTCCCAAGAGGAGTCAAATCTCTGAACTCTACGCCAGGTCTTGGAAACTAGGTCGCTGATAATCTGCGGTGCTACCTGTGCGCTGTCAGAGTGCCCTCTACTTCTTCTGTGTTGGAGAAGACTCCTGGTCACTGGAGAAACTGCTCATCTGACCAAACTGGATCTCTGGAGAGCACCTTTTGCTTGCCAGGATCAACTGTGACACCTTGGAGGTGTAAACAGAGCTGCCTGTCTTGTTTGCTCCCTGCCTTGAAACAAGACTCCTCTCTGCCCGTCCGGCCTTCGAGGAGTTCTCTGCTAGTGAGAAAGGGTTCATGATGATTCTTGCTCCACTGTGTCTGAGACAATAATGTTTTCAGAAATTCTTCTGCTTTCTGTTGTGGAAAGGCAGCTATTTCAAACCTGCTCATGCAGCAGAGAGAGTCAGCTACTACTTGTCTTTTTTTTACTCCAGGTGGAAGAAGTTCCTATTCAAAAATAGGTCTGATGGTGTTTAGTCACTGCCTGGAGTGGTTTGGGCAGTTCTGGGCTTGGTGGGGAGTTTGGCAGCTGTGTTGATGATTTTTTTTTTTTTTTTTTTTTTTTTTTTTTTTTTTTTTTTCCAGAGTTGATACTGGTTTGTGTATTTGACTTAATCCTGATGCGCTTCAGATGGGGGGTGCTCACCTGTTTCTTTTGTTAATCATCATAACAGGTGGCAGTTGAGAGATGCAGTGAGAAACATACAGTTTAAATTCCTGGAGTACTGCACAAGAGTTTATTTGCCTAGATCTGTGTCCAAGATTGGGTAAAATAAAGTGCAGATTGTTGCCACTGAGCATTGTACGCTGAGGTAGAGCTGAATTAGAGAAGCGTTCCTGTTTCTACAGCATCTGGTTGTACATCTGGACAGATGCTTGGGACCATTTTAAGTCAAGATAGGAAGCGCGCTTCTAATGGATTTGAAAATTCTAAACCACCCCAAAAATATGAATTGTAATATTGTACTGATTTCAAACATTGACAGCAGCTCTTGATTTCCCCTCCAGACTGAGGCTGACCTTGCAAGAAACTTTCCAGGAAAGCGTATTTCCAGCTCGACCAACGCTCCCGTGTCCCGACTTCCTGCTAACCCATCCCGCGTCGATCGTTTAATTGCCGACCAGTTACGAGAACAAGCCAGGGTAAGCCTTCTTGAAACGTTGTCTAGTAAGCTCTCATTCCTGTGTTTGTTTCTTTTGTTTGTTTGTTTAGTGGTGGCTTAGAAATACTCAGCAAATCCGGTGTTTTCAGGTGCTCACATTAATAGGAAAAATGGAAAGGCTGCGCGGAGCCCCCGTGCACGGTAACATATCCACCGCGCTGGAGCTCCATACGGAGGCCGTTCGCGCGACGCAGGCGAGGCGCGAGGATGAGATTGTTAATGCTGCTGATCCCCAGAGACAGGGAGCGCCGCGTTATACTAACGAGAAAGGTAACTGCTTCGCGTTGCTGTAGTTTTAAAAGCTTTCCCAAAGATTAAATTGTGAAAATACGCCATCTAAAATATGCAGCCGCTATTGTACTTCGGTGAAAAAAAGTTTGTAATTCTAAGGCTATCACTTTCTCAAAGACTTAAAGTAATTTAAATATATCTTTTTTCTTTTCTGTTTTTCTGTTAGTAGTTTAAACACTTTGAAACATTCTCTTGACCAAAAGAGAACTGTAAAAACTGATCAGTGATATTATATAACCATAAGGAGCTGTCCTTAATGTAAAAATGTACTTATTTTTAAACAAGCTTGTTTTCTTTTTTTAGTGGTATTGCTAGTCTTTCTTTTAATCTTATAAATTTAAAAACATATGGTGTTGCAGTGTTAATCAGTTGTCTCTGTCTACCTTATCTAAATCACAAAACTGCCAGAAATTGCATTTTATGATTCCAAACTTCTGTTGAAGGTGAAGCCAGAATAATTTGTGGCAATAGTATGTACTTACGTAGAAGTAAAGCAAAACTGGGCCAAACTGCATTTCCTTCTGACAGCGTGGTGTAGGTGATAACTTGCTATTCAGCATGATTACCGTGTGGCCAATACGATAGGAATTTGGGGTTTGGAGGTAAAGATCATATTTTTAATCAGAAAATACCTGTGTCTCAGAAAAGAGTTTCCAAAGAGGAATCACTTCCCCTGCCTCACCCCCATCCTCTTTTGGATCCTCACTTACCACTGTCCTGTGTGGTCTGATGTCCTACAGTGAAGCTGATCTGGTTGGAGATGTCCCTGCTCCTTGCAGGGCTGGATGGCCTTTGAAGGTCCCTTCCAGCCCAAACCCTGCTGTGACTGAGTGTCGTTCCTTTCACTTCCTGCAATGTGCACGGGATTGTTTTTCCTTGTAAGATAAACTGTAAAGAGAGTCAAAATGTTTTGCTTTCACAAGTTAGGTGTCATGCACCTTCTTAATAATGTCATATCCTTAAAAGTAATAATCTTCTATGCAAACCGACTTCTAAAATTCCTCCTAAAATTATGGAATGTGACATTGGCTCCAAGTATAAGCCGGAAAGCAGGTAGTCATCATCTTAAGAAAAATTAAAACCCAGAGATAATAGTTTATAGTAAAAGTGTATGGAAGCATTGAAGCATCCTGTATCATACTTGTAGTTAGAAAAACTCTAGTTAGTCTTTTATGGTTAGTGGCGACATCTGCAGCGTAGTCCTGTTTCTGATGAAAGCACAGCCTGAGCCACGTACAGAAAAGCCTTCAGTCCGTGCTCTGCTGTGAAATCCGCGTTTGTTTGCGCTCTGCCGGTCGGCGGTGAGCCTTTTCGCACTGAGATGGGTGCGTATCGGTGCCGCTGCAAGGGGGACAAAGGAGGAGAAAGGGATGGCATCAAGCTCATCTGGCTGGAATCGAGTAGGTAGACTCACTAATCATACTCACTGAAGGATCACTGCAGATAGCCCCCTCTGATAACGTTAATTAAACGGGCTTAATTGTATCCCAGGCCTGGGGGTTATGCCGCTGAGTTTGGGACACGATTATGGTTGCTGTTAGTGTGAGATGTTACAGCTGTGGTTTGCAAGAGAAGAATTCCAACCGATGGAATTCAACCGGCGCAGTACCAGGGTGCAGCGTTGGCTGTTCTTTGAGCAAACTTTGTGTACTGGAGATGGGTTGAACAAATTGACAGAATTTTAAAATCTATTAATATTACCGGGCTTGTATACTAGTTTAACCTGCAACATGTGTTTTTTTTGTTGTTGTTTTTGTTTTTTTTTTCTAGATGTTCTGGCTCTGGCAGCTGCTATTAGAGAGTTGGCCGCTTCCACGCGCAAGGCTCGTACCGCTCTGTGGTGCGCGTTGCAGATGACTTTGCCAAAAACCTCTTCAAGCAGTCCAGTAAAACCAGAAGTTGTTGAAAGGACATTGCAAGAGCTTTGTCCTCCAACCCCAAGCACACAAGAAAATAGCAGCACGGAGCATGAAAACAAAGGATGCGAAAAAGAAACACCCGAGGAACCCATGAGGATGCTGGAATGATAGGAAATAATAAAAATAATAATAATAACAACAAAAGGGAGGCAGAAAGCTGAGGACTGGGAGGGAAGGGCAAAGTGGCCCGCAGAGTGCCGCAGAAGGTGTTTTGGATAGGGTATCCAAAAAAGCAAAAGGGTTTAACGTAACTGATCAGTGCTGCAGTTCTGTGCCTGTGATCCTGGTGTTGAGAGACACATCTCGTAGTGGTGTTAATGCAATTTCAATACTGCTGGTGTTGCAGTGTCTGTGACATCAGAGTTTTATTATTAAGAGGAACTAAACAATAGCTGAGCATTTCCTCGTGTGCTCGTCCGAAGCTATGTGTCAGCTGTGAGTCAAGCCATGACCTGAGAAACCGGAGTGTGGCAGAATTTAATTCTCCTCTTTTAATCAATGATATGATTTAGCATACTTAATCCTTTTTTTTTCTTTGTTTGTTTTTCCTCACTGTTTTTCTTTTAAGTGCCAAAGCGATCCCTAAGGACTTGGCATCCCACCACTCCGTGCAGAGCACTGTTTGTGACAGGGAGTCAGGTCACCGCCCGCAGTTTGGCAAGAATAATCGATGTTTAATGTTGGTCGTGTGAGATCCTTCGGCAGTGGTGCTGCCAATTCAGTTTCTAGCTAAACCAACAGAAACTGAGCTTTTCTGTAGCATAATCCACTTAAAATTTTCCATTACAAAAAAAAAACCAAAATTATTTTGTTGATTTGCAGTCAATACTGTGTTGAAGTGCACGTTAGCAGGTGATACAAAATTGTCGCTCAGGATTAGAAATTAGATTTACCAGTTCCTCAGTGGGTTAAAACCAGTAACTAGATAACATAGTTTGCACTTAATTAAAAATTATTGTTTGTTATTAATGTAAGTTCACGGTACTATAATTTTCAGAAACATTCCATATTTATTTTAATGCGTTTATTGAATGTTTATTTAAAATTCTATTTTAGTAATAGAAAGTTGGATATTTTGCCAAATCTTCTGAATAATCAGATTTAACGATTTACTCAGGAAATATATATATTATTATATAAATATACACGTGGTATATAGGGATCTTTTTGGGGGAAGGGATGTTTGCAAAGTATTTACACAAAGCTAACTATATACTAGGTTACCAAAGCTGTTTAATGGATTAATTTTTCGCATGGGAGATTTAATATATTTAATTGCTATTAACTAGTCTCCGTTCTGTGGCTTAGACAATCACAAGTGTTACGTATCAGTGTGAGGGTGAGAATTAGAAAAGAATGAGTAATTCAAGTTTTGTTCTTAGGGCACTTAGGAATATTTTAATGTGTTAACAACTGTCTTACTGTTACACGATCTCTTAACACGTGCTAAAAACCACCTAAGGTTCTTGGGTATCAGTGTAT
The DNA here is from genome assembly GCA_009806455.1 of Tetrax tetrax. NCBI lineage: Eukaryota > Metazoa > Chordata > Aves > Otidiformes > Otididae > Tetrax > Tetrax tetrax. Next base: position 100,398 of record WHYT01017318.1, read on the forward strand.
TCTTACCTTAAAAGTGAATTATTTTGGGGATATGAGCCAAGTTTGACAGACAAAAACGAGGATTTTTGTGTTCAGTAGCGTTGGGTGTTGAATTTGACCTTTTGTGGATAAATGTGTCATTGTTTCCATACAAACATACGTACTTTTGCAAACTGTTCCAAATGCAGCTCCGTAGTGCTGGGTCTGTGGGCGCTGCTGGAGCAGACGTGGTCTCCGTAGTGCCGTCGTGACCTGGAATGGGGCAGTAGCTGCACAACTTCGTAGGCAAAAGTTGCACAAGCCTCATCGTAATCCGCGGAATAAAGTGTAAAAGCAAGAGTTAGTGGAAATCGGAATCTTAGTGTAGCGAGATTTATTTTTTTCCCCTAAAGAAAGTGAATTCAACTTCAGACTATTTTCAGCCTTAGCCTGAAAAACCAGGTAGCGGAGAGAGTTCTTCTAGTGTGAGTGTTTTCTCTGTGTGCACGTGCAATTTATTTGCAAAAACTAATTTAAGAATTAAATTTGCAGTTGTGAAACTAACGAACTATGCTCCACACCTAATAAGTGGGGTCTGCAGTATTTCAGGTAGTGAATGATTTTGGTTTTTCGTTACGATGACTGTGCTGACAGGAAATCAGAATTTGAAAGCCTTGATGAGCTTTTCTGTTTACAGAACAATCGTAGTCCCGCGGGGTGGTTTTGTGGTGGTGAACGCGTAGGGCGTCGTAGGTCCTTAGCGTATCGCTTGTGTGTTAATTAATACTGTGAAGGAATGTGGTCCTAATTGGCTCATAATAGACTTAATGTGCCTTTAACAGTTTCATTTTTCAAAAAAAATGATCAATAGCTGTATATTCCCTTTCAGTTGCAGGTTAAAAATGCATTTTTGAAGGATTACAGCGCGGCTGCGTTTGACTCCCAAGGAAGCACGCGCTGTTAACGGCTTTGCATCCCGGTCACGGGCGCTTTAACGCGCATAAGGCGCTGGAGCTGTGGAGAGCTGCCGCAGGTCAGATGGGTTGGTCTCCGGTTTTCCTGGTCATACCTTACAAACGCAACCGGCAGACGCTCCGATTCCGTTTTGCCTTGCTCTGTTTTCTTCCTAAAAACTCCGAGTCTTCATATCAAAATGATTTTGTGTCAGTTTCTTGAAAAGATTTGATCAGGGGCAGCATTAGGCATATAAAGACAGAAGTCCTCTCAGAATGCTTCAGTTCTGTTGCTTTCTTGCACACTCTTTTTTATTTCAGGGGGAAAAGCACTGTATTTTGTAAAATAACCACCTGGAGTTGCAGCAGTTCTGTTAGTCATACGTTTTTAGCTGCCTAGTGTTTAATTTGGTAACAGTGTACAAATTCTGTACCTATTGCACTGAATTGTTGCTATGAATAAGTATAATCTGGGTTTAGAGACTAATCGTACTCATATTTTACTTACTTCAGCGGAAGCCAAGTTAAGGTATTAGGTCACATGTGAGCCAGAGGTGTTTTTGTTTTGGAGTTTGGTTTGATACTTTGTTGATACCCCTGCCCTGCTGAGATTTAGTTGTTCTCTTTTTTTCTGTTTTGATTTTTGCAGTTTAATTTTTTTAATGAGGTGAAGAAGATAGCAGACTTGTAGCTAGTAATGGTGTAGCTAGGTTGCTCCAGTTTAAGAAAACAGGAGTCCCTTCTCAAGCCAAGATTATTATTAGAGTGTATGTTTTGATAGTGAATCTTTAATGTTTTAAAATCCCAATTTGGTAGTCCGATACAACATAGATTTAAGAATTACAGTTATTTCTGTATCCTGTGTTAATAACTGGAGGCTAGTAAAAAAAAAAAAGAACTTTTTTCTGATTATAGGTTTGGTATCTCTGCTTTTCTTCTGTATCCCCAGAGTCCCTCTGGCAATTAAGTGAGTCTGATGGTACCTATATAAACTAAAACTGAGAAACTGGTATTAGTTTGTCATTATTTTTTTTAGCACAGCGTACAAGGGGATTGTCTAGGTTTGTGGTATTTGCCTTGCTGTGGCCTTCTCAGGAGTGTGTGTAAGACTATTACCTCCCAGACTACTCCTGTTGGGTTTTGTTTGTTTTTTTTTTTTTCTTTCCAGATGAATATTCTTCTTTGCTCTTGGTATTTACCACTGCTACTGTTACTGTCTGTATTTGGATACATATAATTTGTAAATTATTTACGTTACAGCTTGGAAACTGGTACTCTAGTCGCAAGTCTCCTATTCCTGGTACCTTTTCTCCTTGGTGAAGTAAATGAGTAGTAGAGGATGGAGAGTAAGCGGGTGGGAGGCTCTGCAGAGGTATTTGCAGGTCGTTTAGCCTTTATGCCTTTTTGGAGCATTGTGGAGATACTTTTGTGGAAACTATCCTAACTTCAGGCCTATGCACTTGTCCAGAAGTGACCATGAGCACAACTTCCTGGGATTCTATTTGATCTGCTCCTCAGGCCTCCTTTGTTTCCCCAAAAGCATGGGAAAAGGAAAGGGGAGCTGCCAGAAGGAAGGAAACACTGAGCCACAGGAAACCCAGTGGGTAGGATCGCTCCTCTTTGTGGCTCCGGAGGTCAGAAGGGCGTGAGCCTGCGGGGCCAGGACTCTGTCTTTGCTGAAACTGCTTCCCTTTTCCCCGTCTGCTGCTGTCGGAGTACAACTGCTGAGGCTTGGGCTGGGGTTGGCTTGTTCCCCTCCTGCTCTGGTAGCCCTCCTCCCACCCTTGTATGTTTTAATGACGCGGAATCCAGCCGTGTGCCAGCTGGAGGGGCTGGTTCCAGCCAACAGGCTGGATGGTCCTTCCTCTTGGATTGGGATCACCACCTCTTGCCTCTCAACGGCTGTCTGTAAGGGAAGAGAATGAAGCAGGATTTAAGCTCAGCTTTTCTACGCTTCGGGAATGACGCGCAGCGAGGAGTACTTAGCATAAAACTTCCATTGAGCTGTTGGTTCGGTTTTTAAATCTGTTCTTCCTCAAGTGGCAGCATTCAGCTTTGCTCGGTGTGATTTTCTCAGAGACACAATTTATATTAGGTCATAGCTCTAATTCTGTAGGAAGTTGGATTTTTTTTTTCTTTTAAATGCTGATGATTATGCAACAAACAGACCTTAAGCCTATATGTATTTTTTTAAAAGTTATATAGTTACCTGCTCTGAAAGCTGGGTTGTGGGTTGCGTGGTGCGGTTTTT
>WHYT01017318.1:104444-122529 GCA_009806455.1 Tetrax tetrax
AGTGTGTATAAAAAAAAAAAAAAAAAAAAACAAACTTGTTAAAGAGAGAGAATAAATCAGAGTCACCTTAAAATCATCGCCAGAGAAAGATTGCTTTACATTTTTTTATTGTATAAGATACAACCAATTTAAAATTTGTTTATGCGCAGTGACGAGCGTAGGTTTTTTCCACAGAATCAGGCTAGTTCCAATATATATGGGGAAAATCGGTTTCCTTTTATTTTTATGAAAGATACACAAAGATTAATAGCGTCTATATTTTAATATACTGTTCAGTGTCTGAAGTATCTTCTCCATGTTTGTTGGTCAAACTCATTTACTGAAAATAGCAAATTTCATACCACTGGTGGAGTATTACTGAGGAAGGATTTTGTGAGTTCATCCATTCAGTAATCCCAACAGAAATATGTGAAAGTATAATTCAGCTTAAAAGAAAAGTCAATTATCGATTATACAAGATTTTAATCATTAATCAGTTTGCGCTTATGTAACTGTTTCTAGAAAACAACTGTAGATCTTTGAATGAAAGCTGCAAAAATCTTCCTTCTACCTCTTGTGTAACAGTCCTGAAATTATACTTCACAGATCTCTTTGGGATGTGCTGTGATCTCACGGGGCGTTGCTGCACCTTAACTTGGGAATTTCATCTCCTTTCCCTTTTTTATTTTATTTTTTTTTTCCCCCCCGTTAGTCATTTTCTGTGGAACACCGGGATGCCTTGTTACGTTCGCTTGCGTAAAGCAGCTCCGGGCAAACCGCGCGCGCCGACGCGGGGATTCTGTTCCGAGTGCAAGGGGCGAAAGAGATCGTGAGGTTTGCGTTCCGTGCGTGAAAGTCTCAGAAATACGAGAATTCCGTAAGAAATCATGGCCAGTGTAATTTTCTAGTGGTTTTATGTTTGTGATTGACTCCTTTTATTTCAATAATCAACTATGTCGTATGTGTGTCCCTAATAAATAGTTAAAGCTTCTTGTTTTGCGTAGTTCAGCTCACCCATGCTGTTCTCCATGTGGGATGAATTTGGTTTTGGTTAATTCTGCCTTGAAAAGACACATTATGTTGTTCTGCTTTAACACAGTGACAAAAATTAAAATTCTTCATGTTTTACGTGACTGGTTTTATTACTTTAGCCAATTCCGTGGGGGAAGAACACGCGGTTTCGGTTGGCATTTGTCGTGCAGGGGTCTGGGGAATATATTTTGGTCTGGATGCAAGGTGACGCAGAAACGGCTTCTGAAAATGTAGAATTGCATCAAATGGTTGAAAATATAGGACAATCTTTAGGAAGTACTCCCCTGGGGGGGGGAAAGTCGTGATGAATTTGGCACGTGTCGCAGACAGCGTGTCACGGACCTGGTTTTGTTGACGTAGAGCTCGGAAGCTGTAAGCAGAACTCTTCTGTGGTGTCCTAAAAGACACGGAAAGACAACGCGCTTTGCAAATTGCTGATGGGCAGATCTTTTTTCCCCTCTTCCTTCCTCAGTGAGGTGAATTTGGGAAAATCTCGGGCGTACGGAAACTTTGCGTATTCTGGAATTGCGTACGGTGTGTCCCTACGTGCACAGCAGGTGGGTATAGACAGTCAGAACCCGACGTGTGCTGTTGATATTTTGTGTAGACTTTTCCTTAGCACCGCGTTGGAGGATCCCTCCGTAACACATGGTTAGTGCCAGCCCGGCAGGTTGCGTGGGCTGGAATCGCCCTGGTTTTTCCCCCTAATAACAGAGGGAGCATAAGCTGATTTTCGGCGTCGCCGGGATTAACCCTGTCCTGCGCGGTTTGCGAACGTGTTACCGTTGGCCAGGCGCGCGTTGCACAGCCGGTGCAGGGATTCAGCTCGCTTGTCTTGGGGAGGGGAGTGTGCGGTTACAAACCTCTTAGGGGAAAAAATGCTCCTCCCTTTAGAGTTTAAAATTTGTAAGCATTTTCTGGTGGAATTCAGAAAAAAAAAATTGTTTTTCATTAGTGGAAAATTCATAAAAATTTTCCAATACCTGTGAAATATCTCATAGGAAGTTACTTGAGCTCTTTTTCTGTAGCTCACTTTTGAAAGAGCTCCTCTCAAATCAACACCCCACAAACATTTTTGGTTCCCTTTTCTCTTCACTCCTATCCCAAATCCCCAACTTTTTGCATTTCCCATATTGTGTAGGTGACTGAGGAAGAAACTACCGACGCTTTTGTGTGACACCGCAGGGCCACGTACGCTCGGAGAACCGAGAGCGAAGTGTCCAGAGAGGTTCAAGGGAAGAGATGAACTGGGATAGTGGAAGCAGATCAGAGTTGTTCACTCATTTCTGGACTTAAGCTATCTTCATCTACTCTTAGCAGGTTTCAGTTATTCCTGCTGGCTTGGACCCATAGTTTATGAGTTAATTTTGGGGACATTGCAAGAAACCCCCTTTTTTTTTTTTTTTTTTTTAACATAGAGAAGTGGGTTTCCAAAGCACTGTTACTTAGCAGGTCGTTAGCGAAACATCCTTCCACTGACAGATATATCTTATGCAAATACAGCTTCGTTGCTCTGATACTCATTCCAAAACACCTGTAATGGAACAGTTGCAACTATTTTAGTGTAACCATGCTGGCAGCTTGCCTGTGAAAATACTTCGGAAAAAAAGTCGCAGCGAAATGTTTTCCTCCTGGCCTGTTACCCCCGAATTAGTCTGATAATGTTTGCTATCTCATGTTGATTTTTAAATAATGTTAATTGCATTGATTTTTTTTTTAAAATAGGTATTTGATACGCTGACCTTTGCGAAGCCGTACAATGCAGTTGTGCTGTTCCGATTTCAGGAATAGTCCCGCGGGAAAGCGAGGCCCCTGTGTTTCCACGGTGCGAACTCAACTGACCGAGGAGACCTTTCATTTCCAGCTGGTGAATCCCGCTGTGCGTAGATATATATAGCTCCAGAGCGCTGGGTTGCTGAAGGTGCTCCTTGGTAAGCAGTGAATTCAGAGAAATACTCTGCAATTAGTAATCTTAAAAGCAGCAGCGGTTTTTTTTCGCTGTTTAAAGAACAAACATCGCTGTGTTGTATTTGTCGGAAGAATCAACGTTGCTTCAAAGGGATTTATAAACAAATGTGAAACTGAAATGTCAGAATGAGAGGGTGGAATGCAGAAGATGGACATCCGAAGTGGAGAAAAGAGATTTAGCGTAAAGATCTCGGTCTAGCTGTTAAAAGGGAAGTACCCATCACCTGAAAAAGGGACGAGTGCTGATATACATCATCTTCATTTCCTCACTAATGCATTGTCCTAGAAATTCATCTCTCTTCCGCTGGGATATAAGGACTACACTACCTTACCAGCTGCTGCAATTTTCTTCCTCGTAGCAGGGCCACTTCTAAATTTTACTACAAAACACTATTTTATATCATAAATTTCAATGATTTCAGACTATACGATGCCTGCCAAGTCGTTTCTGTTATTGCTTGTGGTATAGAATTCCCAGATCCCTGTGGCTCGGGGAAGGGACTGCTGAAGGTGATCTCCAATACGGAATTCAAATGTGGTTTTTCTCCCTGCTCCCTGTGTTTGTGTCCTTCCTGCTCTGTGGTGGTAGCTGAAAAATGCCGGTCACAGCAAACCCTTAACGTTGCGGCATAAAAACCGTGGAGATCTCTCATCAGCTGCAAACTTGAGTGTGAAGATGGTAGAATTTTTGCTTTTGCCGTAACATTTTAACTCACTGCCATGGGTTTATTGTTTTGCTTTGGGTTTTAAGAACACTTTAAAAGTAGCGGTACAATATTTTAGTTGTGCTTATTTTATTTTCAGATCTGCGCCTAAATCAGGACCCAGCCTAATGTCTACCGACTTTCACACCAGTCGTAGGGAGATAGATGCAAGTAGCAGGACAGGTGGGTTCTAACTGTAAAATCAGCACTGAGAAAAATCTACTTGAATGCCTTGAAAGGCATCGTGTGATTTTGTGAGTGCAAGAATGCGCGTGTGTGTCAGAACAAATGTGAGCCACTGGCCACAAAGTGACGGACAATCCACAAACAGACCCTAAATACACCTTCAGCGTCAATTTTGCACACTCCAGCTTCAGATTTCTCAAAGCAAAAGTGATTTTTTTTTTTTTTTTTTTCTTTTCCATTTCCTTCTTTACCTGTGAGGTCGCGTTAAAAGTCAGGTTTCCTGCTGTGTCGCAGCTGGCTGCGTGCGGTTGAGCGCCCTGCGCAGAGCCTTGCGTCCAACACGTGCCACGTGAAGGGCTGACGTGGGCGTTTCTCCACAAGAAATAACTTCTTGTCCCAAAAACTCTTAAGTTTGCCAATAAACTGTTGGTTTGAGAAATGTAAATGAGATTCAGAGCTACTAGAAGTTCCTTGGTTTTAATCAATAATTAGAAGATAGAGCGTCTTCTGTAGGTAGGAGTGAGTTTTGAATCTCACGTAGGCTATGTTGCATGCGTAGTTTAGCTAAACCTCTTCCATAAATCCACAGCTTTCCAACTCAGGACACCTTTCTGATCTCTCTCCCATCTTGCTGTAGAACAGACCTGTTGAAGGAGAGAGTTCCTTCTGCTTTTCCTGGGGCTGAAGATGACTTCTCACTTCTTGATGTAAATAGGGAAGAACTCAAGATCTGCCTGGGTTTAAGTAGTTGTATCGGTGTGATGCTAGGAGCTGGAGGTTAATAAGCAGTATGAGGTGGACTCTAATCACATAAAATGGAAAAATAAGGCTGCTAAAGATGTATCAGAACTTTAATCAAGGATGAGTGGTTTTAAAGGAGCAATCCAACTGAATTGGTGGGGTGCTGCTTTCTTATTTCTGTGATCCACAAGTCCATTTTCAACAGATACGTAACTTATTGGCATGGAGATTATAATGCAAAAAGATGATTTTTACGTTATCCTGTTCATCTCACGGTCATCCAACGTGGTGCACGAACAGCTCTTGGGAGCAACGTTCTTGCATTGTTTGTGCTGCTGTTGCTGTCCAGACAGGACAGAGCTGGTGTAGCTCCACTGAGACCACGGCCGAGCTGGGATGTGTGGTAGCGACAGCTGCTGTTGTCCCTTTGCTTATCAGTAAACGGAGTTTTATATTCCATTTTAATCAGAATCCCTTCAAAACTCAGTTCAGCTGTCCAAGTTAGATTTTTAAGAGAGTTGCTGACAGCAAATGTGAAGAAAAGCAGTTCTGTGGATTTAGAGGTGTGTAAGTGAAGACTTTCCTTGTAAATGATTGACCTGGGTTCCAGCTGAGGAGGATTTAAGGACTGAATTCTGCTGTGATGTGGAAAGAAATTGCCTTACTAGGATTATAAATCCTGTGTATTTCTGCTTTTCCATCACTCCATCTCTGTCAGAGAGTCACACCTTGAAATATTCCATCCTTTTTGAGAAAGTGCATTCCTGAAACGTAGGGTGTTGGGTTTTTGTTGGGTTTTTTTTTTTTTTTTTTTTGAGCAACCTCCATTTCCCTGCAGGTTTAGACCCAGAAGTGTTCTCGTGGAAGGCTTTGCATCGCTGCGCAATACGGACGACACGCCATCAGCTTGAAGAGATCAGGGAGAAGCAGGTCAGGAGCTCTTCTATGTAAATATTCAGACAATAGCAGGACATCAGAAGAAATTAGAAGCTGATTTGCCTCATGTCGACAGCTGGAGCTGGTCCAGCCGCGAGCGACGGCAACCGTCAGCAGGTCAGAAACGAGCTGGGGGCGTTTGGGCCAGAGGAGATGAGTGGAGCCTGTGGTCTTCAAACGTTTCCAGGCGTCCTGCCAGAACAGAAGGGCACCACGTGTCTGTCCTGCGTGGGTACGGGGGGTTAAATGACAGGAGGAATTGTAGAATTGAGGAATTCAGTTTAGATTAGCTACATGTAGGAAAAGGTTTAACGTTAAGGGCAGGGAAACAGTGAAAAAGATGTAGGAACCTTTATTAGCTTTCTTTTGGAAGCCTTTGATACCAAGCCAGACAAGCGTGCCTCAATTTTGCCTTTTCATTGTCTGTCCAGAGATCAATTTTTCCTAAAATCCTGAAAAGCTGCCTTTAAAAAAGAAAAATCCAGTGCCTCTGTTCTTTTTTTAACTCGACGTAATACTTAGGTTTGCTTTTGTGCTATAGTAATTTTCTGTGTCCTTCATGACTCGATCAATTAATGTTGACAAAATAGGCAACCTTTTTTGGGGGGAATGTGGCCCGTTACATTAAGAGTGCTTCAGTGATCGCGTGATGTTTGACGCAGAGTTAGGCAATCTTACCTACGTGAGTTAGATGTGATGGGAAAAATATCTTGTGATGTCTGTGGGTTACTTGTGTGTGAAATTTAACAGTGATTTTTTTTTTTTTTCTTTCTGAATTATTCTTAATATTAGATGGGGAGAAAAAACATCAGGATACGGGAAAGATGGAGAGAGGCTGTTCAGCAGGGCCTGGTGTGACAGGACGAGGGGTGATGGTTTCAAAATAGAGGGAGGTAGATTTAGATTGGATATTAGGAAAAATTTTTTACACTGAGGGTTGTAGAACACTGGCCCAGGTTGCCCAGAGAGGTGGTGGATGCCCCATCCCTGGAAACATTCCAGGCCAGGTTGGCCGGGGCTCTGAGCAACCTGATCTGGTTGGAGATGTCCCTGCTCCTGGCAGGGGGGTTGGACTGGATGGGCTTTGAAGGTCCCTTCCCACCCAAACCATTCTGTGATTCTACGATTTTTTTTACTGTGAAAACTGAATAAACATACTAAGAAAAAAAAACTATGTCAACTTTAAAATTTTTTATGCACTATCTCATTGGGGGAAAAAAAAAAGATCAAATTAAATTCTCCTGTAGGGAGAAGCAGGAATCTTCTATTTTTGACAAAAGCCTGCCTTTTTATGCAAAAACTCTAGTACTGAAGAAGAAAATTGAAATCAGACCTAACGCCCCAGGCCTTGCTAGTTATAGTAATTCAGAGAAGTTAATTGATTTCTTGGAGGAAAACCAAGCTTGTTCCAGTGTCTGTAAACTAGGGTTAAATCAGTTTGGTGTCCTTTTACTTCAACTCGAGAGTTTAGGTGAGTAATTCTGGAGCTCAAAGATGTTCTTTTCAAGTGCAAGAAAATATCTTTCTGTATTTTAAAACCGCATAAGTTGCTACTTAAAGCACGTTTCCCCAATGTTTGGCGTGGGAAGAAAAGAATCTTATGGAAAAGCCCTCTGTTGGCCTTTCAAAGGAGAAGGGGCTGGCATCACGCTTGATGGCGTTTTATTTGTTTTTGTTCAAAGGCAGGTTCCTCCAACCCTTTCATCATTCTCTCTATAAATTCAAACTTTTATTAGCTTATCATATAGATTTTCCTCTTTTAAACCCATGATGTGTTCTAGTTCCTGAACAGATAAATTGGTACTGTAGGTATTTCCATTCATCTTCTTTTTAGTGACCTTTCAGGGTATCGTGGGCAGTCCAGTCACGTCAAGATAACTAGAGCAAGTCCTGCAATCCAAAAAAGGGATTGCTAGTGCAAGAACAGAGATTGATTATCGCTTGTCCGCGTGGCGCCTAGAAGATGCCAGTCCTGAGTCCTGGCAGACACCGTGAGATGAGTTGCAAGGAGCTTACAGTTAAATGAGGAGATAAAAGCTCCACGCCAATATGCCGAGGTGGGGGGCAACCTGGACAAGGATCTTCTTTCCCATTAGATAAAGTGGTGACAATGCATTAAACCCAGTTTGGGCACTTTCTTCTCAAACCACAGGAAGGATGGTCCTCCCAGTGTAAATATTGCACTTGCTGACCAAAGTACCTTTAAAAGCCTTCCTTAAAATAAACACCACCTTCCACGTGTCTTGCTTCATGGCTAAAGACAAAATTGAAAGATGTTTCTTGTCCATCTCTCTGAAAGGCACCAGGTGAACCGTGGAAACAAGCTGCACCGCTGCACCCTTCCAAAAACTGGGCCTTAATTTCAGAAGCGAAGAGGATCAGAGGTGGTGGTTTGGAAGCCGGGCAGAGGTTTTTGCATCATCGTCACAAGATCGACAAGTGAAGCCGATGCATTTGTGTTATAATACACATAGTGATTACTGCATATTAATTACCTAAACCTTCTTCAAGGTTCTAGCGGTGGAGCCTGCATGGAGTTCTTTATTTACATCTAAATTGTGGTGGAGTATTTTGCTGACGGTTGTTCTGTTTTTCAGAGAAGCACCAGCCATGTGGGTCCAGCAGTTACCGGTAGTCGTCGAGCTGCTAATCATGCCGGTGGTGAAAATGAAAATGAACCTGTCGTGACTTTGTAATTCTAGTACGTACAGCTGGCCCCTTAGATACATTACCAAAAAAAAAAAAAAGCAGAGTGCATAAAGTGTTTCTGAGCTCCTGCTTGCAGACAGCAATGTGAAAGACGCTGTTTGCTCATTTAATCCCATCAGAATCCGCCTCGGTCAGATTTGCGAGGTGGGTCCTTCCATCTCCCTCATCAGGAGTCTGAGTCAACTCTACTCTTTCTCTTCTCCCTTTGGAAGATGGTGGGGTATCTTACATTTCCTGTGGCTTTTTCTCATCCATCACTGGGTCAATTCTCCAGGAGATGACAGCCCTGCTCTCAGCAGGTCACAGCATGAGGTGGAACATGATCTGCTTCTAGACCCACCCAGTGTCCAGCTTCTTCCCTGCAGAGCAACCAGCCCTAGGACAGCTTCAGTGTCTCGTGTTGGCCGGTGTCCTTGTCTTTGGTCACCCCATTGCATTAACTGAATGGATTTCTCTTGATCTTATTGCTTTCTATCCTTGTAACCTTCTCCTTGAGCTCTGCACTGGCACTCGGGTCACACCGGTTGTCTTCCACGCTTTCGTTTTCAGTAGCCAAATGCCCTGCCAACCCAATGCAAAACTTGAAGGCTTCAAGAGTTGAGATTTCTGCTCTTTATAAGGGAGAAACAGTTTTTCCTCTGCCCTGATAATAGGACACCGCCGCTATTGCCGTTCCCTGTCTTTGGTCCCTCTGACTCTTCAAGTCCTGCTCTCAAACTCCTGACTAAATCTCCATTTCGGTGGCCTGCTGGTGTTTTTATCCCCTGAAGAGTCGAGTAAACACAACATACCATCGTGTCTTCAGCTGATCCGTGCCCTCGCACTCTGCAGCACGTTATCTGCTTTGTTTACTGCCAAAAATAAGCATATCTCGTTGCTCTCTCCTGATAGCCGCGCGGCGGTGCAGTGGTGGTGGGGAGCCACTCTGCCAGAAATTACTTTTAATTTCAAAATACTTTGATTGCTAATAAGAGCTGGTGTCTGCATTCAGGAAATGGTTAAAAAAAAAAATAGCAATTTTGCTGGTTCACATTGAAAATATGACCTTGAGCCTCTGAGACACGATGTTCGTGCAACTCATGCCATTTTTGCAGGTGCTTCGGGTTCGTGCAGCAAAAAGGTAGGGAGAGGTAGGCTTAGGTTAAGAAAGGGAGACATAGGCTGAGGTTTATGAATTTGCCATTTATTCACCATTGTATCATCTCTCCCTCTTGGGAGGTTATAAATAAGGCTACTATTGATCCGGTGCCTTTGGAAAAGAATTCCTGTCTAGCGTGCAACGCTGATAAGTTGGCAGTTGCCTGTTCCCGAGTCCGCATGTCACGCTTGGCTTTGGGCTGGACTCTTGAGGAATGGTTCTGACCCACCCCGTCACCGCAGCCTGTCCCCCACACCACCAAACACGCACACCTCTGATGGTTTTTGACCTCCCCCTATTGCTGGACCATCCCAGAAAGTCCCTAAACATTGCCCTTTCGCCTCTCTCCCGCAGGAAACTTAATCTCCCCGGTAAATGACACCCAGAGCTATTTTGGAGCTGGGCTGCAGAGGGAAAGCAAAGCACGTCAGCGATTTGACTGGAGGAGGACAACCCAGAGGAGGGGGTGGCACAGCCTCACCCCGAGCAGCAAAGCCACTGCGGGGGGACTCGGGGGGACCCTCTGCCGCGTGTCCCTGCCATCGCTGGGGTTTCTGTTTTATTTTCCTGGAGGGGAAAGGGCGGGGGAACCAAAACCAACATGGTCTCCCCACGCCCTCTGTTCCCTTTTTCCCCTTTCCCCCTTCTGTCATCTCAGTAGGAATCGGCTTTTTCTCACCCTGCCTCGAGCTTTGTTTCTCCTCGAACTCTGACGAGACTCCAGGTAAGACCTAAACCTCCGCCTAAAGAGAGGTGGATCTGGGGGTGCTGGTATGCAGCAGAAAGTGGAGAATGGGGTTTGTAGCCAAGGGAGGGGTGAGGTGATTTCTGTGTCGTTCTGGAGTGTGTCTTGCTTTATATTTGAAGATGGAGCTGCAGGTGCAGGTGAAAGTGTGTCCTTCTTTTGGTCTGAACAGCGTGTGGATTGCTTTGCTTAATTACCTCTGGCCGTGCTGGCAAAAGAGCAAAGATCGACCTCCAGAGGAGAGGAGAGGAGCAAAGGGAGGAAAATCAGGTTTAAAGCTATTGATTCTACTTAATACATTTTTTTGTCCCCAAATTTGGGACAGCAGTGTGTATGGAGAGCCTGGAAAAATACATGATACCTGTGGAGAGGTGGCAGCAAGGAGTGTTCTAAAAAGTTTTATTTCCAGGGCTTAATCTCAGTGCTAGTCTTCTCTTCAGCAAAGGATTTTTTTTCCCTCTGAGCGTCTCTCCGGCGTCCATACCGATTCACGCTGCAACCCCCCACCCTCCTCGCCTTTCTACAAATGGCTCTGACGAGAGATGGAGAGAGATGGAGCTCGACAGCTGAGGCTATTTTTGGCCCTACAGCTCAATGGGGTGGAGTGGCTGTAATGACAATGACGTCCACTCGTTAAAATACAAGGGCTTTGGCCGCAGCCTCGCTGCTAATTGTCGCCGAGGGAATTCTTTGTCCCGGTGGGAGCCGGGATCCTGCAACTCCCTTGCGTAGGAAATCGCATGTGCTAGAACTGGAGGCAGTGTTTCTAAGTTAATATAAGTGAGTTTATTTTTCTGTTGATGCAAACAAACCAGAACAGTTTGTCTCCTGACTTCTTCCCACCACCGTGGAGCAGGAATGAGCATCGCTCTGCCCAAGACCTCCCCCGTGCTGTAGCCTTTTCCTACATGTTGTCAGAGCAGCCTGGGTGCCTTTAGGCTCAGGAAAATAAAAGGAAAAGATGCTGCCATGGAGTCTTCAGGGGCTGATTTGAGCAGTTTTAGTCCTCTGGAAGATTTCTGGCGGTGCTTTGTAGCTCCATCGAGAGGGGAATCCAAAGTGAAGCCTCTACGCTGCAGCAAAGACCAAGTAGGACCTTGCGTGGAGCTTCCTGAAGCTATTGGTGTGTTGATGGACAGCAATGGCTGGCCAGATGGTTAAAAGAAGGGTGAGCTTCGTAAGGAATAGGTCTGTCTCTATATCAAAGAGGAAAAATATGTGCTTTAACCATAAAATCATCTAAGTGGCTTCAGTCTCCCATGGTTTACGTTAAGTGTACACTTCCTGATGCGACCGGAAGCTGATCTGACTGTCTGGCCCGGTAGCGTGCACAGACCACGCAATTGGTTCTTGTTTCCTGTTGGAATTTTCTAACAACTTGATTGACTGTCTTGTTTGCTTCCAGTAATTGAAAATATTCAGGTTATTGATGCGGGAGCATGAGGTGATGCATGTCCCTTCCTATAGGCAGATGGTGCATTTTTAGCCCAACCCTGAAGGTCAGAAATGTAAAATTGTCTTGCCTTGAGCTTACCCATCTTTTTGTGAGCGCTGCTCACCCAGTTTAACACCATCTTAGCCACTCACTGGCTGTGAAATTTCCCTTAACGTCTCCTGTGGACATTGGCTTACTACTGCTACTGACTTTTGGCTTACTTTGGCTTCTTCTGCGCCCAACATCTCCTACAGCACAGTCCTCCAAACCACCACAGAAACCTCTTCCATCTGCTCATCAAGTGACCTTTGAACATGCCAAAACCTGTTGTCCCTCACCGAAGTGGAATTTAGAGTAGCCTGAGCTGAGCTCCGAGTCCAGCTCTTCAGCGACAGATACCGTTCCTGCTCTGACGAAACGGGCGTCAGGTCAATCCTGCCATCTCGGATCAGGGCAGCAACGCAAATCTTAACTTACACCTGATTTAGCGACGTGATGGGCATGCGGCACTGGGTGTGCTGGTGTGTATTTCACCCCTCAAGCACCCCGTCTGGTGTAATGGCTTGCAGGCATCCGTCCGTGCTCATCTGATGTCACTAAGCTTGCAGCTGACACCGAATATTTGTACTATTTCAGAGTTGTCCCTTCCCTGGGAGGTAGTTAGAAGCAATAGGGCGGCTGGGTTACCGTTGTTTTCCCTCAGCAGAACTTTAAACTTCAAAGGAAATCCGCACTTCCCATTTCATGAGCCATCATTTTCCCTTCCCACCCGCAGATGCCATTTCCTGATGTTCTTAGATGGAACAATACCTGCAGATAAGTCGTGTAAACCACAGTAATACCAGCACTGCCTTGATTTTTATCTGGAGCTTCTGTTCTAGTGGTGTTCTTTGACAGCTCAGGACCCAGAGACAGGAGGTTCCCTGGGAGTTTAGGTTTTTCCAGTACCTAAAGGGGGCTGATAAAAAAAAGATGGGGAGAACCTCTTTAGCAGGGTCTGTTGTGATGGGATGAGGGGGAATGGTTTTAAAATAGAGGGAGGCAGATTCAGACTGGATATCTGGAAAAAATTTTTACACTGACAGTGGTGGAACACTGGCATAGGTTGCCCAGAGAGGTGGTGGATGCCCCATCCCTGGAAACATTCCAGGCCAGGTTGGCCGGGGCTCTGAGCAACCTGATCTGGTTGGAGATGTCCCTGCTCCTTGCAGGGGGTTGGGCTGGATGGGCTTTGAAGGTCCCTTCCAATCCAAACCATTCTATGATTCTATGAATCTTGCCTTTCCCATCAGGAGAGGACAGAGTGCAAGGCTTAGCAGTTGGTATTGTGGAGAAAGTCCAGGGAACATGAACTCTAAAGACAAGAAGAAGACCCCAAATCACCAGGTTGCTACTTGGGCAAAGAAAGGGTAAAAGAAGATTGAGAAAATGAGCAAGTAGGCACATGATGGGTCTTCACGTGGTGTCGAGAGAACCTCTGTGCTCCTGATCTGTGTTTGGACTTCAGTGGCCTCCTAGGCTTAGGTGTCTGTCCTCACCTGGGCTTTGCATCTTCGAAGTTTCTGATTGTGCAGATGTGCTACTTGTGGCTGCATTTGTCTTGGCAAGAGTTTAGGAGATGGATTGCACGGCGCATTTCGCTCTTTGCTCGGAGTCGTGGTAGACAGAATTTCCTTTCTAACTGTTGAATTGAAAGGGTTGGGCAGAGAATAACCTGCAACTCCTGTCCTCTGTCATGCCGAAGAGCATCATCGCAGGCTGCTGACTGCTTTGGGGGGGCAATATGCCGTGGCGTGGGACCTCTGTCTCCTCAGAGGTTGTTGAAGGCTTTCCAGATGTATGGATGAAGCAACACGAAACCAACCTGTCAGCCAGCACAGCACAGTGGGTCGCAGGAGGTCAAGAGAGCGACGGCAGCATGATCAGGACTCTCATCAGGACCTCTCCATCTCCTGCTGACTTTTCTGATGAGTACCACCTCAGACCACTCCAGAAAGAGCTGGAGTAACCTGTCCCACTGCAAGGGACTTGCTCGCTTGTCCATGGGGAAGCAAGTATAGGGCAGAGACGGAAAGCGGTGAGGAGAAGAATGGGTAGGAGGCCTTTGCTGGCTGCATGGCCGTGTGTTGATTCCTGGGCAGTGGTTTGCTTTGTTTGCTTTGTCTGACAGATCTATGCACTTGTGCCTCATTCCCTCAAACATAAACCAGTGACAATTTGAATGAATAAAGACATAAGTAAAATTACAAGGGCTGCTACTTTGCCTTCGGCGCGCTCGGAAATACCCAGATGGGAATGTGATCTCTGCTGCAAAGGATAAATCACAGAGGGATTACGAGGAGAAATACGACGCTGGTAGATGCCTGAGATTAATTGGAAAGGGCATTGCACTGACGAGGTTTATTCATGCTTTGTTGTCAGTCCTGGCGCTTCCAAGGGAGCTGTCCTGGCGCTTTCAGAGTTACATTTTTTTTTTTTTAAGTTTCAATGTCCATATAAAGAATCTGAATTAGTGTAAGTGTTTACTAAATTGATAAATTACACTGTAGAAATATTAGATCTCGCCCTTTCAGTATGATCGCAAGGCTATCCTCTCCCTCTTACTCCTAAATCTATTTATCAGCCTAATCTCACGTGATGCGTTTTATCTCCTTTAAACTTACAAAATGTAGTTACGAAGCGCTGGGTGTGAGGGTACACGGATTTACTACGTGGTTTTTCTCTACCTGGGTAGAGAGCAAGGTGCGGTGTAGATTACAGTGTGGGATGTGGGGTCTTCACCTTGCCCTAGAAGCTTTGTGAACACAGTGGCTTGTACTTGACGGAGACAAGTGAGCTGCAGGCCCTGGGCGAGTGTTTGGGAGCAATGGGAGAGCGAGGCCGGACCTTGAGGCTGTGGCAACTGGCAAGAAGAGTCTTGGATGGATTTGCTGCACCAGTCTAGGCGGAGGATGCACGAGAGCTTTAGGCAGCGAGAAGCAGTCCTGGTCTCACCCTTGTGAGAGCCAGGCTTGGAGAGTGCCCACCACGCTCCCACGGGGCAGAGCTCTCCTCCAGACGTGGATACATCTCCTGGGGACCAGGCAAGGAAAACGGCACCACGGTGGTTTCAGGGAAGCCGCTGTTTGAGGAAGGGTCACTGACTGGTTCCCAGGTAGGCACCTCTTGTGTCTGTAGCCATCTCGATGCTCCAGGCACTTCTCCAGGTTATGCAGAGCCCACTTTGAAGGAGAAGTGAAGCAACTTCAATTTTTCCTTTTTTTTTTTTTTGATGCTGCAGACGATAGATATGAGTCAGTGACATATCTGTCAGAGACAACTAGGGATCTAGGAAGGACGCGACATGGCAACGTCTCTTGAAGATGGATCCAAGCACCTTGATGACACAGAGCAGCCCGAAATTCAGGCTAATGGCTGGGAAAGGTTAGGACGTGAGCTCTGAGTCTGTTTTGATGTTAATTCTTAGTTAACGTAGTGAATATTGCTGCCGGGTTCTCCAGAGATGAATTTGAATCCCTACATCCCTCTTTGAACATGGCAAGGGTCCTTCCCCGAGTTAGCAGAAGACTCTGATCGTCAATCGGTTTAACTTCAGTGGAAATTTCCACTGACTTCAGCGCGCTTTGGGCTCGAGCCCAGGGCTCGTATCTGTGTCTTCTAACCATTCATGCGGCTTCTCCGCTTGCAGCCTTGCAAGTGTTTATGGAAAACACATTTTAAAGCTCAAGTAAGGACGGAGGTTGAAGGTAGTAAGAGGCAATAAAGAAGTGCAAACTGGCTCACAGATTTCTAGACCAGCTTGAGACCAAGGGAAAAACAGTTCTGTATATTGACTGCAACTATTAATGAAGGTGACAGCTCTACAGAGCTAATTGACTGCAAATCAATCATTCTTTGCACTCTTAGTGTTACTAAGAATGATTTTTCCCCACTACTGGATTGGGGTGGTTTTTTTTTTTTTTTTTTTTCAGGTTGAAACTTTGAAAGTTTTCTTTAATTTCTAAAGATTTTTGGTGGAAAAATGCAATTTGCTTGATACCAGGAAGAAAAACCAACTGAAACTGAACTAGTTTAGAAAGTCTTCTAAAAGGAAAGGTCTTTAACTGCTTCTTAAGAACTTCGTATGAGCTTTGGAGAGGGAGAGATAGGATAGGAAACAGTGTATTTTTCCTGTTAAATATAGAAAGAAGACTATGTTTGTTTTTGCCTTACATCTGTAGCCCAGATGAAGTTAGAAGGTTAGTTCAGCTATACCATCTTCAAAGGTAACAATTACGCTGGTGAATACCATTTTCCTATTTCCCGGTATTTGTTTTTTACAGCAATTTGTCTTTCAATCCCTGACAGCGTAAACGGAATGAAAAATTGTAAGCTGCTGTTAATTTTCATGCATGATCTGCCGTCTGCTCCAGCGAGTACGTTGCTGTGCACATCGTGATTTGCGAGACCGTTCCTGCCCTGATGCGAAGATGAAACGGGAGGGGAGCCAAGGCATGGGGAAAACGGGCGATTTCCCCGAGGTCACGCGGCAGGTCAATCCAACCCTGGTGACATCAGCCATTGGCACGTTAACGCACTGCAACAGGAGCAGGAGGAGGATGGGAAAAATAAGGAAACCTCTGCTGAAACGGTGACTCCGGCGATGAAAGGAGGTTTTTGGCCAGCTCCTACTGATTTCTGCTGGAGGCAGGGGGGAGATTGTAAGGGCATCTGCCATTGGGTGAGAGAGTGGGTGGATTTGTGGCCAGGGAGAAGCCAAACTGCTGTAGGATTAAGAAGGATATTTCTGTCGCGGTGACTTGGTTATTATTTCCTTTCTGAGTTAGAACGCACGGGGCCCTGGTCGTTTTACTTTGTGTGGCCCTTTGAAGGTGAAAAAGCACAGATGTGAAAGCGGCACTGCGGTTACTCTTGAGTAGAGAGCGTCCACGTAGCTCAGGCAGGAGCTGCATGAGCTTGCGAAGACAGGAGTGGCTGGCATCACGAGGCATCACAAAAAAATATAGTGGGGAAACATATCTTGGGGAGAAATGGTGCACTCAAGTCTTCTGAGTAGGACTTCCAGAGAGGTTTGGAGCTGGGAAGCTTGCTTTCCTTATGGAGCGCTGTCATCAGGTCTAATCCTGGTCCAGGGAGAGTGACTTGGTGCATGGTTACCGGTGCTCATGGGGTCAAGACCGGGCTTTTCGCTGTGCTGCACTTACTGATGTAAATGCTAGCCAATGCACGGAAAAGGGCTTCTTGGAGGATGAGAAGTAGAATCCAATCCCCTCTAGGAGAAGGGAAAGGACATCCAGGGGTCCACGTAAGAAGCAGTGAGGAAGCAAGAAAAGTTTGTGTTATGTAGGCTTCAGGGGGTGGTGAAGATCTTCACCTGGAGGTGAAGATCTCTGTTGCATTGCTCTCCAGCTGCGCAGGGATGGGTAGACGCGGTGTGTGAGCCCGCATGGCTGTAAAGATCAGCGCCGCTGATCTTTCTCGGGACACAGTGGCACCAGAATTCCCACGAGCTTTAGTTCTGAACGCTGCTTAAGCCTCATCCCCTGGGCTGGCCTATGTCATCGAACAGCTGCAGGCTGGTGCACAGCTCCCTCTGAGAGCAGCTGAGAATAAGTAGGCCCTGTAAGCCCTAAGCCACGTGGCTTTTTTGGGAGAAGTCTGGCACCGTTTGGATTGCTGCCTGCATTCCCCGTGACGGTTCCTCCGTGTGGCTTTGCACACCTGTGAAGGTGATGCGTGTGCACAAAGCCACGGACGTGCACAGACACCCATCCCCACCGCAGCTGCATCTGGTCCTGCACCGTCTGGCTGAGCTGTAGACAGGCTGTAGGTACTCATGGACTACCATGGCCATCACAGTAGCTGTATCTCAGTGGCTGTGTGGAATAGAAACAGAATAGAGAAATATTGTCAATAATATGTCAGGCATATTAGATGCCTCCCAAGAAGGACGTGGACCTGCTGAAGCGGGTCTAGGGGAGGCCACGCAGATGACCAGAGGGCTGGAGCAGCTCTGCTGTAAGGCCAGGCTGAGAGAGCTGGGGCTGTTCAGCCTGGAGAAGAGGAGGCTCCGGGGAGAGCTGAGAGCGGCTCCCAGTGCCCAAAGGGGGCTGCAGGAAAGGTGGGGAGAGACTCTTCAGCAGGGCCTGCTGTGACAGGATAAGGGGTGATGGTTTTAAAATAGAAGGAAGAGATTCAAACTGGGCATAAGGAAAAAAATTTTACACTGAGGGTGGTGGAACACTGTCCCAGGTTGCCCAGAGAGTTGGTGGATGCCCCATCCCTGGAAACATTCCAGGCCAGGTTGGCCGGGGCTCTGAGCAACCTGATCTGGTTGGAGATGTCCCTGCTCCTGGCAGGGGGGGTTCGGCTGGATGGGCTTGAAGGTCCCTTCCCACCCAAACTTTTCTGTGATTCTATATCTCTGTGTCCTCCTAAAGTCTGGCTCCTGCAGGAAAGGGTTTACAGCAAGATCTGTGTGAACATGATTCAGAGAACAAGACCTAGAGGTG
>WHYT01017319.1:0-53276 GCA_009806455.1 Tetrax tetrax
CACTCTTTCCAGATATCACAGGTTTCAGCATTCACAGCTGCATGACTAACATTCACATCTCGCAGAGGAGGAAACAGATCAGGTTTCTTTTCAGAGTCTTTTGAACCCATGTTAAACAAATCTACCCCCGGCGAGGTTTCGTTATTAGCAAGCACAGTATCAGGAAAAGAATTGATAGGTGGAACCCGAGGCAAATCTGGAGCGCGAGACTGTGGCGACGGCAGCGACGGTAAAGGCGCGGAAGCAGGGTTGACAAGCTGAGGTTGCAGGGGAACAGGAATACAGCACGGAGTTTTCTGCACCCACCCGCAGCACGGAGTTTTCTGTGCTAATCCCTCCCCCCCACCAGTTTCTGGGGAGATACCGTTGTTGCAGAGGGATGTGCTTACAGGTTGGGAGTGTGGTACTGGGGGTGCTGACGCCTCAGGCAAAGAAGTATTAGTAGATTCTGTTGAAATATTCTCGAGGGTTAGCATGATTTGTACCCAAGTGGCTAAGTTTTTGCAAGCTTGGCTGTCTCCTGCTGCAGCGGCTTTTTGAAGGCTTGCGCCCACTCTTTCCCAAGCCTCTAGTGGAAAAGTCCCGTCTGCAGGGAATTGTGGATGATTTTCACGAATACACTCTAATGAAGTCATTAACTGCGGGCTGGTAACAGTCCTGCCCTGCGTTTTTAGCATTTTTCCCATTATGTCAATACTTTGCATCTGTTCTGAGGATAGTTTCCCTCCCATGGTTCCCAGTTGCTCACCTGTGTGCAGGTGATGGGCGCGCTTTCTGATGTGTGGATCCTCAATCCCGGTTTCTGGATTCCGGCTTCTGGTTCAACTGCGCAATGCCACCAGTGCAGGCTCTCTTCAAGCCTCTTTTGAAGTTCAAGTTCCTGTTGAAGTTTAAGTGCGTCCCTGTTCGGGCGCCATCTGTGGCATATGGTGACAAAGGAACGAGCGAGACAGCAAGCGAGTCAAAGTGCGGCACTGAGGGGCACATTTATTATTACAAGCAGTGTTTTATACTTTTTACCCAGATGCTCTTTGTCTACGATTTCTGTTCCTATAGGGCAACTATTTGCACAGGCTCTACCACCCCACTATTTGTCCATTTAGCTCCAGGCTCCTGATTGACGTTGTAGCATTGTTCTTCATCACGTACGTCTTACTTTGTCCATCGTACCGTTGCTTCTCAGCACGTACTCTTGCTTTGTCCATTGTGCTCAGGTCCTGTTTGCTTTGATACATTCACTGGTATTCCCACCCGCATTACTCACTTTGCTACATTCACTTACGTCGATACACTTGCTCATGTTCCCATCCACCACAGTGCAATTTGAACATGGCAGTGCCTAAGTTATTAATGTGCAGGGAAAATGAAGAAGGAAAGTGGTTTTTTTTTTTTTTTGTTTTGGTTTGGTTTTTTTTTTATTTACAGTTTAAAAAAAAAAAGGAAACACCTAATAAGATCATCAGACTTCAGGTTTAAAATTATCAAATGAGGTATATGTGTTTATATAAATCTTAGTTTTGTTTTGAGATTCTGTCATAGTATATTTTAGAGACCGAAAGCTTAGATAGCCTGAGAAAAGCAAAGTTTCTGGTGGATATATGTCCATTGGTTGGTGATTTTTTTTTTCTTCTTTTTCAAATGGCCTTCTCTAGTTGAACTAGCTGAAGGAACACTTTCTTAAAGTCCAGTAATTTGTAGAAGAGCATGATTGATCATCTTTCCACCTATCAGCAAAGAACAGACATAAATAAACGTAAGTCCAAACAGTATGTAGCAAATGAGGTTCTACTCTTACTATGATGATTTTCTTAAATGTTTTTTTTTTCCATGATGATAGTTCTGATAAAGTGAACCTTCTCTTCAAGGGAATAAAACCAATAGCAAAATATATAAAAGTAGAGAGGTAGCCAGATGTTCTCATATGGTCAATTAAGAATTATGGAAATTGCTTTCTTTGCTCAAAGCTATTACAAAACACGATCTTTGGAGATGATGCAGTTCTCTGACTGCTGTCTGTTTAGTTGAGAACAGCAGTTAGTCAGCGTCTTCCAGTCCTGTACCGTGGGTTGGCTTTAAATTGAGTGGGATGTCTGAAGTGCACCAGGCAGTAATGGATTAAGATGGAGGGTAATTTAAGTGTTGACTTTCACTGTTAGCACTGAAGTAGAAGCTTTGTCTTCTAGGGTATCCATAAGACTGCTGCCAGGCAGCAAGCTAGCAACAGAATACAGTGAGATAAAAGGCTGATAAAAAGAATTGAGCCTTATTCCAAATGCTTGTCTGTGAAGCAGCATGTATTGAATACATTGCAATTTCTTCATTTGAGATCTTCATCAAATGAGAGAGTTGCTTTTTGCCTGTAAATTGTGTGTTAAATGACTTATTTGGAGTTGAAGCATGGGACAGAGGAATAAAATATTGTGTGTGATGGAGTTATCTGAGTGTGTGTGGTTTCTTTCAGTGTCTCAGTCCACCAGTGAGCTCTGGAATCCCGTGAAGGTCTTTTCTGTGTTCAAATAGTGTGCTTAAAAAGACTAAAATGAAGGTTAAAAAGTGGTGTCCTTGAGTATGATGGCTTACAAATAGCAAAGTCTTTCTGTGTCTGTTGGAAAAAAATCCTAGAACATGTGGTGGGAAGGGATCTCAGGAGAACACAATGGATTTTACTGGCCTCAACCTTAAAAACGATGCTAAAGTTGTTTGTCTGACCTGAAAGCCAACACTGGTGGAGATTTCCCGGCTGTCCCAAGCAGTTAGTCTTAGTGCTTTACTATCTGTAATGTTTTTCTTCATCTCCTTTGCTGCAACTCAGGTTTGTTCCTGAGTACTCAAGTTCTAAGGAAAGGTGAGAAGCATTGTATTCCTGCTTGCTTTGCAGCTTCCTGGTACATAATAGTTCTGGAAATTACTCCCCTCAGTCTATATCTCCACTAGATTGAGGAACCTTGCTTATTGATCACTTTTTCACATGCCCTGTTTGCTAGACTTCTATCATTTCCATTACTTTTGCTTGATCCAGATCTCCCTTGAGCTGCAGTGCTGAAAGCTGGACTGAGGTGAACCTTATTCGCATGGTTTCCTGCTCTGCAGCTGGAGCTGAGGTGCCTTGGTCTCTCCATGCACTGAAAACATCAGCCAGGTCAAACTGAGGGGTCTCCTTTCCAGGAGAAGAACCTAAAAGCCGAGTGCTGCAGTCTTCAGCTCAGTAGCGGTGGAGTTTCTTGAGACGTAACCCCTAATCATGATCCTGAAAGGAGACACAATTATTTAGTGCTGAGAAATGATGAGCAGATATGGCCAGCAATAGTATTTATAAGATGCCAATGAAACAAATTATTTAGAAACGTCTGTTAGTAGAAACTAATTGAGTTCTGTGTGGACTGGAATATATAAAGCGGGATGCAGCCAAGAATTAATGAGAGAGAGAATTAATTGGCCTGTGGATCCCCTCATCTGTTTTGCTTCCCAAAATAGCCTGTTTCTAGGGCCAGGATGGGTAGGAGTAGAACGATGAAATAATTGGACATACAAACACAGTGTGAGCATAATTATGTTGAAAAACAATGACAGCATCATTGAATGGCTGTAGAGGGTTGCCACAACTCCTGCTCGGGTAGCACAGGAAGCTCAGTGGTGAATGGTTTGGGTAAAAGGAGGTGATTCCACGTGTTTGGCATTCAGTGGTCATTGGTCACAGTCCAACCCTTGCTTTTCTGTTTGTAACAGTGATATTTTTCATGGCTGTGTTTGAAATTCTATGAGAAATGTGAATGCTGGGAAGTGGAGGTTTTTGTTTTGTTTTTTTTTTTTCTGGTCAAAGTATGGACTTATCTGGGCCAAATTCCAATTTCCTTGTGGTGGTAGGGATAAAATGAATCTGTTCAGCTGTGGTCCCTGAGAAAAGCACTGCAGATGTGGTTCACCTCCACTACTGAGAAGGTGTTTCTCCTTTGCAGGAAGAGTATGCACATGTGTACATGTGGTTGTTGGGGCAAGGCCTAGACCCTGCAGTGTCTTGGGTGGTGATCATTTCAGCTAGAGCCTTCTGACAGCATTTTGTACTGAAACAACACAAAATTAGTTTAACTACACTGGAACAGTCTGCTGGCCTAGGGAGAAGATCTAGTCTCATTAGTACATTCTGTGTCTTTATTCCACCCCACTGGTGCGGAAGGGAGATCAATACTAATGATAGATTATTGTAAAAATGGATCATTTCACTAAACCAGCAAATGTAAACAACCCCTCTTCTTAAAACGCCTTTGAGGATAAAGAAAGAAAATAAGCGGTAAAAAGCATGCACAGATGGATGTTATTCTGATAGTAACATGTCGTGTTGAAAGTATTCGAGGGGAAGGAATGCTAATAGTGCAAAATTGCAGGCAGCAGGATCATGAGGAAAGTACTGAACTGTACAGGTTTTCCATTTGTGGGTTAGCTCAAAACTCTCTGATGTGACTAATGTATCATCAAAGGTGTTCTGGCTTGGACCAGCCGGGCTTGTTGTGTCACGCGTGTGGTTTTCCTCCTATACTGGCACTATAGAGAATATACGTACCAGAAATAATGATTTGTAATTGGAACTATGTTCCTTTGTTTTCTACACAGGGAAAGAAAACAAAGTAGGAACTAACTTGTATAGAAAAGTCTTTAAGAAATTTATAGTTATGGTAGAGTCAAACCACTCTCTGAAGGACCACTGCTGTTTTTGTTTAAAGTTGAAAGTAAATCTTTCTGTAAGTAAGCATAACTCAGGAGAGCTTGGAATAAGATAATTATTGAATTGCTATAATTGCACATGCATTTTCAACTGAAATATATTGCTGAGATATCATATGTGATTCTTCAGTTCTTGACCTAGTAATAATGCAATTCTGTTTAAAAGATCAGACTCTAAGTGTATAACTGCCATCTAAGATTGTTTTAAAACTGGAGCAGTGAACAGTAGGAATTTTCTTTGCATTGAATTCAGAGCTGTTACTCTAGGAAGAAAGCACAGATGATAACGTTGAGTCAATTCTTTGGAGCCTTACCAAATTTAAACTCTGTGAAAGTGCTGGGAAGCCTGCCGGTTTGTCCTTGTCATAGAAGAAAGTAGCTTAGCATCCTGGTTATCTGATGTTTTCCATCAGTGTCCATCAGGTCTTAGTAATTCATCCTTGAGCAAAACAGACTGGTATATTTTATCAAAAGGGGAAGGACTGTCTGTGAGGAGGATTTTACTTTTTGTTGATTGACCTTTTTTCTTCAGGTAAAATCACTGCTAAGTAACTTTTTTTTTCTTTAATTCTAGCCGATAAATTTAGACGGAAACTGGAAGAACTGGAGAAAGAGAAAAAGTCTTTGAAATTTCAGCTTCCTTCAAGACATCCTTCAATTAGCAGTTTTTTGGATAGGTTCATGACCCAAGTTCAAGCAGCATTGCACTGGGCTGCCGATCATCGGTAAGTTTGTTGGTTCCTTGTTATGTATATTGATGCTTCTATTTTTCTTAAAATGCAGAATACAATTTGTGAATTATTTTAATAAAGAGTTTTAAGGACCTAACATATCAAGATGGAGCTTGTTTATGAAAATCCACCTGCCCCCTCTTTTTTTCTTTCTACAATTCTTTCAGAATTGCCCTGCCATTGATCATGATGAACTGGTGAATTAAATGGAACTTTTCCCACTGATGTTGAGTGGGAATGAGATCGAATCCTTGACACACGGCAGCTTGAGCATACAACAGCAAGGCAGCTTGAGCAACGGTTCCCTGTGAAGTTAATTCTGATGCTCCTTTTCAGGCAATGAAAGGATATTTAAATATAAAGTAAAAACAGATTATTTTTTGATATGCCTAGATCTTTTGGAGCTTCCTTTTATGCATCACATGTTAGGTGCAGTAATGTGCTCAGCACTGTACAAAATCTCAAAAATAAATTCTCAGCCTTCTTTTGAAGGGATAGCAACTTAAAAGATTGGGGGAATGTGAAATGTGTTGGATGACCCAAGGGAAGTAGTTAGCTTAGGAAGAAAAAGTGATCTCTCTTTCCTCAGCTGTGCTACTGGTTGCTGTTGTTAGAGGTAAGAGGATTTGGAAGCTATTTTCAAATGCAATAACACAAATGGAAGAGGAAAAACCTTTTGTTTTCTAGCAGTTTATACATATAAAGGTTGCAGTGTGCTAGTAAATACATTTAGGTGTAATTTTTGATATACATGATAATTGGATAAAATCAGTACAGATAATAGGATTTTATTGCAAAATTTGTGATTTTAAAGGCTATTTTTAGCTTCTATTTATACTATTTAGTAAGGAGACAGGTTTGAAACAGACTGTGCTATGTCAGACCTGTTTCTTCTATCTTCTGAAGCCCTAAGAAACAATTTTACCATTCCTTAGAGATCAGGATACAATATTCTGTATTTTGTCATTAAGATGTTTGTCCTATGTATTAGTTTGTAATATTAGTTTGTGATTTTGGCTCTAGAAGTGGTGCTTTGTCATATAAATAGAGTCACTAAAGCAACCTTGAAATACATAGTTTGCTTATTTTTCCTATATAATATAGATATATTTTCATATATAAAATATATATCATATATACACTTATGAAAATGTTGCTGTTCTTTGGATGATTATATCTAACTATTCTCTTTGCACAGGTCTGAGAGATGTGCCATTTTTCAGAGTCAGATGAATATCCGCTTCGCTTTTCTGTCTTGCGCACACTCCTTTCTTTGAGCTTAAGTTTGACTGTTATTACACCTTTCCTTTTTCTCGCTTCATTCCTGTAGCCTTTCACACTGCTTTGTTGTCTGACTTTCTTGTTGGTGCAGCAAGCATACCCTTTGTCTTCAGTAGGAGTGTTGTAAATTTTTTTCTATTCCAACAGCATTTTTATATAGTACAGTGTGGAAAGCATGACCACTCCTTCAAGGAAAATTTGTAGACTTCAGTTTTTATTCTCATTTTGAATTGAACAAAAACAATATACCCAAGATCTCTTTTTCCATCTGTAACATTAAAAAGATGATCAGACTAGCACTAGAAGACCAGATCATTGCCGTTTTACTATAGTCAAGCCAGGCTCATCTTTTTGCAAATAAAGAACTTTAAAAATGGAAAGTGCAGATTATTTGTTTAATACATGACACTGAAATTCATGCCCCAGTTTTGTTTTACTCGATTAAATTATGAGATGAGTTTTTAGGTCAGTGCGTTTGGTGTTGACACAGGATATTGGTGGTAGAAGCCAAGTTTGGTTATGTTTAGCTTGGGAACAATATTGTGTTTGTGCAGTCACCCAGGTTTGGTGAGATCAGAGAGATCGTGTTTCTGTTTCCTCAGTACCCAAGTAGGCAGGTGTCCGTGGGATTTCCAAGGAGGTTCTGAGAATAACCTATGTTTATTGTGGAATATTTCCTAAATTTTGACCGTTTCTATTGCATCCAGCTCTCAGAAAGGTGCAGCTCTTACTAAAAGAAGGTGGCTTTGGAGCTGCTGGGAAGTGTGGCAGGTTGCAGCCGCAGCAATCTATAATGATTGTAAGGCAGATACACAGTGATGGCCCAACACCTCATAATACAGTTGTCACTTTGACCTATTTTGTTATTACAGAAATACAGTTACATTGTCATTATGTCTATTGTGTTTAAGTATTAATGCCAGTTATTTTAGTGTTAGGGTTTTATTTTACTTTTTCAGTATGTTCTTCAGCCCATAGAGAGGGAGTAAAGCGACTGTGTATTCTGATGATTCTGCAGAAGAGACAGAAACCTCTTGTTCTACACACTTGTTAAACAGCTGTGCATGGAGATCTTAATTGTGTAATTAATCATGCTTAAACCAGACTTGTGATGCATGTTTTGTATGTGGCATGGATGTATTTACTTTGCAAGGTTATGATGGAAAATCATGCTTCAAAAACATCCTTTGTTTGAGACAGAGTATTTTTTTTTAAAACAAGATATTGAAATGTATCTGTACCCGTTATGTGGAACCCACCTCACGTGTCTCTAGAGGTGGGCACAGAAATGCAGTTGGCCTTGCAAGCGCGCATACCCTTATGCAGGAACATGCAGTACAAAATAGGTTTGCATTGTTTGCAGGTGCATTCTGAGAGGCTGATTATAGACTTGACACTTAATGTAATACACTGATTACCTTGGGGTCCAATCATGCAAAGATTTACACAGTGGTTGGTACAACTCTCAGCTGAGGAAACCCACTGGCTGCGATTTTGAAAGAACTTGCTGTGCAAGAGAGAAGTAAAATTTGGCATCATGGAGCAAACACTCCAGATGATCTCTAATGTAGTCTCCAAAAGCTGACAGAAGCTGCAAAAATGGCTTTGGCAAGTTTCTAAACTTCTGTCTAAGAGAGATTTTTCTCTATATTGATGGAAATTACATGCCTTAGTTTTGTCTCTTTCAAGGCAGTGATGGATAAATTTCTGAAATATGAAAAAGCTGGGGGAAGCCTGAAGCTATACAAGTTTACTTTTTTCCTTCTTCAGCGTGTTGTAAAAACAGTGTAAATGTTTGAGATAATAAAGGAAGATATGCCAAGGAAAAATTTCTTGTTCTCTAACTGTATCCATTTAAGATATAATCATTCTGGTGATGGAATGTTATGATTCTGAAGGTAACATGTAGCATTCTGATCTATTTAATCTTTGAGATGTCAATACTCAGCGATAATGCTAATTTTCAGCTTTTGTAATTTTTTTTTTCAAAGGGTTAGACATGAAGAAACCCAACTTTGGCACGAAAATGAACATAAACTTTTGAGATCCACTTACCAGGAGAGGATGCAGGTTTCAGCTGCAAGACGAAACCAGCTTTTTCAAGAAAAGAAATGGTTACAGGTAACAGGAATGCAAAGTTGTCTATAAGAGCCACTGCTGTGTGAGGAAAAGCTTGTTAGCTGTCACACAAAATTAAATAATTTTATTGTAATAGTGACTTTGCTTCTGTGCAGCAATTAGAGCCTTGGCTGTAGTCCAGTTGATAGTCTAAGTGATGATTGGAGATGGCAGCCACAGGAGTTGTGTTAATCTCATTACAGAGATGCAGAACTGGAAGGCTTGGTGGCTTGTGTGCGTGATTTAACTTTCCTCATTTTCTTTTGAAGTTCTAATTTGCCATTTTAATATTTCACCGATCTTCAGAAGTTTTTATTTGAATACGAAAGTTTTGAAGGCAGTGATCTTTAATCCATTTCTGATTAGAATTGATTCTAAACACACGATTTACTAGCTTTTGTTCCAGAAAGATGATTGAGGCATTTCGTAAGGATGAAGGAATCATCACGGAGCAGTTGGCATTTGCCAACAATAACTTTACACTGACACGTGATGTCACAATGTGGTAATTTGGCAAATGGAATGTTTTTAAGATGGCTTCTGTCCAATTTTAAATCTGCAAGCTTTTAAGCAAAATTGAGCTCTTTCTTTTCACTGTCCTTCAAAAATCTTAGTTTACTGTCTACTACAAGTCTTTGTTCCTTCTCCTTTTAAACCTTGGCAATCACACTCAGCAATGTGAGATCTTAAAACTAGACCTACTAGTGCACTTTTTTGTGGTCTTATCTTGAAATCTCATTATTTTGATACTTTTCTTCGTTTGTATACATATAAATATATATATATTTAAAAATGAGAACGAAATGGAGAAAAGCATCTTAGATGGCCATTGCAAAACCTTACTTAAATGAAGAAATGTCTTTTCTATCCTAGTCATCACCTTTTTGTATTGTTTGGATTTATTTCATCAACGTATAGGAGGAGACATAGTGTAGTTCAACGTTATCAGTGTCCAGAAAATAATTTTTTGATAATCTAGATATCCAGCCAGCCACCTCAAGCTATTTGACTAAAAACTGCTGTACTTAAGACTCTACATCAGCGAATGTTTTTGTACTTGCTCCAGGTGAATGCTTGTTTGTATGTAGGTTATACTAAGGAAGAAGTAGCCACGTTGTTGTACAGGCATGCTATTTATGAAAGCTTAATAAAAATTATCATGAATTTGAGGTTCTGGAGAAGGCTGACCTGTGATGTTTGGCGGCTCCCAGCATCTCCTATGGATTGCTCCTGCCCAAAATCTCCTCACATAATGTGAAATATATATATTTTTTTTTCCTTAGTCCTGCTTTACTTTCCTTTTTCCTTCTACCCTCTCTCCTGTTGGTTCTGAATTTGTCTTCAGGGATTTGAGAGCCTGTGACAAAAAAAGATATCTAAAATTTACGTATTAATGTTTCTACTGCTATCTGTACTTCGTAGAGAACACCAGCCCATAAGTGAAGCTGTAGGTTTCAGTAGTGATTAGCTGTTGTGTTAGAAATCTCAGTTTAAACTCATATCTACAAAGTAAAACTCCAGGTTATGTTTAGTGAGCCAAACATCATCTGTTGCTCCATGCTGAGACTTTGAGTCTTTTTTCTTTGTCCCTGGAGGCTGACCAAGAGCACATTAAAGGCCTCTTGGCATTTCTGGAAAAGAACGCGAGAGAATTCCAGTTTACTGACTAGAATTTCCATTCTCCCAAGAATGCCTGTGAACTATTCCCGAACAGAACAGCTTTCTCTCTGTGAATGCAGATTGTGTGCTTCTGGTATCTATTTATGTTGTAAAAACATTTCGGTGCTAAAAGTGTATTTGTAAAACCAAATTCCGTTCATCTCCCTTTCTGTTCCCATGTAGGTTGCTTATTGCAGTGGTTGCGATTACTACGTTTTCAAAGAATATGAAGGTCTTTGTATTAAGTATTTTGGCAGTATTCCCAAACCAGTAACACAGAGACAGAATTGTCCTTTGTGCTCACTAAAAGCCTGATTTGAGACTGAAAGAAACAAAACTGATGTTTTTGCCCTGCTGACCTTTCTGTCCTTGACAAATGCCTGTGGGTTGAAACACGGGCTGCTCTGTTCTCTTGTCACTAAATCAAAAACCAAAAAAGGAGAAAAATAATTGATTAATCTAGTGTGCAGCACTGATATAAGTTGAAATTCTTGAGCCAGTCAGCCTTTAACATGCAAGGACTGTTTCTTGTTTTAAGTGATACTCAGGGAGCTTGTTGCAGTAAGCCTGAAAATATGTTTTTGACAAGATGAGTACTAGTGAACTAAACTTCACTTAAATTACACTGAAAAGATTAAAAGATTGTTAAGGTTTCAAAGTGAAGCACTCAAAAAGCAAAGAAATGCCCAAGTCAGTTATCTGTGCATCGTATGTACATTTTACAAGAGTAATTATATGAGCATGCTTTTTTTCTTGGATTCCTGCCTCATACATTGCTGAAGATGGAAACGGCTTGTTCAGATATTCAGAATACCACTTTATCTTCATTGCTCGGTCTTTGGCCCCAGAACTCTTTTATGATGTGCCACTCAAACCTCTTCTGGATACAGATTTATTAATTTGCAAATGGACTCTTTTTACAGCATTAATCAACATGGCATCTGAGTGATTCAAAACCACTTAATTTTATCTCTATAACATCACTCTGGGTGAAGAGATATTCTTATTGTCATTTTACAGATAGAGCATGAAGGTGTGAATTATCATAAAAAGCTATATAGTCATTTCTAATGTTAGTTTTGTAATGCCTAGTTATTTACCTGAGAAAGATGTTGTTTATTTTTTGTTATTATTTTTCTTTTTAACTGGACAGAATATGATCAGGGAGTAGAATTATGAGTTTTGATTTCTGTTGACAGTTTCAGAGGCTGCTCTTGATGGTTGTGTGGAAAATAGAGAATGTTCAATCTGTGTCTGTGTATGGGGATAATAGTTTAAGTGGCTTGCAAAGTTTCACAGAGACTGTAAGAAATGTAGAAATCAAATTCTTCAGTATGGCAGTCAACTATTCAGTAGCAAGTGGTTCGCTTTTGGGGTTGTCTTTGAGTCCGGGACAAACGAGCCAAGCCATATATTAAGTAACTTATTAAATTGGAACCCAGGCTCCTTCATGAAGTGCTTCTTCTCTGGGTGCAAACTATCTGTTGGGTTTTCAAGGAAAAATTAGAATGTGCTCTTGCAGAAATGTCAGCATGCATGAGATGTGAATTTGTGGCAAGATGAGTGCAACTGAGGTTGAAGCTCTGGTCATTTTAAGTCAAGGGAGGGATTTTGAGCTTTTAATTGAAATTAAATATTACTAGTTAAAAGAACTGGCCAGACAGTCAGTGATTCACCACTTGCATTCGGTGCCTGATATTGAATTGGAAGCCCAGAGGAACCATTGCAGGGATATTCTGCAGGAGGACAGACAGATGGTTGATCTCTGTAGCAAGATCCTGTTGCCATGGTTGAACAGAGATTTTGAGGTTTTGGGGGAAGTTTTTAACTTGGGAAATACCAGGGTATTTTAAAGGTAAATGATGATTGACAGTTGGTGTTGGAAGAGGAACCTGAAATTTGGTGTCAAAATAGAGATGAGGAGTTTCAGACTGTGGAAGCTCTAGAGTTTCTAAATACAACAAACATTCAAATTTTTGTTTGTCAACAAAAGAATGGCTTCTCATTTAATGTTGTGCTAAATTGAACATCCTTCATTCATGCTACTTCTGAGGCTTATGCTGGATTTTTCTAGGGGCAGAGGAGTTTCTTTAACAGGGTTCCTAGTAAACTCAGGTTTCTGTTCTATGCAGAAAGAAATTGAAGACCTCCGGGCAAGACTGGCCATATTAGAAGAAAAAGATCAACACCTAAGAAGAGAAATTGAAGAACAAGATAGGCTTATTCAGTCACAGGACTGTGAACTGACTGCTTTACTTGGCTGCGTTTCTTTGAGAGAACTACAGGAAATAAGCAAGGCTGTGGATGACACTTTAGCATCCTCCTATCAAATTCCATTCAGTCTGGATCTTCCAGGAACAATAAAGAGGTATTTAACTTTTGATATATTACCAGTGATGTAGCGTCTTGTATCTTCCCAATGTATTGTTGAATTGGCTGTCAATTGTTTTCTTCATAATTGTGCCACCTAATTAGTTGGATTAAGACACTTGCTTAATCCAAGCAAATTTTCTAAGAACAGGTGTTGGAGTTCTAATATTAATATACTTCCTCAGGAAGGAAGACTTTGTACTTATTTGAAGGTCTTACACTTAATACTTTTTTATAGTAAAGAGCCACCTACAGAAAGCATATGTATCCATCAACTATTTAATACCTATCATCAGTTTAAACTGTTTCTTGTTAACTGGTTGAATTTTTTTCCCAGCTTGGTAATGCAGTAATTACAACATATTTATCACAGACTGAACATATGTACAAGGTACCATCCGAATAAATATTAGAGATACTTTTTGCTTTGGTGAACTTCCAATCATAATAAAGTCCGATGTGATAAGTGTTAGGCTCAGAGAGAGGACTCGAGAAGGGATTACAGCCTAAAGATTTTTGAGACACCTACAGTTAAATGCACAGTGTATGGTTCCTTTAAATGGAAAAGTAGCTACTCTTGGTAACCTTTTGGAAATAACCTCATCTTTATTTACAAAAGCAATAGAGGCACTTCAGGGCCTTAACTGTACTGGCAGGCAATGGGACACTGATGATGGAACTTTGAAAGTGTTGCTGCTGCTGTGTCACTAGGACAAAATAAAATTTCTGTTTATCCCAACTTGCATTTCTTCCAGATAAGCAATAACTATGTTACTTGCAATTTTTTTTCTCTCTCCATGTTTATTGGATTTAGTTTGGTTATATTAACATTCATGAGAAACTGCTGCTCTTGTGTGCCAATTTATACAGAATTTTTTTTTAAGTCAGCAGAACATTTCATAGAGGACATATTCCTTTCTTTTGAAGTTTGCTTAAAATTTTAAATTAGGTAATGGGAAATAGTTTATGGAGTTAAGTTTAGTTTGTTTTAGTGCTATCTTACACCTGTGTTTTCGAGATTGAGGAATAAAACATCTTAAGTAGTCTGCCTGAGAATCAGTGCTTTGATTTGAGTCTTATCTTAGTTTTTTATTTGCTTACAAAAAAAAACATTCAGAGTTTTCTTTCTTGCACATTGCTGGTGTAACATTTGAGTTGCACTTAACTCGTTGGGAAATTATTTAAAGATGAGTTAAATTAGTAGTAGTTCAGGAGGAAGTTGCTCAGATATCTTCACTTACTGACACCGTGAATAACACAATCACTTGAGGGAATAGAGGCATTCACTATTGGAAGTGGGTTCTGAACTTCAGTGAAGATTTTGAATTAATTTCTTTCCTTTCTGTTAATTTTTAAAAGATGCCTTGAATGAAACTTCTCTGGTTTAGTTTTGTTGATGAACTTTGTGTCGCCAGGGTCAGTGATCAGGTGCTTCTGCTCTCTTTTAGTGCAGCTGGAGTCTCCTATTGCAAGTGGGGACAAACAAATGCTGGTTTGGGCTGCACAAGTAAGCACACTTAGACAGCCATCTGTGACAGCCTTCAGGAACAGTTTAAATCTCCTACGTTAGGTTATAGTTGTGTGTTCTTGTCAAACCCCAAAGCCTGTTCTGACCAGAACTAATCATAGAATGGTTTGGGTTGAAAGGGAACTTTAAAGGCCATCTAGCCCAATCCCCCTGCAAGGAGCAGGGACATCTCCAACCAGATCAGGTTGCTCAGAGCCCCATCCAACCTGGCCTTGAATGTTTCCAGGGATGGGGCATCCACCACCTCTCTGGACAACCCGTTCCAGTGTCTTACCACCCTCATTGTGATTTTTTTTTTTCCTTATGTCTAGTCTAAATCTACCCTCTTTCAGTTTAAAACCATTACCCTTCGTCCTATTGCTGCAGGCCTCACTAAAAAGTTTATCCCCTTCTTTCTTACAGGCTCCCTTTAAGTACCGAAAGCTGCAGAAAAGGCCTTGACCTTGTGTAAGCACTGCTCAGCAGTAACTAAAACATCCCTGTGTTATCAACAGTTTTCAGCACAAATCCAAAACATAGCCCCATACTAGATACTAGGAAGAAAATTAACTCTATCCCAGACAAAACCACCACAGGAGTACAGACTGAAATCTCCAGTTCAGCTGTGTGACTCAACTGCTTGACTTGATTCCTTGCTTCCCTGCTTCCCTTTGGTTCTCAAATCTCTTCCCTAAACTGCTTGTTATGTTAGGTGACTGACAGCATCCCAGAGCTGTGCTTGCATGATGGTCAGCAGGCACATTTGCAAACCACTTCTTGCTTTCGGGGCAGGCTATATATCCAGAAGGGCTAAGAGGAAGAATGTGCTCCTACAACAGTTGTGGTTAATTAATAGTGAGAGTTAGCCTCACTGTTCAACTGAACAAAGTGATGGGTGTTTTCCTTCTAAAGCTGTGCAGTCCGTCATACCTCAAGTACAGTGATCTTATGTCTGCATCCAGTCATGTTCTGTTTTCTCTTTCTGTAAGATGAAAAAGCAGCAAGCAGATAGGAAGACATCTTTTGTGGATATACTTCTCATGTGCCTATGGGCATCCCCTATGTTGTCATACAGTTATAGAATAGTTTAGGAGGTCATCTTGTCAAATCCCTGCTCAAAGCAGGCCCACAATTTCCAAGTGAGATCAAGTTGCTCAAGGCTCTGTCTGTCTGAGTTTTGCATGTGTCCAAGGATGGAGATTTTGCAGCCTTGCTGCATTTCACCACCCTTGATGTGAACTCTTTTTGTCTCGTATCTAGCCAGAATTTCTCTCGTCGCAACTTGCATTAGTTTATCCTAAATGAATACTTCCTGTGAAAGGCAATGGTATGTTAGGTAAAAGGTTAAAATACTTAATGAAGCCAGTTCAGCATATTAGTTTTTAATTGTAAAGTCTTGGGATATTTCATATGAAAGAGATTTTTTTTTTGAAATGTACCTCTTATGTTATGAGTCATTGTAGAGAAAAAAATTAATTAGTTGTCTAAAGCTAGGACTATCTGTGTGAGAAAGAAAGGTTTTACTCATGCACATATAAGAAAGATCAGTGCTTGTGTAGAAAGTTGTTCAGTATTGACGGGCTCCAAATTACAAGCTCCTGAGTACTGGGTTGCAAGGTACTATGTATTTATTCTAACTGCATTGTGCTAGTCAGTAAAGTACTGCTATAATGTGCTTTTGCATAATTATTTGTGGGGTACATGAATTGCATTCAGACTGGAATAACACTGGGCTGATGTGAAGCATCTCTTAGGACAATCTGTGCTATAACAATTGTATTGAGTGGCTTGCAGCTCACTATAAAATACAAATTACTTTGCTTTTCTTGGTTTAAATGCTACTAAATAGCAACTTATTAAAGTAAACTTTAGGGAATGTGAGAGAACATCTTAAATGAAGAATAATTGCCTAGATAGAACTCTGCAGAAGCAGGAGACATTGCTGTAACATTTGACTGAGCATTGTTTCTAAGCTTATTTTTCTTGTCAAACATTGTTATTTTCAGGAAGATTAATAATCTTTTGTCTTGTTTATTTTCAGTATGTGGTTGACTTTTTGAAAAAAAAAGCCTTTGTCTGTAACTATAGCATGCTTTGAGCCTGAAGAGTTGAGAAATGTTAGATATGTTACGCTGGGCCCTTTCTTGAGGGCTGTTGGAAGCCAAGGTTAAAACCAGGCCGGTTAATGTGCAAACAAATACGTTAGCTTGTGTTTTGACAGGGATTCTCATCGAGGCTGAGACCACAGAATGTGGTGGTTTTGCTCATCCGGACAGGCCTAATTGCTCTTTGTAAGCTAAAAGGTGTAATCATTTATTAAAAAATGAGGAAACTGCAATGTATAAGCTCAGCTTGCTTGTGGGGTGATGTGTTTAAAAAGGTGGGAGCAGCTGGTGTGTGCTTCAGTGGTAGTGGTGGGAGCTTGTCTGTATTTTAACTAAAGACGACATATTGAAATCGGAGGAAAATAGGTGTGAGTGTTTCAGTGCAAAGTATTTTCTCCTGGAGATTTCAAACATAACAAAATATAATTTCTGTATCCTCTTTAGTAAATGACACAATTTCAGAAATATATGTTTTTAACTAGTGTGACTTGAATCTTCTAACAATAAAGGAAGACCATGTTAATTATTTAACTTACTCTCTTCAGTACTTCCTTTTCCTTTTCTTTTTCTTTTTTTTTTTTTTAATTTCTTTTCATTTCACAGTGAAAACTGGGGAAGTCTGTTATACTTCTGTTCATATTTAATTTCTTTTAGCATTTTCTCTTTTGGTTTTATCGATATCTACAGATGCACGTCACTGTACAGCATGTCATCCTTAAAATAAATTGCACAGTTCCATCTGGACTGTTGTCTGGGCACTGAATGCTGATTGAAAGAAAGAAATTCAATTAAATATCTTTCAAAATATTTGAATGCTTCCCATCTTCTTCCACCCTTCCCATGGAACAATAATTAGTAGGAATTTGTTCCACAGTGGGCGTGTGGGATCTTCTGAAGATAGGGAAATTCTCTATTCTGTATTATTAGTTGTTATAGTACTGTCATGGCCAGTGATGCGAGGAACTGAACTTGGAAGTTTTATGCAACCAGTTCACTCTACTTTAGTGATGCCTGGAGCTCATCTGACAAAGATTAATTCGAAGTGAAACACAAATGCTCAGGGGATTGAAAACCTTAATAGTTGGTATATACCCAAAGCATTCAGCAACTTTGATTGAGGCCAAAGTCTGATAAAGCCAAAAAGGTGTTGACTTAATTTCAGTCAGTGGTAAATCATCTTCCATGACATGAGGACGATGTGCAGGTCACTTTGAGTATTTGCCTTACTGCTTTAATGTAGGGCCCTTTCGTGCTGCTCTGATTTTGGTTTTGTTTGTTTGGTTGGTTTTTTTTGTTAAAGCTTAACACAGAATTTTAAAACTGTTCTCTGTGGTAGAAGACTACATCTCTGTCTTCTGCTACACGAGATGAACCAAAATACAATTATGGGGTTCTTGAAATATATCCAATACTAGTGCTGCTATTTAGCTAGGTATAATGGGTATAATGAAGATGATGCCTTGTTTTTTTTTTTAATTGTAGTTCTTTTGTTTAATGATCCCTTGATCCATTTTATTCTGTACACTACAGCTTCACAAAACCTAGAGCAGTGGGCTTGCAGCAGAGGAGCAGAGCAAGAGAGGACATGCCCTGGCAACTGGGGAGGACTCTGGCCTGGAAATTCCCTGGACCTCCCGCCCTCAGAATGATTGTCTGCACAGTCAACTTCCTCTTCCAGAAGGGCCTTTTTCAGGGGAAACTCCAAATTTTGTGTCAAATGTCATAACCCAACCCAAGCTTTGATAATAGGACTGCCTCATTCTCAGCTAGTCCCAAGGCTGGGTTTGTGTTTTGAGGCGACCATCTTTGCTTTCTCAAAGAAGTTGGTTGCAGGCTTTTCTGAGAGTCGAAGACAAGTCATAGGTGAAAGAGGAGGCCTGCTTCTTCCTTTGTGATCTGACTGATTAGGAGACTCAGCTTTCTTTTTGTAGATAGATAGGTGTTTTCTATCCATTTTGTCTACCTAGGATTAGTTTCACTCCTTTGTTCTCTGCCTAGGATTGAAGGCTAGACTGCTTTGGCAAGTAGCTTAGTTTTTTTTTTTTCCTGACTTGTGGGAGCAACTCTAGAAGAAACTGTATACTGAAAGGCTGGTGTGCCGTACAATGTCTGTGTTTCAGCACATGAAATGAATTTGCTTCTTGCAGAGGTGCAAACAAAAGTAATCGAACAAGAGCTGCCAGAGTTTGAAATGGTGGCAGAGGACTTCTTGATTGAGTTGCCTGTGTCTGAGCCAAGTCCTTTGGTCTGTGGCTTGTAGTGACTCTGATTCCACCGGGGCTGCTGGGGACCTGTGTTGTAGTGAGGAAAAAGGGCTTCTGTGAAGTCTGCTCCCACACCGTAGGCACTGGCCTTCCTGGGGAGGAACAAGAGGGGCTTGGAAACACAGCAGGGAAAGGAGAGAGCAAGTCTTCCAGCTTGGAGGACAGAGCCACTGCTAGCAACCCAAAGTTTTCATGAGCAATCTTAAGGGCAATTTTTTGTCCTTTGAAGCAGCATTATAGAAGGAAGAAGTCCCGGAAGAAAAATGAATACCACCCACTTGAGTACTCACGTGTGCAGTGTAATGAGGAATCTGGTTTTCCGTGCTGAGCATCTGGTTCCCCCTGCTTGCCTGAACAGCATCCAGTGGGATGTAGCAGCCTGTAAGTCCAGGCCACATATGTGCTGATTCCTCTGGGTATGCATATGATGAAATTTATTTCTCCGTAGGCAAAAATGACCATCTGTCCCAATCAATGTAAGATACTGAATTCATTTATATATAATAAAAAGAAACAGCTAAGAAGAATATCCAGGGACAGACTCTTTCAGTCAGTGAAGTACAATGGATGTTATTCTCAGGAGAGGAATTGCAGCTGCTGTGGGCAGGCTCTAGTTTTTGTGCAGTCCAGACAGATGTAGCAGAAGAATGGGGGTGTCTTGACATCAGAAAATCTGGAGAACTGTTTGGATGTGATGAACTGCTGCTTCAGAGAGCTGTTTGATTGTGCCTTTGTTTTCAGTCTGATGCTCCTGTTGCAGGTAGCAGCTGGAGCAACAACTGCCACAACGGCTCTGCAGCAGCAGCTGACAGAAGAGTGGCTGGAAATACAGCACCATGTGAATGGTTGGTTGAAAGAGATGGCCAGTTTGGCTGCCTGAATGGTGTGTTATAGGACCAGAAGATTTCTTGATAGATGACAGGGAAAAATCAGCTTCAAATCGTCATTAAAGATGCCAGCAGCATCTTGAAGTGACTATGATCTGGTTCTTTCTGTTGGTGTGATTTGATCTAAAAATACCAGCTACCATACTGTGCAGACTGAGGTGCTGCATCAGTCCTTCTATTGCAGGCATTAAAAAAAAAAAAAAGTCTTATTAACAATTCTTACAAAAAAATTGTGAAGTGTCATCTAATGCTCTGATTTTCCTGCAAGCCTCCCATAATTGGGGCTAGTGTCTGACAGCACTGCGGCACGTAAGGCTTATCCGAGTTTGAGGTTCTTGTGTATGTAAGGGCATCTGGGTAGAACAATGAGTTATTATAGTCCACTTTGTATAAGTATAACTCTTTGAGAGTCGACAAAGACAAGTGCAGTCACTCACTGACCCATGAGTCAATGGGAAACCTTATTTGTAAGCTGAGGTTATACAAAGACATTGGGAAAATGTACTTCTCCTTCTACCTCTTATAAATTCTGAGTGGGAGAGCACAGGTATTGAAGCAATCCTTGACATAAAGCCACAACAAAGAAATGCTGCTCTGCAAATCATAGCTAGAAGAGGAGCAAATTGCTGGAGCAAAATCAGCTCTCTGATGGTTCAGAGCTAGGTGCATAATTATGGGTTCACATTCGTATTCCTTGGAGAACTCTGAAGATTGAAATGTGCAGAAGTTACAGTGGTCCTGTACCTTAAAGTACATCTCTTGATATTTTTTGTCTCAGATCTGATTAATTTTTGAGATTGGAAGCTTTCCAAGGTGACACTTTGCATTTTACTTCTAATTCAGGTGACTAGTACTTGCAACTGCCACAAACTTCATTTTCAGTAGGAGTTAAACACAACTTTTCTCTCCTTCTACTTAGTGTCAAAGTCCACACCTCAAGAGCAGTAACAGGGTTTAGATAGAGAAATTGGATTTTCACCACATCAGTTCAGCAGAAATTTTTTGGTTTATCATTGTTTAACCAGCTTTGTAATCTTATAGATGTTTTCTGTGGGCTATATTATCTAAGGAAAAATCAGAGTTGGTTTGGAAAACAGCGATTTGTGTTTAAAGGGTGATTTTGCTTCCCAACACAAAGATATGCTACTGTGAAAATCTCATTGTTTAAAGTCCTGTGAATCATTGCACGAAGATGAAAAAGAACTTAGGTGTTGGACTGAAATTACTTTCCTGGTACGGTAGTACCCATATATGTATCATGGACAGGCTTATGAACTGATCACATAGAATTAAAATCTTGTTATCCAGTGTCTTCCTTGATTAGGTAGAATCAAACTTTGTGGTGGAGAGTTTAAAAAGAAAACAAAAAGTGCTGTTTCACATTAGTGTATTTAATTCACCCTAGTGCATTCAATGCAATCTAGCTCTGAACATTCTCAATTGAGCAGAAGTGTAGGACCAACAACACCCTTCTAGGTCTTGTCCTGGTAAAAAACTGCACATAATATCTATAATAACAGATCTGTTGATTTTACTCAAGAAAATATAGGTACAAGTATGTTTTCTTGTTTTTTTTTTATTTTAGTCCTAGTTGTACATGTCTAGCTCAAAACTGCCTCTTGTTAAGTATAGTTTTGTGCAAAAGCCTTTTTTCCTGACTTGTCGTCAAAGCTTTCTTGAGATGTGCACATCAAGGGAATCGTAAAAGAACAAGAAAGTTATTGATTGTTTGATTTGATTTTATATTGTGGATTTCTTCCTTAAAGGCACAGTGAAGTCCCTTGACTGAAGATTTTTTTTTTTTGTTGGATTTTTGCCTTGATGTAGACTGTAGCACATGTTTACACGAAATGTTCCTTGAGTAGCACTTCTGATTTCTTTTTGCAAAGGACTGGACAAAGGCTTCTTTGGAAGGTCAGCTTCTGTTTGCTGTGAAAAGCAGGATCACGAGGGTAAGGCTTGGTTTATGTATTTTCATCTTCTAAGAGAGTACAGATTCTTGTGACTTCAGAATCAGAGAAGGAATCATGTTAGAAGACTTAAAGTTGGAAAAGTTGTGCTCTCTGCAGGCTGTGACTGTTGGAATGAGGTTATCTTTGCAGGCAGTTTCATTATTCTGGGCCAAATTCAGGCGTACTGTAAACTGTTTAAATTTGCTGATAGTTAAGAAAATAGTCTTTAATAACTATTTCATCTAGGATGGAGTACATACTCATATGAACGGAAAGTTCAGCCCATTGTGCTTTCTCATATGAGTACAATCTGAGAGTAAGCTTCTAGGCTCTTGCTCTTGAATTAGAACTTCAAAGATGGGTTGTTTTAAATTGTTCTGACTTGTGCTTGATTTTAAAGAAATGAAGGTGCTTTTTGCTTAAGCACTGCGTTGTGGTGTGGAGATAGGGAGTGAAGTAACAGAATCTAGAATAATCTTTTAGGTGTAAGTAATGTAAGGAAGAATATTTGCTGTTAATGGGCATACTTTTATATTTCAGTCTCTTCAGGCAGAGATCAGATGACTGCTTAGTTTCTTTAGCAAAACAAAAATTTCCAGTATGTAATTTATTTATTTATTTTACACTGCTCCCATGTGTGTGGTATGTTCTATTGTGCAGTTATAGAAACTGCATTCTGACTACATTCTTTTTGACACTGTGTATATGTTTTGTCATTAATACAGGAACTGTTTCTGTTCAAGCAGTATGTATATTTATATACCTTGATTGTAGAGAACGGCATGACTTGCCTTTTGCCCATTTTCATTCTTTGAATTTTTTCTTAGGAAGAAAAACATAAATACACAATAGGCTGGTATGCAAAGGGAAGTATACTAGCAAAGTGGAAGGAAAGACATTCAGAAACATGCCTTCCTTTAGTAGAAAGCCTTTCTTCCCGGTATTGTGCTAGTCAGCCTTTCTCTGAACAAAGCCGCTTCCATAGTATCTGTAATTCCTGCATCTGAATCGTAACTTCTCAGAATATCCCTTAAAAGGCTTTTAAAACATTACCTGTTATATCATGACATTTGATGTGCACTGCAGTTGTGTGGTCAGCCTGTGATAGAGCAAGGAATGTGTGAACCAGACCACTTGATTCCCAGTCTTCCTTTTGTCCCCTATTGTGCTGAACTGGCTTGCTTTTTTTTGCCAGCACACTTGTTCTTGATTATGAACATCATTGTCTCAGCAGGTTCCAACTGTGTTATTGAACATACGCAGTACCTGTTTTTCCTTAAGGTCAATAAAATGAGGCATTTAAAAGGCACTGGCTTACTTGAAGTAGTTGGATCTTAAAATTTTTCCTATAGGCTGTTACAACATCCCAACGACATCGACCTCAGCTCCTGAATATGTAGCATTCCCACATCTTCCTGCCATTCTCCAGCTGAAGTCTGTGTTTTGCCAAAGTATTACTTCATTCATCATCCAGGAAGGGTAATTCTTCAGCTCCTGCTTTCCTGTTCCCCTCCAGCGTGTATACAGTGAGGCCCTAGGATGTACCAAGTCTACATTCCTTTTCTTTTCTTCTCTTTTCATTATTGGATCCTAATGTGTGTAAATCCATTGCAAGCCATTTAAATGATAGGCCTACATGGCCATCTGCATGAATGCAGAAATTACATGTGAAGTATAGATTGCTGTCAGTTCTGCAGATGTTTAAAGCCTTTCTTTTCCTGCATTTAGTTAAATTTGCATTAATTGAATTCCTGT
The DNA here is from genome assembly GCA_009806455.1 of Tetrax tetrax. Taxonomy (NCBI): domain Eukaryota; kingdom Metazoa; phylum Chordata; class Aves; order Otidiformes; family Otididae; genus Tetrax; species Tetrax tetrax. The sequence goes on from WHYT01017319.1 coordinate 23,349, forward strand.
TGTGTTCTTGTCCTTCCATCAGCTGGGTCAAGAGCTTTACTTTCTCTGTGATGGAGTTAGCTTATATTGAATTTGAGAAGTAACTTCTAAATGGTCCTTATAATAGATTGCAGAGTCTGTGAGGACAAGCAGTCAAATTCTTGATTAGCTGTTCTGCCAGAGAAGAATGGCAATGAGTCAAAACTATGGACGTCTTCCCAGGCAAGAATGTAGTGTTATTCCAAGGAGCTCTTTTAAAAACCATTTTCCTTGGTAGTAATAAGTAAAGCGACTTTTAAGCAGACAGACTACCCCTTTTAAAATGAAATATGGTGCTCCAGGGTGGTGGTAGAAGAAAATACTATTTCTGGTTCAAGTTGCATGTAATGGATCATGACTGTTAAAGCCCTTTGTTGGTAGAATGAATTGGTATTGACTGCCCAGTTTCTCTTGGGGGTTATTAGCGTGTCAGTTAATTGCAAGGCTTGTGAGGGCTTGTGAGGCTTCTCCATGATGATGTTTTGTGGTAGAAGACGACAACTTGGAAATAAATTTAGTTGAAAGCTGTTCATAGTTGGTAACTATGGCTGGTTTTCATGTGATTTTGATTGATGTGTGTGAATTGTATGATGGGCTAATCTCTAAAAGGGACAAGGGATTCCTACGGTACTGCTCTGAAGGCTAACAAGGAGTCAAAACGGAATACTACTGTGAAATACATACTACAAATAGCACAAATACACTTGTAAGAGTCTGCGTGAATGCTGTAACTGTAACAAGGATTCTTTAGATTAGAGTCTGGTTAGTGCAGCTATCACTAGCTTGAGTCAAAAGGATGATTTACCAATGGTATTCTTTATTGATATCTCTCAGATTAATATAAAATTATCTTAAAACTATAGTTCTACAGTCATTGAAATGGCAGTGTGTGATTTCTTATTTATTTTTCAGTGACGTGATGCTCATAAAAAAGAAATCTGAATATAAAGAAGGTGTTTTTTCCCACTCAGCACTTGAACCGACAAGTCCACATGGGCTTGTGCATCCTTGTTAGCAGTACGGACACTGCAACTGGGTCTCAGTTTGTAATGCTGTTTTGGATGTATGGTTTAAAAAGAAATTAAAAATTGATCTCTGCCTGTTGGCTGTATGAGTTCTGCAGAGGAGTGAAATGTTGTTATCAACCCGTGGGGGCTTTCTGTGAGGAAAGTAAACAGAAGAGGAAAGGCGAAAAGAAGAGCTTTGTTAAACAGAGGTGCCATCTTTATGCTCTTTTTCTTCTGGCTATAACTGCACTTTACATTTTATTATGGCCTGGATCTTTAGAGTTGAATTTTATAAGGCAGTTTCAGAACAATTGAGTCAGTCACCCATTATTCATTCAATTACACACCGCAGCCTTGCTGATCCCAGTAGAGATCTGTACACAAAGCCCAGCAATTTTTTACATAACCTGACCAGCTCAGATGCTGATTGTGGGAGATGCTGAAAGTCACTGGGAGCTCCGGAGCCTCAGAAGAGAAATGGCTAAATGGTTCATTCCCTCTGGCATGCCCAGAGGCAGGCAGAAAGCTGATAATGGCATCATTACACATGTAATATCTTATATTTTGACCATATATTGCTGTAGAAAAGGGAGAAGTTGGAGGCTGCTATGTATATATATTTCTGTTGCCTTACACAGGCATTGGCCTACGCTGTTGTGAGCTATTTCTGAGGGGACTGTCTTTATCTGGAGCTGGAGGGACCCCTGTGTGCTGTGGTGGTCATGACGTGATGGATCTTGCGGAGCTGTAGATTGAAAAGGTGTGCGCTTCATGAAGCAGGGCATTAGGGAAAGCAATGCAAATAGCTGTCTCATTATGACAATTAAATGATACTCTGGACAGCTGAATTCTGCCTCTGAGGTTGTCTCGCTCCTGTGTGCAGCTGGGCAAGGTGGTCCAGCCAGCCTTTCTGTAGGTGGTCAGTAACGGAGTGCAAACCCAGCTTCGTGTGCTTTGCGGTTCAGACTTACGTAAATGCTGACTCCTGAAACAGGGCTAAGTAAGCACTGCCCTTGGAAAATAAGAAGGAGCAAGTTCTCAAAAGCAAAGAGAAATGCATAGAGGTAGGCAGTAGGGACTTGTGTGCATGTCAAAATGGGCACTCAGTCTTAATGTGCTTTCTGAATAACAGTGACTTGTGTTTCTTCCACCTGTAAAATGAATACAATGCTGCCTTATCTTGCGAGAGTATCGTTGAAATAAATCCAGTGATGTTTCTGAAATGTTTGGGTACTTCAGTGCCGAACACTGAAGAAAAGCTCAGAAATAAATTAATAGTTCTTTCTTCGGGAAGAATATCAGTGGTGGGTCGTGAAAGAAGTACAATTTTTATAATGTAGCTAAAAGGAAGAATTGAAAAGCTGCTGGTGGGGAGTGCTGACTGTCACGTACACTGAATTGAGGCCTCTACTGGAAAAGAAAATAGCGTGTGATAAAGTAATTGAACACTGTATAAAGTGTACGCCTGCTAAGTAGGAGAGAAGGAAGCATTAAAGCTGCAAAAATAATCTCTATACTAACTCCTAATGTTTGATTTGACGTGGGTTTTTGAACTTTATTTTTAAAACGTAACTTGTGAATTTATTTACAAGCACCAAAGGCACAGGTTTACTTTACGTTTAGTAATATTGAAGTAGTAAACTTCCCTGGTTTTATATGTGGAGGAAAACGTTGAATTTGTTCAGATGAGCATGGATGATGCCTCAATTTCAGCCCACTGTTGAATCAATTTGGTACAAATATTTTGTAGGTTTTTATTAAAATAAACTGAGTAGTGATATTTCATATAAAATTACTGTGAGAACAAGTGACTGCAGTTGAACTTTTCCTGGCAGAGCTGGACACTGGATTATAAGAGGATAGTTGACTGCAACCTCTTTGTGTCAGAAACACATTTGTGTTATGTGTTTGGATGGTGACCTAGCAAAGCACCAGTCCTAGACACTGCTGGGAACTTCTAAGATATTATGGTTACACAAATAATCATAATTGTGTTTCAGTTAGTAAGTATTTATTTTAAAGTATAAATTCATTAATTAAGAACTGTAAAGCTGGTATACAAACTGTTTTGCCAACAAACAGGATGAAGTAGAAATTGGGTGGAAAAAATATTGTTTAGTCACTAGCAACACTGAAAGCAAATATACAGATTTTTATCTTGGTATTGGCTTTTTTTTTGTGTGGTATGAGTCATATTAAAGCCTGTGTGCTTCCATATGAAAATGTGTCTTGTGTAGCAGACCGTGATGAGCAGAGAAGGTCAACTTTATTTTATTTTATTTTAATCCCTTCTAGCCTTCAGGAAAAAGAACAGTCGTTCAGCATATCCATTAAAGAAACTACTGCCAAAGTAAGTACACATCAGTTTTCAGTTATTCAGAATATTTAGAGAAGCAGGTAATAGCTTGCATCTTAATAAATTGTCTGTGTTTTAGAAAGTTGGTTTTGTGGTGTTTCTTCTAGACAGATTTTGCATGTAAATATTTAAAAAAATACACTCCAAAAAAAAACCCCCTAACTTACATTTGGACAGGCCACAGAGATAGCGTTTAAGGAAGCAGATGGAGTAATCTATTCTTTCTTGGTTTATGTTTACTAAGTCTTCTTGCTGGTCTCTATTTAGGAATAGACTCCTTAACTTCATGAAATGAAAGTGAACTCTGGTCACAGCTGAATGTTTTCACGCTTAATACAGAGCCTCTTATGTTGTTAGCTGACTGGTTTTGTTGATGTGAAGGAGGAGCAAAAAGGAAGTACCTCTTTTCCGTACCTCTTCACTAATAATAAGCTAACAATCTAACTCTCATCCCCATTTAGAAATACAAAGAAAAGTGATGTAGTGTATTTAGCATACCTTTTGTTTCTAACCAGAGATGTTAATACTTTTCTTTTAATATTCTTATTTCTCATGGCCTCCTTCCAAGAAAGAGAATACTTTTTACTTTATACTATTTATTTTCTTTTTATTTCAGAGTGGCTCAGTGAGCATCTTTGCTCCAGAAGTGCTCTAGAAAAAAAAAAGCCAATTTATTGTAGCTAATTCATATGGGTCTATATGGAACAGAGAGTGGAAGATATTTCTAAGTTTTGATCAGTAATGAATTTATATGCTGAAATAAGGTTTTTTTCATATTCTTTCTCTAATATAATTTACCAAAATTAGTGAAAATTTTATCCTCTATTCTTCCTAGTCATCTTGACCAATACTTCTAGCATGCACTGTTAAAAAGATCATTTAAAGACTGCATCTCAATATCCCTCCCTCCTTCTCTCCTACTTTATTTTGAGCTTATTCTTCACTATTCCTTGCTTATTCACACATCTTGGGAAAAATGAGTATAGACCAGAATAACAAGATGCTCCTCCATATATTTTTAAATGCATATGAATAAAGTATCAAGGAAAAGATTGTAATTGACTACAGCTCATCCACTAAAATGAATGAGGTGTTTGGTACCTCAGAGTGATATGTTCTTCCAGGCTATCTGCAATGTAAAACGTAAATTACCGATATTTGCCTTCCTCTCTGAAATTGTGTGCCTCTTGAAGTTTTATTTTGTAACCGTAGTATCTAGAGACTTTTTCAATAAGAGCTGAAACATTAGGTAACAACTGAGAAGTTTGTGAGGTAGAATTCCACAGCCTGTTTCTTTAAAAATTCAATAGATTAAAATAATATTTTAATTTCATTCCATTCATATATGAGGACTTTTATTTATTAGAGAAGACAAATATGAAGCACATAATAAGACTCTGCTGAATCATTCATTATTTTATTTATTCCGATTGACTCATCCTATTATTTTCTTCTCAAACTGAATAGAGCTGGTCTTTTAAACCTTTTCATTGTAAGGGAAAAGCGCTACTTTGTCAAAGGTCTTTTCTTTCCCCCTATGCCACTAGTATTTGTACAGCCCTTTCTGCCTAATCTCTGTTGTTTTCAGCTGAGGCTGCAAAAGCTAAGAACAGCCCATTAATGAAGGGAACAATCTGCTGTATCCACCATCTTCCTTCAGAAATTAATATCTGCTTTTGCTAATGGCAAGATTGTGCTGTATGGGAGATCCAGGTGGTCTGTCCTTTCCTTCAGACAGTGTAAAGAGAATTTCTCTAGCTTTTCCAAGGTGCTGTTATACAGAAATGTGAAGCTTACTCAAAACTCTTTGTTTTCTTGAGATGGTTGGAGGAAGAATAAATGTCAATGCTTTAGTAAGTGTCCTTATCCCTGTTTCTGCTGCTTTACATTAACAGCATATGCTGGGAAGATTGAAGAGGATGACAATGGCAAATTTGCTTTTGTTATTTTGCTGCTTGACATCTTGATCCCACGTATCTTTGCTAAACAGTATTCTACTGGTTTCAGACAGCTTTTTCGAGTAGTGTTTATATGTCTGAACAGATTTATAAGGTGTATTTCTAAACAAGAGCCTTTTTAAAAAAAAATCTGCTTTAAAAATACCCTACAAGCCACTGAAGATTTTTTTTTTTTTAAATAGATACAGTAATATTTAGCTATAAAGAACTTACCTGAAACTGAAAGGGAGTTTTTTTTTAAACTTTGAGATTGTTGGTCCCTGGGCTGCAGCAGAGCTGGTCACTGAGAACAGAGAAAGGACAGTGCACAGGCGCTTGCAATCAGAGTAGTTAGGGGAGGATGGCTCATTTCCTGGCAGCAAAGGAGGATGCTGGCTTTGTGAACGTTTGTCATCTTTGTTAGCTAAGAAATAACCTTTCCTCAGTGGCTGAATAAGCTACTGTAATGAATAATGGTAGCTGTTATTAAGATAAAATAATTAGAAAAAATGAAAAGGATTGGAGCTTGTAGAGTAGAACAGATGTAATGTAGAAGCAGTGCTATTAGTTTGGAGGATGTTGCGTTATTTTCCTTCTCCCAGTCGCTCGTTTAGTTTTGTCAAACTATGCCATATGATAGCTCTGAAGATTAATGTTATTCATTTATCTACAGAATACACGACATAGATACAAGCAGAGGCTCGGTAACGTACTTATCTCATGTTCCAGAAGAATCATCTCTGTGAGCTAGAGGAACTTCCTTTCAGCCTCTGTTCGCTGTGTTTGGTCCATTAATACAGAGTGCCAGCGAGCTTCGTTCTGACAGTAGTGCTTACAAAGTGGACAGTGTTCACTAGAAACTGATTAAACCTCCCGGCTTATTTTGCATAATTGCCAAACAGCTGTCTACTGGTAATGACTTTAAGTTACTGCCAGCGTGGGATATATTTGTGCAGTTTTCCTGGAGCGGAAAGATTCCCCATCTAATTGCAATTCACTCAGCCATTCAGTACCCCTAAAGAGAGAGTGCTACTTAGAAAGAAGTCATTAAAAACTTTCAGGTTTATTTTGGAGATGTGAGACAGAAATGGCCTTTGGGTTCTTCGGGCACATTTAGTCACCTCTGACAGGTCTGGGTTTTTTAAAACATTTTAAGCGAATTAGTAGGCAAGTCACTTAGAAGGGGTTACTGAAAGTGAAATATCTGGGAATTGAAAAATTATAATAGGTGCAGAAGTGATGAGATATGTGTGTTCTCAAATTAATAGGAAGACTCTGAAGTCTTTAGGTAGTAATAGTTACTGCTTGGAGTATAGTTCTGTTGACTCAAGAAAAAAACATGACCTATTTATGGTTAACAGATGCTCTCAGATGAAGCCGGAGGATATTATCCATTTAAAAGGATTTATAGTTAGTGTCGTATCTGAATTATTATACTTTAATTGTACAAACAGATAAGCCATTAGAGCTGTAAAGCTTTTGCTTTTAAGAAGTGAAGTGATAGCTGTGCATCTGTTAATAAGCATGGTATATACACTTGTTTTTGAGGCGGAAAAAAAAGTCAAGGAGGGCGGGAAACTTTCCTCTGGAGATTTCATTTCACATCTCATCTCTTCACAACTGGCCTGTGCCTCTCTTCACTATTGCTTTACCCTTTGTTCCAATGAATGTGATGTTTTTTCAAGTGTCAGCTACGATTTTAAGCAAGTGTTTGATGTCTGCCTTCAAAACAAGAGATTTGCCTTAGCTTGATGAAGGATTTTTCTATTAGTTAGTTTTACTTTCCACCACAAATGATGTGGTGTAAGAACCAACGTATTTGAATATGTGATATTTGTATGAATTGTGTATGCTGTATAAGGTCCTTCTGAGGTGGTAATGTAAAGTACAGAAAGAGTTGAACTTCCTTTCTTTTTTCTCCTGTCTCTCTCTGTGTTTGTAATACCAGTCCTGATTCATTGCTGAAGGAACTTCCAATCAAAAAGATAAAAAAGAAAGAGGAAAAATCAGAAACCTGAACCCCAGTCAGCTGTTGTCTACTGACTGTGAAACTAAGTACAGTATTGGTAAAGCCTTATTTATTGCTTGCGCAGAGAATTCACGATGGCTGCTTTGCCTTTTTTTTAAGTTAAGATGTTCAGCATGGTATATTTTCTATAAAAATCACTGCACATCCTGTGTTATGGCATCTTAAACTCCAAACATCGGCTTATTTACGCTTCACTCCAGGCATCACTGTTAATGCTGAAATTGTACAGAATTTGTAAGATGGCCTTTCTTCTATGTGCAGCCTCAGTATCTAGTAGTGAAACTTGTCCTCTCTCACTCAGGTAGCTAATGGTAATACTATTCTCTGTTTTTATAACAGAATGTGAATTTTTATAATAGAATGCAATTTTTTAAGAAAAGAATGCAGCAAGGCCTGGAAATTCTGATTCATATTGGGTATTTCTGTAAAGACATCACTTTTTATTAAGCTTCTTCACCTTGCTGTAGGATGTTATGCTGTGTCTGTAAATCAAGAATGTTTGAAGCCCAATTTAAATTGCTGTATACTTTTACATGAATGAATTATATATCATGACTGTCTGCCTCAATCTAGGTTTGTACGAGTCAGAAGCTCTGCAGTACTTTGAGGAAGAAAGTGAGTGATATTGAGACTCAACTACCAGCTCTACTTGAAGCCAAAATGTTGGCTGTTTCAGGTGAGTTTTAAGTGATGAGAAGCACTAACATTGAGTGGTGTATTAGAGCAGTTGTTGTTTTCATAGCTGAGACTTCTTAGGAAAAGTCATTAATGTGCACCTGACTTCTTTGAAGTCGTGGCAAGTCCAGCAGAACTGGGCTGTGTCATGCCTTGTGTAAAGTACTTCACACCCCTCTCTACGGTTGGGAACTACTAGCAAGGTGGATTCTGTGTGCTAGGCAGGAAATATGCAAAGAACATGATGTTTTTCCATAAGTGAAATTGATAAATAATTATCAATAGCTGTTCCTGGACCTTACAAATTGTATACCTAGGGCTCTCTAGCTAAGAGCATAAATTTACAACAAAGGTATAATAATTACAAGTGTGGCATTAATTGACATTTTAAAATAGAATGCAGTAATTGTCAGCTTCTGCTGTTCAGATCATTAAACAACTAACATTGGCAGCAAAAGAGCAATTTGGTCCTTGGAGCACTCGTGCGTGTTATTTACAACCAGTAAAACGTTGAAATGTGATTACAGAATCTGATATATAACAGCTTTACATGCCACTTACTTGGGATTACTACGCTGTTCACTAAGGGAAAAAAAGGCAGAGCACAGTTCTTTCTTTTAAGTTTGAAGAGGTGGGTTTCCTAATTCAGCGAATTGCAGATGTGTAAGCAGGTGTCTCTTTGCTAGACACCTGTCTCAGAGTGGAAGCTGAATAGGAGGGAATGTAGACTTGGGTGCAAGGAATTTTCCAGTGTTCCACCCTGGCTAGACGGTTTTTGATACATGTCAAGGTGACATGTTGTAGCTATCTGTTGGTGATCTACCTCCTCGATTAGATTCAAGAATCTAGTACCAGCACACATGAATTATTTAAAAATGAAACCTTGTGCAGCCTCACATGGTTTGTTTGCCAGAAGTGGATAACATCAGGCTTTACCAAAATCCTAAAGGAAATCGAGGACTAGATCTTGTATTGGTGCTGAGCATGCTCAATTTTCTTGCTTCTCATAACACCTTTTCGAAATGGAAACCCTCCTGAATTCTCTCTGTCCACTTGCGAGAGGTAAGCTAAGCAATCACCTTTCTGTGCCCCTGGGCTGTTTGAATGTAGGTAATTTTCTTGCTTTCAGAAACGAGGTCAAAGTTTTCCCCAGCCATTTTATGACTTTGTTGAGAACAAAATAGCCCATAAACTGGACGTGCAACTGCTTCATGCTGCCAGTAGGAAGCAATTGGCCAGAAAAGATGTACCCCAGTCTGATACTTTGAGAGAGTAAATAACCACTTGAGGATGGTTTTGGAAACATCATAACGGTATCTTATGCATGTTAGCTCTTAGAAGAGATTGCTTGTTTCAGGAATGAATTCAAAAGACAATTTAATGCTGATATTTCTATAAACTGTTTTCACAGTACTACAACTATGATTGGCTTTCTATGCTTTTTAAGAAGTGTCAGTGCTATTTTGTAGTACTGATAAGAAGCACTGTTTCTTTTGTTATTCTTACTCTGAAAACCTCTTCAGGGAATTTTAATGACTGTGAATGGTACAATCCTAAGTTGTTAACTAAGGCATAATTCTGGAGGCAACTGGTTAAAAATCAAGGACAAAAGGTAATTTGGTGGCAGTGGATACTGTAATTTTTTTACCTCATTGTAACATAGGGATACATTTAGTTGATCTGATGGCACTTGTTTATGTTAAATGATGAGTAGTATGCAGAGGATACAGGGGAAATATAGGAATAAAGAAATTGGCTCTCTGAAGACCTGAAATTGCGCAAAAAAAAAAAAATAAATCTGAAGAAAATGGAAATATTTTAGTCCTAGAGCATGAAGTGATAAAGTCAGAAAAGCCAGGATGCAGGATGAATTGCAGCTAGCAGAGAAGAAAAATCTGGTAAATGCAGAAGAGGAAGGAAGACAGAAAAATAGCTTTTTCTTTTTTCTTTTTTTTTTACTTAACAAAGCGAAAACAGTGAGCAGTGGATAATATAGAGACGACTCAATTATTCAGTTTCTGTGTGTTCCCTCATTAGGCATAAATGAATGACACCTCTTAAATAAGACATAGTTAAGAAGTAGGTCTTAACCTTTTAAATATTGCTTAAGATTTAAGCAAAATGCTGTATGTATGTATCCCCTGAACTGTCAGGCAGCTAACAGAATTTTAATGAAAAGCCTGTATATATTAAATTGTTAGAAAATGGGAGAATCTTCAGTTGGGTAAGACGCAATTAATTAAGGACACTGTTAGAATAGCATGAAATTTAGAGGGAATTATAATCTATATATAAATATGTGGTAATAATAAAGTTGCTTGGTCATAGTTAGAGGTTTTCATTTAGAGGTTTTCGTTTAGTCTGGAAGCATCAGGCAGGGATAAATGTCTGTTATTTCTGCTTTTTAACCATAGCGGTTAGATCATTCATTCAAACCGTTTCCTCAAACAACAATACTAATGGATACTGAGGACAACTGTTTTTTTCTAAACAGATGTTGCATCATTTTTGTTTAATGTAGCATTTTCCTTGAGGAAGCAGTCAGTTACGTGATTTTTGGAACAGTGTCAAAGCAAAAACGTAACAATGCAATTGCACGCATCTGGATTCATATATCTGAAAAGTTAAGTTAGATGAGCTTAAGAATATAATTAAGTGATACATTAGTTTTCAGCGCTTACATGGGATGGCTTAAGGATGTGATGACTTGGAAAGCATGATAGATACCTCAGCATTTAATGGCTACCTTGAGAGCTTCAGGCAACATTCATCTTCTATGTGAACTATACTTTCTATTCTAAAGATATTGATTTATAGTATTGGTGTATTTGTACCAGAAAATGTAAGAATATAGCCAATCTTGTTTTGAGAGGAAAATACCGCAATAAATGCAATGTAAGCATAAGAATTCTATTAGTCCTGTCAATACAGTACCTTGGATTTTAGGACTATGTAATAATTGATACTGTAAAGACGTAAGAGATGATGCTACATATATAAACATCTCTTCTCCCTATTATTTTGTCCATGGAAAAAGTGTAAAAGTAAATTTGGAGGAGAAAGAAAGAAGGTTTATGAAGGCTGTAGAATAAACACAGCAGATTAATGAAATCTCAGTAAGATTTCATGTGGGGAAAAAAACCAGTCCATACTTAAGTGTTCAAGAGGTATTTCTATCAACAGTTACGATTCAGATCCTTTATATCAACAACTCCCTTACTTCTGATTGGCATTTGCCTGTTGTGATAAATAACTTACAGTGAATACTCTGGAGATACTAGTCCAGAATTTTTCTCCAAACGTAATTAGTAGAATCTTATTATATTGTTCACGGTTTTTAAGTCAGTAGCTTTAGCTAATTATAGCTAACAAGTACTCCTGATTGCATGAGATGTTACTGTTGACATACACATTTGTAAATACCTACTGATGAAATCTTATGGTTTAGCATCCTAGTAGGTATTTTTATTAAAACAAAACACCTTAATATCAGTGCTTAGAAACCTGCCTGTGATTATTAGAACAGTTGCTTCTTCCAGTAGCTCTTAACATGCTTGTAAAAATTTTGTCATAAATTATGGGAAGAGCGTGGCAGTACATGATACTCTGTTCTTTCTGTTAGTATTTTGTGTCTATTTAGCATGAAATTTTGGGCAGCAATAAATTGCAGGTGAAATAATCCTAAGCTAGTAAGAAAATTCAAATAGGATGATATGTAAGCAAGTATGACTGTAACAGTAGAAAAAAATTTTAAAAATTTATTTTCCCATTTGGGACTATTTTGCAGTAGAGCAAATCATATGTGAGAAGTGGTGTTTCTTGGTTTTCCTTAGTGAGAAAATAATTTGGAAATAGGAGACAGGATGTAAAGTAAAATGAATTTTTAGTTATCATTTAATCTGTTTCCTATATTTGAATAAAAGAGTTTCATATTTTTTACGATGTCTTCATAGATTCTTATGTGGGTTTGTTTTTTTTTTTTTTTCCCTCTTGAGAATGTGTAATAGCGTGGGATTAGATAGCCGGAAAAGAGCTAGCAGGGAGCTAAGCAGACGTGAATGAAATACTGAATTTATTATGTAGTTATCTGAGATGCGCGTCATTAACTTTCCTTATATCTTTGCAAATACAAATTGGATCAAAACGCAGAAGTTAAAATGAGGTGACTTGTAAGTAGTTTAGAAAAAAAAAAAAAATCCTGGTCTTAAAACTGTCTATACCAGTAAGAGATCATGTGTCGTCATCCTATAATTAGCACTATCTGTATTTCATTAAATACCTGCAAGTGGAAGCTGCTTGGAAATACTGTTCTGGGATGAATTGCAGCAATACAATGAAAAGAGTTTTTTTCCCTATGTCAATGTAAAAATATAGTTTATGAATAGCATGACATAAATACTAGATACAGTATTTTCACCAAACCTAATGCTAGGACTGTTGTCTCTTTGCCTACTCTTTATTGCTCATTTAGGGCAAGTTCTGCATGGCTCAGAAAGCAACTCTAACAAAAAAACTCCCAGTCTTCCAGCTTTGGTGTGGAGGATTCCTGTTGGGAATGAGTATGTTAGAAGAGGGGACAGAGCATTCTGTCTGGAAGATGCCACTGCAGGCTGAAGGACATTTCGAGCCATATATGTGTGCTTTGGTGACGTGGATGCCTTGTTTTCATGCCTGTGCAGTGTTCTGTCATTTCATGCAGAAATATGTATGAGCATAAAGTTCTTGACAAGATGTTGTGATCTTCCCAAGCGATGCTACATAAAGCTCTTAATTTGTCTTTCATTGGAAGGCAATAGTGTACCTGCGTGTTTTTTTCTTTCTTGTTTCTGAGAACTGCTGTTTGGTAACAGCAGTTCGAGAACTCTGCTAGTCTTAGAGGCAAAAACACCAATGCCTCTCTTGAAGGCTTAGTTTTTTTTAATAAACTGGAATCTGATAGAGGTCTCTCTTGTCAGATGACTTAGCTGGTTCCCCACTTACAGATTCTTGCTTCCAGCAGTGGTCTGCTTTGGTGGCTCAGAGGCATGTTGCGACTGATTCTTCTTCATGCCTGTATCACAATGCCTGGCTCCACCCTACTATACTGTGCATCGACATGTCCTCCCACAACAGTCACTTTATGCTCCATGAAGTAAAATTTGTCACCATGTGTTGGTGCAATTGATGTACTTTTTTTGCAAACCTATTAACTCATTGAAAAAATAATGCCAGTGAGCCCCCCAAAGCAACTCTCACAGTCACGCAGACCTCAGGCAGCTATGCTGTTTGTCTTTTTATCTCATTTCCAACTGAGACTGCTGGATGTTACTGGCTTCCAGTGAACTTCAAGGATAATTGATTGTAGCTGAAGTTCCAGCATGATGTGTGACCAGACAGCAGAAAATCATTGCTCCTGTTGCAGAAGTCAGTCATGTAGCAACTTACTCTTTTTCTCTCGTGTTACCTAAGCTGCTATCCCTGGAGCGGCAGAGAAGGTCAAGTAATCTCTTTGGCAGTTCCTTTTCCAGGGTTTTGTGCTCAAAGGAGAAATGTTAGATGGGAAGAGCTATGAAAGGAGGGCAGTGTGAAATCCCTGTGCAGTCTATGGAAAGGAGCAGTGATGTCCCTCTTTGCACTTACTGTCCAGGAAGCCAAGGTGACAAACCTCTGAAGCTCGGTGCACGCGCTTTTGGTGCACAAACCTAGGTTGGTAAAAAGTGGGAGGATGATTTCATGCAGCCCTCAAGATCATGGAGATCAGGTCTGGGCTGTTTCCCTACCCTCAGCATGTCTTTTCTGCTTCTCTGGTAGCAGTAGTGAGTGGAGGCAAAGGCAGGAGAGAGGAGAGGTGTAAAAGAGCCAGATATTGAAAGGCGTAAGGTGAGTGGCAGGTATGAGGGAGGGGGCAGTGGTTATGTAGGGAAGTGTGTGCGCACACGTCTGTGCTGTTGGGTGACCCTTGAGTCTTGGAGTCACTTTCAGTTGGGCATCTTTTACCATGGTGAAAGAGAATTATACATGACTTGTAACAACCATTTATTGGCTAATGCACACAGTAAATTGCTAGCACTAACGTGCTCCTGGGCAATACTTGTCACTCCAGTGCAGACACTTGAGAGCATCTGATGGCCCAGCACACCAGTAGCTATTGCTTCTTGGAACAGGTTGTGTCTCAGTATTGCTGAACTGCCATCTGCCAAACCTCTGCCTTTTTCTTCAGGGTTTGCGTGCCTTTTCTCACTGATAATTTTCACTTGAGCTTTTGAGTTGTTATTACTTTGTTTACTTTTTTTTTTTTTAATTTATTCCTGGGTTGCTCTGTGGCGACTGATTCAGTTCAGGTACAAGTGGCTTTCTGGGTCAGAGAATTACTCCCCAAGAATTACTCCCATATGTCTATGGGAGCCTCCTGCCTGCTTGTAGATGGATTTTCTTTACCTTTCAGGATTACATCAATCATTCAGTTGCATTATGCTTCATAAAAGTGTTGGTACGTGTTACTGCTTAAAAACAATAATTGTGATTCAAATATGTAAAATGTTTCGGAAGATGGTAGACTGTCCCTCATTTGCTATTTGTTTTTTTCAGAGGTGCAAACACACTGGCAGTACTTCCAAAATCTTACATTTCTGTCATGTTTTTAGCTTTTTCTCTTTTCTTTGTGAGCAGCTGAATTATATTTATTTTCTTCAGTTACTTTTCTGGTGTTGGAATTAGTTTGTATTCTCATTAATCACAGGGTGGAGGATTTTCAGCCTTGAATTCCAGTGCTGTTGATAAATACCATCGTGGCAAATGCCCTAAGCTAAAATGTAAATTTTCCCTTTCTTATGTATTGTTGAAAGTAGTGTTAGTCTATGAAGAATTAGCTTGTAGATAATGATAAATAATGACCAGTCTGTTCTTTTCTACATTCAAGGTGATGGCCAGTATGTAGACTTTACTGTTATGCAAAAATTGCTTCTTTTGCTTGTGCTACAGTGAACATAATTTCAGTAGGATGTGACGTATGCTCATGGTTTCCATTACTCTTACTTGAAGCAGAGAGGTATGTAACTTCTGGCATAAATATGAGAAAAGGTGGGAGTACTAAAGTTGTGGGCCACTAACATTGTCTAGTATTTTGAAAGGGAAATATTTAACAAAGCTTAAATAATAGCACATTTATTGGTTTTTACAAACTGGGACAGATTTCAAACCATATTTTTAGTCAATTTGTTGTTGGAAAATGGTATCAAAATAATGATATGTTAGTTTGAGGTTACTAAATGGGCAACAATGTGCCCAAAATAGTAGAATCCGACAAGGAGCTATTATAATATGTGCTCACAGCCCAAAGGCCAGCGGCATCCTGGGCTGCATCAAGAGGAGCGTGGCCAGCAGGTCGAGGGAGGTGATTCTGCCCCTCTACTCTGCCTTGGTGAGACCCCACCTGGAGTACTGTGTCCAGTTCTGGAGCCCCCAACATAAGAAGGACATGGACCAGTTGGAGAGGGCCCAGAGGAGGGCCACGAAGATGATGAGAGGGCTGGAGCACCTCTCCTATGAGGACAGGCTGAGAGAGTTGGGGCTGTTCAGCCTGGAGAAGAGGAGGTTCCCGGGAGACCTGATAGCGGTCTTCCAGTACCTCAAGGGGGCCTACAAGAAAGATGGGGGGAAACTCTTCAGCAGGGCCTGTAGCAATAGGATGAGGGGTAATGGTTTTAAAATAGAAAGAGGCAGATTCAGACTAGATATAAGGAAAAAAATTTTTACAATTAAGGTGGTGGAACACTGGAACAGGTTGCCCAGAGAGGTGGTGGATGCCCCATCCCTGGAAACATTCAAGGCCAGGTTGGACGGGGCTCTGAGCAACCTGATCTGGTTGGAGATGTCCCTGCTTCTTGCAGGGGGGTTGGACTAGATGACCTTTAAAGGTCCCTTCCAAGCTAAACTATGTTATGATTCAGTGATTCTGTGTGTGACTAAAATTGCACACTGCTACTAAGTTGCACTGTGAGACAGGAGGAAGGATGGGAAAAGGGGCAGTTTGCCCTTCAGTTCCCCTTGCAGAATTCCTGTCTCATGGCTTGGTTTAGACCAGAAGCTCAGCTTTGGTCTTAGATTATTAATTCCTTAATTTTGTTGTCTCTGTACAGATTTTTTTTTTTCCTATTAGCTTCAGTGATTTTTGAGTTTCCTGGGAAGAGTTAGGACTGACTTTATTTACCTGTCACCCAACTAGAATTCTCCCAATGGTATGAGTACGTAAAATATAGCTCTGAGTAGTTGACAAAGTAATAGTTATTGTGCTTGCTTAGGCAAAGTAGTTATTTTATCATCAAAAAGAGGAATTTTAACATTTTTCAGGATATTAGCAGAATAAAATATTTTGACACATTTCTTGAGAATGTTTCTGCAGCATCCAATGTGACTTTGTCTCTTAACAAACAAAAAACCCCAGGAGGACATATCATGCTGGCAGCTAGGGATTATATATTAATTTTAAATCAACCTTCTTGCAGCATTTAGAAAGCAGTTATTTTAGTTGCTGTGATTGAGGTCACTGATGGCACTGGTGGTACATGAGTTTGTATATGCTCTTCTGAATTTTCACTGCAGACTTCCAGACATTTCTGTTGTCATGGGGAGCTGTATCAGGCAGTTTTGGCTTTTTGGGTATATATGTCTGATGCCATTTCCTCATAGCCTCAGTTTTGATATAAGCTTCCCCTCTGGGAATTAAGATCCATTCAATATGTATAAAACTTTCATATGCAGTGTCATACCTTTTTCCTTGCTCTCTTCTGAAATGTGAGAGCAGGCTCCAGATTGTAATGAAGAATCTCTTGCCTCCATGTTTTATTAAGGCTTTTGTGAGTTGATGCCTGGGATGAGTTCAGGTGAAGTAAAGGTACACTGTGTAATTGTAAGTCTTGTTGCCTTAGAAGCATCTGAATATTTCCCAGTTTTTCCAGTGATTTTTGTCTTGTTACTGTTTTGCCTGTTTGGGAACTTGACAAATTAAGATTAAAATTTGTCCTGTTGTTTCCCAATAAATGCACTGGTAAGCCATAAGATCCGACTATGTGTAAAACATATTTATAGTTATTTAATTATATAATTGTTTGCAAGATTGAAGTAGCAAACAGGGTTTTAGCTGAGAATTAGAAATAGGGGAGTTTTGAGCTCTTAAAAAGCGACATAAAAGGTCAGCTTTAAGCAAGGAAAAGGAGTTGACTGAAGCTACCGTAGCCTTAGGAGTACATAAAAAAAACTCCACAAAACAAAAAAAACCCTCACCAAACCAAAAAAGAACAAACAAAAACCAAACAAGGCTACTGAACTTAGCAATGTTGACTCTTTAAACCTGATTTATTTGATACAGTATTTTCCAAAATTTTGGAAAGTGCAGTCTCCCTTTGGTACACCTGTCCTCATTCAACCACTCAAGTTTGCAGCAGCATTTTCCTCCAGGAGAATAGTTGTAATTGTTTGCTGGAAGTGCTTCCATTCACTCTCATGCTCTGGAGGAATGGATCCGCTCTCAGAAACTGGCAGTGATTTGCCATCTTCCAACCTACTTGCATCCCACTCTTGCTCCTCTGTCCTGATGGAACTGAACAGCAGTCATTCCTATTTAAGACTAACACTTTTGAGACACCAGGTAGAAAAGATGCAGTCCCGCAATTTAGGATACTCGTATGTGTATTTGATGTTTTGGATTATGTCTTGATTTTCTAAAATAAACTTTTAAATTGATCTGTTGTGTATAAGCAACGGTTTATTATATTCCTGAAAAAAAGCCAAAGGACACCTTTATATCTCAATAACGCTGGTGGTATTATAAAATTATTTCAGGAGTCTAAAGTCATTGCACATACTTCAAAAGCTGATGAGACATCTTATATATGTTACTGAATGTGCTTTACATTAATATTTTCTTCAAGGTTACGTTTTCTAAATATCTTTGCTTGCTCTAGGTGCTTTTAATTATTAGATCATACCACCAAATTTTTGCTAAGTTAGGATGATGCTAGAGTTTAAATTTTGCGCTATGGATTTTTTGTCTTGTATTGGGCAAGTCTACAAGGAAATAATTATTCTCAGGTATTCTTTGGATTTCAGTGATTTTTTTTTTTTGTAGGGTTTTTTTTTTTCCCAGCCAAGCAACTGAACCATTGAAAAGACATAGGTACAGCTCTATAAATGTAGCATTGTAGTAGTTACTCTACTGCTATTTAAAAATCAGTTAATAGCTGAGCATCTCACTGTCGTCGTGCATTAATTCTTATTCTCTGTGAAGTAAGGAAATGTTCCTTTCCAGGTTATTATAAAAAAAGGTTTTCAGAAAGGTTAAATGGTCAAATGTTACTAGGCTACACTGTAAACTGATTGGGAATTGAACTTATGATTCTGAATCCCTGTCCAAAGGAGCCAAATATTTTTTCTTAAAAACTCCAGAGCAGTGTGAGCTGGTGATAGTGACATGTTCTGCCTGTCTCTGAGGTTTCATGCTTCAGGGAGAGCCAGAAGTGGAGCTTTTTGACTTTTAAATATGTTGTCTCAGAAGAACATCTCCTGATGGTCTTTGCATGGGGTGCATGCTGTTTAAGAAATGCACCCTGTTATTTTTAAACAACCTTCTGGTGCTTGTTATGAACAATGGCATAATGCTACTTTGTTCAAGGAGGAAATGCTGCAGGGTTTAGCAGATTGATAGCATCCATTTCAAAGATATTGTGAGTTGAGTTGTCCTCCAAAACAAGAAAATGGTCTGACAGATCACAATGATCAATGAATTGCTGTATGACATTTTCTGAAGTGTGGACCTTAGAAAAGATTTTCTCCAAAAAGGTAGATTGTGTCAATAATAATTTAAAAAGGATCTATTTCTGTATGTGTAAGGTTAAATGTGCCACAATTATGATTCTTTTTGTAATATGTTAACGAAACAGATGCTTGCAAAGCAGGTTTTTTTTTTTGTGTGGTTCCCTCCTTCCTCCAAATTGATCTTTCAGTTGTTGTTGGGAAGTATAGTTGCTTAATTTCCCTTGTTTGCTGTGTAACCAACTGATGTTGCAAGTGTCTGCTTCATTGTCTCTTTCCTCCCTCTTCCCCCTGTGCCCACAAAACATGCAGGAAGTAATTTCGGTACTGCGAAGGACCTGACAGAAGAAATAAGATCATTAACATCGGAGAAGGAGGGGCTGGAAGGACTTCTCAATGAACTGTTGGTTTTGAGCGCCAGAAATGTCCGAAAATTAGAGAGAATTAAAGAGGATTACACCAGGCTGAAACAAGAACTTGAACAAGGAGAGGCTGCCTTTGGTAAGTAGTTCATAAGCTGCTGCAGCTTTTGCTCAGTCTTGAGTGCCTAGAAGTCTACTGGGTTTGAGGAAACATCCTGCATTTCACAAAACATACTGATTTTCCTGAGGTAAGTTTGGCCAGATAAGCAATATGCTGTATATGCTCTCAGCTGTTTCCACTGGATGTGGGACAGATTGATGGGAAGAAGGGGTGTCCCAGCAATATACAGCTTTTAGAGATCTTAGCCCAGTTCTTAAAAACTTTCCTTTCTAACTCAATTTTTGGAATAATAATGATGATGCTGTGCGTTTATTCACATACAGAGAAACCTATGTAGTCTTTTATGTGGAAGCAGTAGATGCAGCTCGCTGTGACAACAGAACCATAGTTAGTGTATAACTAAATGCTTAGTATATCTATAACCTACTTGGTGGTGAGTCTGAATGTGTGAGTTGCAAGGGATGCCTGGGTCTGAAGGGAAGAGTTCTCTTTGTAAATTTATATTGGGGGCGGGGGGGGGGAGGCATTAAACGGCTTGCCAAACCCAGCTCACATACAACTTTAAGCAGTGTACTTGGGTTATAGTATCACAGTGGAC
This sequence comes from Tetrax tetrax, assembly GCA_009806455.1. Taxonomy (NCBI): domain Eukaryota; kingdom Metazoa; phylum Chordata; class Aves; order Otidiformes; family Otididae; genus Tetrax; species Tetrax tetrax. Next base: position 43,240 of record WHYT01017319.1, read on the forward strand.
TTGGGGAAAGCTGGGACAGCTACAGACAACTGGGAAAGCGACAGACAACAAAATAGCAAAGTTATTCCTAGACTTGACTTATCTTCTTGTCTGCTGTACCCTCTCCCGAAGTTAAGTAGATAAAGTGGCCTTGCTACTTCATTAAATGAAAAGGCTGAATAACATTTAATTGACTACAAACATACAGTTACTATAGTTACCTCTAAAGAGCTAAGTATGAATCTGAGAGCTACTTTAAAGCTCTAGGGGTTTGAAATGTCTTTCCTTTTTCAGGATCTTATGAGTAGTAGGTTGGTTGAAGAGAGGAAAGTCCCTCAGCTTTAAAAGTATATGAAGTTTCTTCATAGGCAAGTGGATAGGCAAAAGCTATTTTATAAACAAAGTTTCTTGGGCAGTGGGAATATGACTAAGACAATATTTTAAAGATGCATAGAGGAATATATATACACACTAATGCTTTACTAGATTATAATTTTTTCAGAAATTAGATGGTTGAAAATTAAATAAATGATTCCTCAAAGTAGTGCATTGTTACCTAAGCTGTATGATTCAAACACACATCAAGCTTCCTCATTGCCTGGATTTGCAAGTTAATTGATGGAAGTTCTGACCTTCCAATCTGTCCATTTTGTTGCTCCTTTATTGCTAGGACAATTAAACTTCCTGTAATATGCATGCCCTTCACATATGTATTTTTCTTCAGCAGGGTTTTAAGCAAAACCTGTGCAAGACTGTTGCTGAAGCAACAGAACAGTTCGTAGATTTTCTTTTTTTTTTCCTCCTCTTTGTATTTATGTAGCTGTAATGAGGTGTCATCTTGGTCTGACCTCTCCTGTCCTACAATTTGTGACAACGAATTGCAAAACACTGGGTGTTTATTATGTGCATTGTTCCTTCTAATTTATTGTGATTCTGTAGGTGTAAGGAGAAATTTATCCCCATGCAAAATAACTCTGAAGCACGTACTTGTCAGAGATACATAAACTGAAATCTGAGATCTTCCCTTCTCCTTGTCCTTGCCCCTTTGAATGTAATCTACACCAATTTCTCTTTTAACAAGTGAAAACTCTCTTAGCTTTGAGAACACTAGCATGAGTTTGATACCACACATTTGATTGAATAAAAGCCTTTTGATACTCTCTGGAATGTAGTAAACAGATTGCATCTTAAAGGTGGCATCCACTTTTATGAGCCGGTTGTTATTTTGTACCTTACTTTCATGTTTGGGGAATAAAGCATAAACAATTGGAATATGATTTTGTTACCATTTGGTTTTGCTGTTATTCAGAAGAACTGGAGATAATTGTGTTGACTTTATCTGTGCTGCGAAAGGTGTGATTTGCGTCGGGGTAGCTGAGCTGACTTTCTGCATGGCCTCAGGCTTTGTGGTTTGTTTAAGCCGGTAAAATCCATGCTGCTGCTGAGACAACTGAATTTTCCTCCTGATCCTGCCCCATCCCATACACCAGCTCTGTGCTGAGCAGTAACCTGATGTGAGCAGACGTTAGCACACCTGTGAGACCCACCACTGTGTGGTGGGAGTGCTGCCATGGGCATAAGGGATGCAGCAGTGGTGTGGGGCTTGTGATAGCGAATATGTTGACCCGCTGCTGTTAGTGACAGTGTGATTTTGAGTGGAGCCTGGCAGGAAACTGGCTCCTAAAATGCTTCTGCGGCTTGAGCTAGTAGTGCAGCATGGGCTCAGCTGTTCTGTGCTGTGGGTTAAAATTAGTTGAGCTGTTGGTCCCATTGATTGGTGCAGCCCATTCCTGGTTAGTTTGACTTCTCCTGGCTCGTAGCTATAGAGGGAGAAGAGAAATCCTTTCCCCATCTAACTCTTCTAACTGAGTATGTTACTGTCCTCTAGCTTTTTTTTTTTTTTACTATCTGTCAGCCCAGAGTTCGTTAGGGCCCTTCAGGCCTAATTAGCTGTGCTAACTTAAACAGAAGAAATGATCTGGGTTTGGCTGGCTGATCTGTGTCCTGGCACGCCGTAGGGATGAGCCTGTGATTCCTCCTTGCGGCACAGTTGTGCTATGCTTTGGCTCAACTCTTTATGAAATAGGTGTCCATCCAGAAACTAAACATAGTTTACTGAAAGTGACATAGAGAAAGAGGTCCCTTAGTCTTCTCATCTTTAAAGGTTTATGTTAGTTTAAATAAGTTAGTGGGTTTATATGTCTTTCAATGTAGAAAGAAGATGTTTCATTTTTTCTCCCAGAAAAGTAATTGGATTGACTGGAGCTGTTGCCTCCTTTCATTCTTGCTTTTTTTTTTTGTTTTCAGAGAATAATCATCTTCTTTCTCTGCATCAAGAGCCCTCCATCTTTTTTTAATATAACTTTTAAAAACCTTCTGTGCAGGTATTCCTACACACGCCTATTTCTACGTCATCTGGCACTTGAACTGTTATCTTTTGTGGCTGTGAACTTCTTGAAAACTTATTTTGAAATGTTTTCTTTTTACTGAAGATAATACCACTTTGTCAGAAAAACATTAAACAAAGAAATTGAAATGCTAAAATATGTGTGTATGTTTGTCTTTCTCTTGTGTATAAATTGATCACCTACTTTTTACTTCATTAATAATTGTTGATTTCTCACAGTAATGCAGATATAAGGAAGCAGACGTCAAGGGAAGAGACTTAATCACACAATAATCAGAGCTGGAATTTTAAATAGGACACATCATTAGCATGTTAATGAATTTTCTCACTTTGTGCCAGCTGCCCAAGTATAAAAGATATTGCAGATGTAGTGCAAAAATCAGGCTGAGAGCTGTCAGTGTTCCCTGTAAAGGAGATTTGACAAAAATCCTTTCATATTTTTAGAGATGCTCAAAAATATTCTTTTCCCATTAGATAACAGAAGCATTGACAAGTAATGCTATTTATTAGTATTTCAGGATGAGTAGTACTAATTTGCCCTTTAGACAGTAAATTTCTTCTGAGGGCTTCTGAACGCTTCTATAAAAGTGATCGACTGTGATTGCCATTTTACAGATAGGAAAGCCAGGGGCACAGAGGTCATGTCATTTTACCTGAAAGAGTGGTGAAACTGAGTTTCCCGATTGCTCTAGCATCAGTCATGATTAATTCAATCATTTGCAATAAATAGATTTGAAATCAAGTGATACTCTGTGTGAGCTTTACATTCTTCTAGACAGCAAGGTGTTTCAGTAGCCTAAGACATAATGGTTCTGGGAAAATTGCTGAAGGTCTTGTGCTTTCCTCTTGAGCAGATGTGCCTTATGAAGTCAGAAGGTTCTGTTATGGCAAGAAAGAGAACTGCTTTGCAGGCCAAAACAACCAAACCCGTGTTCCAGACAACCGAAGCTTAATGACTTGCCTGTTTGCCAAACTGCTGGATTGTGCTTATAAATCCTGGCTTGGGTTGATTGGCATTTGTAACCCAGGGCTGGAAATGAAATCTACCCTCTTGTCCACATTTCCTCATTACCAGTACTGACGGGCAGGCTTTCCTGCCTCATTTGCTGAGTTCCTCTTCTGGCTGCACTCAGCCATTTTCTGCCCTTATTACACTTTTGGGAGAGCAGCTCCTGGTAAATAATGTATGTATGTGCAAAACTAGGAGGGGGGCTGTGTTTCGCAATCTAATTGCTAGGTTGTGCTTGCCAAGTCATCTTAAGTAGAATTTCTATACTGAATTAATTTCTAGAGGAAATATAAAATAAAGGCTATCATGCACATCAAAATAGCTTTGTAACCTCTTTTTTTTTTTTTAAACTATTGTTTGGAGACTGATACTTCAGTCCCTACTGCTCAATTCTCATTGACATTACTGAGTTTTATTGTCTTAGAAATGTCTTATGTAAGTCCTAAAGCTCTTACTAGCCTGCTTGTAGAGTGAAGCTTTCTGGAACTGAACAGATATATTTATTAAATAATGAATTAGATGTAGCAGAGGGTTTTCTTAGGAAGCTGGAATTTTCTTTCACACTCAGTTTTTCTTGTTCAGTGCATAGACTCTGCACGCTTGCACAGAATGTCTCATAGCTTTTTGTCCTATAACAGAAGAGAAACCTATCAAAGTCCATTTTTTTTAATTTGCTTTTTAGAGAATTTATTTTTTGATTTAGCTGCTTAAGAATAAAATGTGTTCAGAATGTACTTGGAAGAATAAGAAAAATTCTCCTAGTCTTTTTATGGTCATTGTTCAAAAAACTGCATATTTGGCCATTATAGAGGGTGCAATTAATTAACCTGAAGCTTAATATCATATGGACAGTAGAAAGCACTGGTGGTGCTGCTTAAAGTAATATTGGCTTTGCATAATGAAATATTTATGAAAAGCAGGTTCTGTGCTTCATATACAATTATATAGGATGTGATTTACCAAACTGTTAATGACCATTTACTACAAAGCATTTTTGTTCTCTTGCAAAGACACATTTTGATTCTGATGGATTCAACACTGAAAGACTTACAATAGTAGCATAGGCACCGGGAAACCTTTCTTTTTTTTTTTTTTTTTTTAGTTTAAATATTTGGTTATTAATAATAGCTGTTATACAAAAGGTTCTCTCTTTCTCTTCATAACTGACTTTTGTAATGCTTTTTGAAAATGTCTAAAGATTATGAAAAACTTTATACGACTTTTAATTATTTTAAAAAATACCAATTCAGTATCTGCCTACGACATGACACAAATGATTCCATGTTTTGCTTTACTGATTTTTTTGGGGTGATTGTTTTAGTTTTTTTTTCTCAGTGCTGGTTTTTCTGCACCAAATAGGCTTTCTGTCATATTTCCACAGTTCATCCTGTGAGTGATTATCTGATTCTAAACTGAAAAGCTGAACCTTTTGATTGCGTCTGTTTAAATAAATCATTAAAAGAGAACCACACAGCGTGTAACAGATGGGCTTCCATGAGGAAGAAGCTGTTCTGAGTCTCATTGTGTGTCCACTTCTAATTTGTGCAAGGTCATTACGTTCTGCATCTCATACCTATGTGACATGCTTGTTGTCAGTCAAGTGCATCGTGAAATGGAATGGCTTATTGCTTATGTCTGTGGCCATCTCTGTTTAAACAGTGATCTTGTCAGATTTAGCCAGCATTCACTCTATTTAGCTTTCACAGAAAGTATAAAACCCTCAGGCATGGGATTGGCACTGTAACTGGTAGTGTCCTTTGTCCTGAGCTGACATTCAACTGATGCTCCAGCCTTCTGTCAGGCAGCATGTAAAAGCCAGGTCTACATAAGAAAAGAAAAAAAAAAATCAACAAAAAACCCAAGAAGCCCAACCTTGCAAAGCTTTTGTGTTGTCATGGCCAGATACAGCATGAGTGATTGTACTGTGCTCATTGGTATTCTCTTTGCTGTTTCATTTGAAAAATTGGTATTTCTGCATTTGCTTGGACTCGTGCTGTTATGCATATTGCATGCTTGTCTGCATTTCATTGACTGTGAGCATGATTCTCATTTTCTTGGGTCATTTTTAAAGCACTTAGAATCTTTCAGGTTAAATACACCCATATACATCTTTTGATCTTACAGTTCTGTAAGCCTGATAGTCACTGTGTCTTGAATTGTTACCAAGCTTTGAGTATCAAATTCAAACTGATGGGTTTTGTTCCATATTATGCTTCCACATAATCTATATAAAATAAGTAAAACCATTTTTAAAATAACATATCTGTTAAATAATATTTAATTGTAAGTAGTTGAGGATTTTTTTTTTGTTATGGAATTACCTTTTTTAAATAAATATTATCTGTAGAATTCGGTAACATAAAAAGAGTAAGTTCTGCTGAACACTTTCTATAACTAAAATGTGTAATAAATTTTTATTTTAGACATCAATTTTTGTCAGGATTGAGAAGATTTGGAACCAGTCTGTTTGAGGATAATTAAGTTTGCCATATGTTTTGAGTCGCTTGTAATTGTGTTTCTTATAACGGTGATTATAAAGGTCATCTGTCTGGTGTTGTTCATTTCAATATGTAAAATACTTCATGATTTTCACTTGGAGGATAGAGATTTAGTTTATATAAATGCAATGGAGGTATTAAATTTAATCTAGCCATTCTGTTATAATTAGATGCAAATATCTATAATGCAGGAAATATGAAATATGTGTTCAGGCAACTTGAACTGACACAGCAGCTTGGTTCAAAGCCCACCAATATCTATGGGAGTCTTTTGATCAGGTAATTTCTCTGTTGATGCTCAAAGATGAGCTTCTCTTCTATCTCTTTCTTCTGAGATCTCGTGGTATGAACTCTACTGAAATGTTTTACATACCTGTGTAATACTCCTTCTTTGTAGACAGCAGTGTGACCTAATTACATACAGAGTAATAACTCCTGAAATGACCTGGTGCTGATTTTGCAGTCATAAAAGTAGTTATGTACCAGGTGCAAGAAATAGAGCTTGAACTGAAGTGTTATGCTGGCTCTCTTCATGGAAAATGATGATCTCATCTTTAACTAGGGTAAGCAATAAAGGCATCAAGGTTTCCGAAGTTGTAGTGCCACAGAAAGAGTGACTCTGTTGGAATCATGGAAGTGCAATCTGATGGTGAAAAGTGCTACTGAGCAGCCTTCTGCTGCAACGAGAGATGGGCATCCAACCTCGGTAAGCAACCCCAGCCCCGTCGTGAGACACACATACTTTACTGTGCTGGTGCGCCTGTAAAGAAAGAAGCGAGCAGGAAGTTCTGGTAGTATGCCAGGCAGCATCTTCCTTTGCATCTGAAATGCTCTTGCCAGCTATATATACAGTACATAAAACTTTTGGGGTGTGTGTAATGTCAAATTATGCCTAGTTTGCAATCTCTGCTGTAGGTTTCTGCATTACTTTGCTTTTTAGTTCAGCTGCTTCAACTGATTGAGTTGCAACAAGATAAATAGGAAGCAACACAGATGAGTGAATTTGGAATAAATTTGGAAGTGTATACCACCAATTTTAATCATTCTTCATTAGATTTAATTTTGCAGCTGCATCTTCTGAGATACTGGGCTCAGATTGAACTTTCACTTTTTTTTTGATGAATATAGGTAGTTTCAGAAGAAATGAGATGCTAAGATGACAGAAAGCTAGAATTAAAAAAAAAAGAAAAAAACCCAGTGTTTTCTGCTTATCATACAGATGGAACACGTTCTTATAAGCAATTCTAACTATTTCAGCACCACACTAGCCCTAGCAATGAATAACAAAGGTCTTTAGGGTTTGCTGCTTCTTCTGGAGTTCGAGCAGATAGTACTGTCATGCTACTGTACTTATTTCATTGTGAAGCTCTTTTTTTTTTCCTGATGGTGTACAGCTACCATTTCTAGATCTTGCATTAAGTGAATTCCAGTTTTGGCAGAAAGTAAGTTGTATCTGGAGCTGCTCAGAGGCAGCCAGAAAGGTGGAACCTGTCTGAGCATGATGGGGTGCTCAGAAGAGCACAAAGAAAACTGCCAACATACGTAGTTACACTTAGTAGATAAGATCGATTTACTTTTCAAAGAAAGGTAAATACTATGTTCCTTCTCTCACAAATGAGGTAACTGAGACACTGAGGTAATTGGTTTTGTGGTTCTGTTAATTTTGCCATTTCCTGTAGGTTCTTGCCTGTATGTGTTTGGTTAGGACCTGTTGGTTGGGATGACAGAGTGTATTTGACAACTGATCCTGAAATGTTCACAGGTTGGAAGTATGAAAACAGTATTTTGCCTATTAAAAACCTGAAGTTTTGTTGAAAGTCAGTAAAGAGTTAGCCTAGCATTCACATGTTTCTTTATTTTAAGTAATACTCTTTTTTGTTTTTATTGTCAGTGTCATACAGCAGGGTTTTGCTTGTTATCTTGATTTTTTTTTTTTTTTTTGACGTTGTTCAAATTATGTTAAGATGCCATGATGTTTTCAGGTCCCAAAAATGTGCAAGAGGATCTTTAAGATGCTTTGCCTCACGTAGTTTGTTTGGAGGATGAGTATAGAGGTAGATAAGATATTTAAGGAATAGTGTCAGTTTGTTTTCAGGCAGCACTTCAGTGAAACCAGTAAGGCAGTTATCCTTTCAAAGATGCAGGCTTTCTGCAGGTTAAAGATAAAAGTAGTACAGCATTTTACATTCAGTTAATGCTTTGGATTTTATTTAATTTTTTTTTTTTTTTCTGTAAGCAAGAAAATCTTAGTTTGGGTCATCAGGGATCACTGATGTAAAATCAATGTCTTAGAACAGGATTATACTGCAGCAAAACCAGAGAGTGAAGATGTTGTTTAACTTTTTAGTTACAGGTATTTTTTCAGATGTATATATTTTGATTCAAAGTCTTAGCACATTAATACATTTTCACACAAAAGTTTTCATTAAAGAGTTTTGGCAGTGTTTTCAAGTTACGGTACACAAGTCTAATTCTATGTTTGCATAATGCATGCAATTTGTAAAGAATTGTAGAATTGATCATAAATTCACTGCAGTGACTGAATGAAAAGTCAGATAATTTTATGAGACGATACTTTTCATCTTTGCTTTGATATTGACTTGGCAATATTCAGATACAGCATCTAGGAGTGCGAACATCTAAGCAAAAGAAGCCCCTGGGATACCATTCCATTTGGAATGCAGGAATACATGATGTCCCTCACGAAATACAGAGTTCTTTTCCAGTTTTTGTTCCTGTTGATTGTCAGATGCAGAGTAGTTAGACCTTTCTGCTTCATTTTTTCTTGTTATTGGTTTAAGGTTTTCTTTGAAGTATTTGCAAATACAGTAGTAAAGATACAAGCTAAATGAAGTTGTTTGTAATTAAGATATTGTAAAATGGGGACGCTACCAGCTTTCACTGACTTTTCACTTAATGATTATTTATTTAAAATGAATGCAATGACTGTCTGCTGTATAGTTTGTTACTTGACTCTCCACAGGGTTCCAAGTAAGTCCCTGACTTTATACCCACAGATAGGCAGAAGTGTAACCAAATGGAAAATATTTATCAAAAGATGGGGAAAGTATAATATCTGATGATAAAAACAAAATAAAAACACTGAAATTGTGCTCTTTTCTAGAACTGCTCATTTTTTTTTGTCCCCAAAATTATTTTAATGCTACATGCTTTATCCTAAAGAAGGCTTTACAGTAGAAAACCTCTTCCAATTCATACCTTTTACCAAGATACAAAATGGAAGAAAGAGATTATTTGCTCTATGATTCCCCAGAGAAAATGTGTTCTTGGGGTTTTTCTCTAACCTTTTTGTCTTTTTCTGTAGTTCCATTAAACCCAAACTGATCACTCTGAGGCAATGGAAAATCTTATTACTTAGAGCAGATTTAAGTACCTTGTATCTCCTGTTCAGGAATTGAAAGTTTTACTCCAGGAATTTTCTTCCTCTCTCTGTCCTTGGAGACATAGACTGGAGTAAAAGGCAGAAAACTAAGGAATTGCTAATGCTTGGAGTCAGGAGATGGAACTCTGTATCCTTCAGTTTGATTCTTTTCTCATTGGAGCAGGAACAGAGAGAATTTGCTCATGTTTCAGTTGATTTGTGCCACACTTCCCTTGTATTGAGGAGTGGAGGTAACGACTGCTTCTGTTACAATTATGTTTTGGTGTCAGTGATCTGCGGACTCAATACTTAAGCACAGGAGATGTTAGTAGCAGGCTATAGTATAAGACCAGAGATTTTGTCACCTACAATTGCACAGAAGCTGTGGTCCATGTGCAGCAGGTGGTAGTGATTAGGATTATTTCTGATCACCTGCCAGATTTCAATTGATAGGCTGAGGTCATATAAGATATACATCAAGATGGATATTCAAGAGACTACTTGATTTTTGTTGTTGTGTTTGAATCATAGAATCATAGAATGGTTAGGGTTGGAAGGGACCTTCAAAGGTCATCTAGTCCAACCCCCCTGCAAGAAGCAGGGACATCCCTGACTAGATCAGGTTGCTCAGAGCCCCATCCAGCCTGGCCTTGAACGTTTCCAGGGATGGGGCATCCACCACCTCTCTGGGCAACCTGTTCCAGTGCTCTACAACTCTCATTGTAAAAAATTTTTTTCTAATATCTAATCTAAACCTCCCTC
>WHYT01017319.1:53296-97459 GCA_009806455.1 Tetrax tetrax
GGACCCCTGAGGGACGCCACTCGTGACCGGTCTCCACTTGGACATTGAGCCATTGACCACCACTCTCTGAGTGCGGCCATCCAGCCAACTCCTTATCCACCGAGTGGTCCATCCGTCGAACCCATGCCTCTCCAGTTTAGAGAGAAGGATGTCGTGCGGGACAGTGTCAAATGCCTTGCACAAGTTCAGGTGGATGATGTCCGTTGCCCATCCCTTGTCCACCGATGCTGTTACCCCGTCATAGAAGGCCACCAAATTGGTCAGGCACGATCTGCCCTTGGTGAGGCCATGTTGGCTGTCACCAACCACCTCCTTGCTCTCCATGTGCCTTAGCATGGTTTCCAGGAGAATCTGCTCCATGACCTTGCCAGGCTCAGAGGTGAGGCTGAGCGGCCTGTAGTTGCCCGAACCCTGAGTTTGTTGAACCCTGGTTCCAGTTGAACCCTGGTTTGTTTCTTTATACAAAAATATTGTAGCAGAGAGAATATAATTAAAACTTTGCTAACTTAAAAGAAGATTCAGTTGTACTAGTGTAAGGTATGTTTGGTTATATGTGCATGTTGAAGGCTTGGGTAAAGATAAACAGGCAGTGTTTGCCAAGCTGCATGAGATGAAGCAGTTCATTACCTGTTGGAATTATCAGCTGGAAGACACATTGCATAAGTTGGACTACAACCTTTATACACTTTTGGCTGGATTGTACCTCTTATCTAGTGAGCTGCATTGAAATATAGTTAACAATACAAACTGGAAATGACAGGCTGAAACTATGTGTATTTTTGTGCAGATGAACAATCCTGGATCTGGATCAGAAGTCACAGTAACATTTTCTCTAATAATTTTTTTCCCAGTTCCTGTATTCTAAAATGTTATACAGAGAAAATTATCTGTGCTCCATGCCAGAGAAAAGCTAATAGGCACCAGCCATGTCTCCTGTGGGCCTGACTCTTAAAAACCTTTGGAAAATGTTAAATCCTGCAGAAAACAGCAGGAATTGCAGATCTCCTGTATTCTTGATTCTGATTTTTTTTGTTTGAGAGAGAATTTTGAAAATACATAGAGGCAGAAATTTCAATCCATTGATATCAATAAGAGTTTTGCCTTCAGTTTCAGCAGAGTTCAGGGTTTCACCTCTGACATGCTGCTGTATTGGAACTGCAGCATCCGTTTCTGATCTGAGCTATTTGGATGCAGGTCCTCTTACTCTTGATGGAAGTGCTGTTCACATATGAAAGAGCAGAACGTGGTCAGAAATTCTTTTAACTAGGAAATCCTTCAGTTTTATCATAAAATGATACATTTTGCACTTGATAGGCCTCTCTTGTTAAATAAGAACAGGTATATTATTTTGTAGTTTTTAAGCTAAAAATTAATTTATTTGATGTTAGTTCAGTGAGCTTATAGCCCTTTTACTTTTGCAATGAGTTTTTAATTTCAGGACAGTGTTTCTCTGTAGTTAGGAGAAAATACCTTTTTTTTGTTTTTTAAAGTCAAAGCATTTGCATTTATTCTTGTTATTGCAGTAAAAGAATGATCCGAATGAAATGTATTGCTCTCGTATTTTCGGATTTCCAGTATACAACATTGAGGGTATATAAATGTTCTTGTTAATTCTCATCTAGTGATCAAAATAAAAATTTGCATGTCCCAGCAGAAAAATGTTAAAACCCCAGTATGAAGTTTATTCCTTCTATTCAGTACCTGTTGAAAAAAGCTGTGTAAGTACCAGTGTGACATACCATTGTTAATTAGCTTCTGAAGTGATCAGCCACATTCTTGGTGGGAGGATATTATTCCAGTGGGAGAGGTGCCCTCTACATAAGCCTTAGACACTGACTGAAATATCCAAAATGGTATTGTCCTTTTTAGCACCCTAGATAACATTACAAAGGCATAGATGTAACTCTCTTCTTGTTGTGCTTTCTGTTTATGTTCTAAGGAATTACAGTCTTGGGAAAACTTGAAAATAACGAAACTCTAGAGAGGGACATAACTATTCCAGCAACTTTCTGCCGCTGAACATAGTTTTTGAAGTTTCTGTGAGTACTTTGGTTAGTCTTTTGCCAGCCCAAAAAAGCATGGATGGTGTGTTAATGTCATAGCCTGAAGATGCTTCATGAGCAAATTGGCCAGCAGTCAAAAAGACTTTGCCTAGAAACTTGTCTGCAGTATGTGTTATAGACCAGAGGAAGCTGAAAAATAAAGCCCTTATATCTGAACAGTTTTTGCCAATGAGGCTGCTTAAAACCAATTGCAGGTATGAGCCCTCTTTGTTCTACCATTTCAGGCAGCCTGAGACAGTATTGTACTTTTGTTCTGGTAGGCAAGAGCCTTCTCCACTGCCTGGGGTTTGTCTTGAGGGAAATGTGAGCATACGTGCACTGAGCACGGAATAGGTTTGGACAGCAGTTGGAAGAAAAAGAAGAAATTTTAGATTGTCATTTGAACTAGTCTTTCTCATTTTTTATTTAAAAAAACCCAACCCTTTTTTTTTCATCGTGAGTAGCTGTTTCCCTAATGTTGACAAAAGACAGAACTTGTATTTTTTTAATGTTTCTGTTTCATATCTTTCAGAATGTCATAGATGGCACTCCGTGATGGAATGAAGTCAGTACTTTCAAAAATTGAAGAAAATTTGTAGAGCAGTCGCAGGAGATTAAAGGGTTGGGAGACAGGCCTAGTCATGGAAAGCTCAGGTACTTGATGCATCTGCTCAGCATAATCAGCAGAAGTCTGAGATCATTTGATGGCAGTCTGCAACTGCCTGCTCAGAGACCAGAACTTGATAGTGGAGAGATCTTTATGATGATAGACAAAAGCAGGAATGATCACTTCTAATGGCTAGCAATTGAAGCTTGACAACTTTAGATTAAAAAAATGAATCATTCACCTTTTAACTGACAGGACAATTAGCTTTTGCCAGAGTTCAGCAAAGATTGTTGTAAATTTCCAGTAACTGTTTGGTTTTTTTATACCTAGTTCCAGCTGGAGTGAATTCAGAGAAATCCTACTGCCTGTGTTTTGCAGATGGCCAGCATCAGTGAACGCAGTAATCTGTTAGACTTGTAATCTGTAGACTTTTGTTTTATCAATAGAATAACTAGAGAAGCTATTCCTATTTTGGTATGTTTTTAGATGAATGAAGTCCAATGCAGAATATTATTAACATTTTCTATTAGTTTTACAATTCACTGAGTTCTGCAGGAACTCCTGGTTCTTTTCCTTCCACCTTTTTTCTTTCTTTTTTAATTTACTTGCTCCTGATACTTTTTTTCAGTCTCTGCACGGTTTATTTTATTGTCCAGCTTACGCTATATGAAATTGTTTTCTTACAATTCAGTAATTCGTAAAAGTTCTGCTCATCTGAGCTCCTAATCATGTGGAACACAATTTCACACCTTTTCCAAGGCAGTGAACAATTCACCAAGGCCACTCTCTCTACCTGATTTATTTATTCTTAAAAGAAGCTGCCATGTCCGAGTCTTCTCTGACTTGTTTAATTCCTCAAAGGCTCAGTATGTAGGTGTTCTCTCATTCTTATGCTGCTACCGCTTTCCCTCTCATGGTGACTCCTGCTGATGTTACTTCTGTAGCATCTGAGTGGACTGGGTAGGGAAATGGAGACTGCAGGAAAACACAGAACATGGTAAAAGTGTAGAGCATTTTACAAGCTGTCTCCCTGGCCTTAAAAACTAAGATTCACTGGTCTAAATGGAAGATGTTTTCACAGTTTTGTGGATGCAGTACCACGGCATCAGGATCTTTTCTTGTATTAGAATACTTTGTCACGGTGCTAAAATGCTGAACTGCAGCTGAGAACCATCAGGGTATACATTTATTAGTTAGTTCTGCTGCTGTAGCATCCCCCTAGGTAGGGTACCAAGCATCCTTTTATGCCTTTCAAAGAAATATAAAGTAGTAAGAAAATCTGTATCTTTCAAAAATCCTCTTGGGTTTTGGGAGGTGTTTTGAAAGTTCTGAACCCTCAGAGTCTGTAGTCTTTGGCATTCCTATGTTTATTTTATACCCTCTTTCTAGCATTAAGCATTCTGCAAAGCATATGCTTTAATATTTCTCTATCTCTGATAAATGCTATGCATCTCTGCAGCAGAAAAAAGTTTTAACCTCTAAAATCTGGGTATTAAGTTGTTTACAACTTCTCCTTTTTTTTTCCTTATTTTTTTTTCCTACTTTTGTGACGTTTCCTTTCATTGTAAGCCTTAATCTTCCTGAGTCCAGTCTTACATGTATTTTTCCTTTGTCTTTTACTTTCATCTTTCCTCATCTCCGTTCAAACCTTTTGCATTTTCTGTAGTCTTTATTTGTATCTGTGTATGTGCAAAACAACTTCATGTAATTTATTGTGCTGTTCTCTCTTTTCTAATAGTTTTGCTGATGCAGATGGTTCCTGAAGTAAGCTACATGGACAGACTTTGCTGTTAATTTCATTTTCTGTTCTGTAAATTATTTTTGTTGTTATCTTTATTTTTCCCCAGTTTAACTGAGCTTTCCCCATCTGCTGCTTAACATTGCTTCTTTTTAAAAAAGGCTGATTCTTTGTTTCAATCCACATGTAGCAAACCTGAGTTACAGAAAGATTTTTCATTCTGCTTGCATGATTTGTGGACTTGGTAGTTAGATGGTTACTCTAAAAATTGCCAATACTTGCTGACAAGTATTTTTCCAGCCTACAAGTTTAGTGGAAGAGAGTAAGCCGAATGGGAAGCTCTTTTTGCTTTCTCCAATATGGATCCCACCTTCTCACTATCCCAAGAAATTTCTTTAGGCTGTGTTTTACTATTTGTGCAGTGTAAACCAGCAGGGACTAATCAACAGTATTTCGCGCCCTGTGTATCTGAAATTCTCAAAGCAGGAGGAGACCCATCTCTGTTTAAGCAGTGCTCTATACTGCCAGATCTTTTTCCTGTCCCAGAACAAGTGGATGCTGTGATGAAGTGCCTTCAGTCAAAATACTGATCTCCCTTGCCATAAGGTGGTCTGCTCTTGTTAATGATCACCAGGCTAGAGACAACACTCTACACAGCTCTCAGGTGGACATACGCTGTTGTGCAGTTTCCTTATCACTGTTTTTCTTACCTTGCCCATTATCTCTGATTGATGTGGTGCTGAAAGGGTTTGTGGCCGGGTAACCCTGGCTTAGTTGTGCCATCGCACATCACGAATGTGTGTTTCCTTCAGCGGTGTTTTCCAGGTTCCCATCCGTTCTTTCAGTTCCCCGTTAGAAAAAGGACCGCGTTGAGCTGTGATGAAGTACTAAGCTCTTATGGCAGAGTGTGATGATCCCACAGAGGAGTATTTCTCCTGTGTTAAGCATCAGGGAGCCCAAGATGACTTGGAGTTGTTATTTCTGTCTTTCTGTCTTTATTTCCTTCTTGGTGTTTTTCTGCTGAACAGTAGAACTGGTGATAAACTCGTATACCCAAGATATTTCTGGAAATTGCATTAGCCATAAGGTTTGAAAAGGCAAAAAGAGACATTTCTGGAAACAGCATACCCAAAGTGATTGTTTAATGAAGAATTCTGCTTCAGTACATAGGGTATTATCAAACTATAGGGAATAGTTTGAGTATTGTGAGCTTTTAATGTTATAAGATAGTTAAAAAGCATAGTAATAGAAGTCTTGCTGTCCAAGAATAACTCTGTAATAAGAGGTTAACTAGGAAAAGTTATCTGACTGTCTAGCAGTCAAAGGTCACTAGCACAGGCAAAACTCATTTAGCTTTTGTTCCCCGTTCCTTCTGTAGGTGATTGCTTTCTTCACACATTATTTTTGTTATTTTGGTACACTGTGTGTGAGTGACAGCAAGCTCTTTAACTCTTCCCAGCTTCAGCAACCACCCCCCTGCCTCTGTGAAATGGCAGTCTCTCTGTAGGTTTTGATAAGGCATTCTTTAAAAGAGAGCTTAATCTTCCATCATTTATTTTATGAGATTGAAATATGTTCTTGCTGCCCCCTTTGCTGGGAGTTATTGCTTCAGCAATCATGGGTAAATCTGATTTACTGTAAACAGTTATAACAGCAGAGTAGGTATGTGGGCTGTAAATTGGTTGGAAAACAGGAGCGATTTGCTAGCAGAGAGAAAGTAACATGAAGTTAAGCTGTTGTAGCAGTCACTGGAGTCTTGTATCATCAGCTATGCCAGCTTAACTAAGTATTACGAGAAGCTTTATGCCAGTTCTTGTTTTGCCACTTACTTTGTTGCCTGGGTTATCAGAGAGCACGGAGGAGGCGCTTCCCTGCCTGGCGGGGTATGGTAACTGGCTCAGCTCAGTTGTGACTGGTAGTAAATTAGCTGCAATGAAGGAGAAAAACAGAAGGGGTTGTTCCTCTGTGATCCTGAGGAGGCAGCTGTGATTTGGATACTGCAAATAATTTATTTTTTTTGTTTTGTCTAATGAACTGGAAAATTGAGGGAGGGAGAATAAGCTTCAGTGGAAGAATTTAAGCAGGGGCAGGGAGGAGGCGTGAAAACTGAGGATACATTTTGAAGAGAAGGTGTTATAGATTGGAAGAAGCTCTTGATTTAGTAATGCATGAAATGTTGCCTTCAGCCAAAAGCAAAGCCTAAGTCTCCTCCTTTTGCAAACCTCCAGGATCAGGTGAATTCCATTTTTTTTGTTCCCCTTAAAAAAGTGGGAGATCAGTGGCTCAGTGGTTAGGGAGCTATCTCCATAATATCTGGATTTAGTTTCTCCTTTGTCTAGGATTTGAATCCACCTCTCTGGCTTCCCTGACCCGCAGGACAGGGGCAAGGCTGGAGGGGGGTGGTAGGTCCCCAGTAGTTGAACATGCTCTGGAGGAGAAACAATGCTGTTGCCTCTGTGTCCTGACTACCATACTAATGCTTTTACCTTTTAGGGGTTATAAAACTCATCTCGCTTTATCATTCATTGCATTTCCTAGTGCAAACTGCTTCTGGAGCCGTGGGAAGCTGTAATTATGCAATTTACATGATTTATTGCTTGCACCCAACAGCCACTCTGCACTGCTGTTTCCATTACTTCTGAATTGGATCCGTTTACAAGTTTGATGTTCTTAGAAATATCACATAAATATAATTAGAATAGAATAGAATCATAAAATAATTGGGGTTGGAAGGGACCATTAAAGGTCATTTAGTCCAACGCCCCTGCAAGGGGCAGGGACATCTCCAACCAGATCAGGTTGCTCAGACCCCCATCCAACCTGGCCTTGAATGTTTCCAGGGATGGGGCATCCACCACCTCTCTGGGCAACCCGTTCCAGTGTTCCACCACCCTCAGTGTAAAAAAAATTTTCCTTATATCCAGTCTGAATCCTACCTCCCTCTATTTTGAAGCCATTACTCCTTGTCCTATCGCTACAGACCCTGCTAAAGAGTTTCTCCCCATGTTTCCTGTAGGCCCCCTTGAGGTACTGGAAGGCTGCTATAAGGTCTCCTCAGAACCTTCTCTTCTCCAGGCTGAACAGCCCCAACTCTCTCAGCCTGTCCTCATAGGAGAGGCGCTCCAGCCCTCTGATAGCATAACGTTCTTGACCAGTCTCATTTAGGAAAGAATCGATTTCAATAGAGAGTATTTTCAAGAATGGTTTAATTTAGAGAAAAGCCTGATGTTCAGGCCTGAAGCTTTGTTTGGTGTGTGGGTTCAAGCGTCACTAGTTTTGTACGAGAGATGCCTTACTGCAGGGTAAGCCTTACTGAGAGAGGCAAGCGCTGTAGTCATTAAGGCAGCAGATGTCAAATTTTACTTTTTTTTTTTTTTAAAGCTTTTTAACATTATGTATTTTTTCACGTAATACCCTTTGTGCTGCCTCCGGACGTTCTGTCTGACCCCGGCGAAGGGCTGTAATTAATCTGTAATTACAGCAGCGCCCGGCCTCGCAGGGGCCGAGCGCCGCCGCTGCCGCGCTTGCACCGCCAGGGGGCGCCATTGCTGCGGGAGAGCCGCCGCGCTGGCGGCGGGGGCGGGGGGGCGGCTCAGCCCGGGCCCCCCCCCTCCCCCGCAGCCCTGCCCGGGGCTCCCCGTCACCGGCCCCGCATCCGGCCGAAGGGCGGCTGGGAGAAGATGAATGGGAACGGTGACGGTCGTTGTTGGCAGCCAGGCGTCCTCTTAAGGCCGCATGCGAGGTTGTTACGCTTGGGTTTGAATTGTGTTGTGTTCTGTCTGGGTTCTTCTGGAACGTGCACCTTGCTGTAATATTCCAGGTTGCTGTCATCTTAACAGCAGATAAGAATTAAGGATGGCAATATGGGATATTTTATTTAAATCCACTTCTTTGTCTTTCATTACTTATTCACTTTCTGTGATGCCCTGGTGCTGTATTCAAAACACTTGAGGATTTAACAAGGGGGAAAATAACCATTTAAGTTAGGATATGATGATGGTAAATTTTTAAAGTGCAGTATGGAAGAGCTGGAGCTGTTTCACGTGGCGGAGGATGGCTCACAAGCTCAAAACTTTGTTCACGTTGCAAACAGTTAATTCCAAAAGAGGGAAAGACCATCTTATGTAATTGGATGGGAAAGCATCACAAACAGGTATGCTCGCAGACCTTGTGTGTGCTGCTGAAGTGATACGACTGAGGTGAACCTTGTTAATCACAGCAATAGTAGACCCTTAAAATGATCATAGGAGCACAGAGGGAGTATAACCACACATGCATTTCATGCTACTTCTACTGCTGTGTAACAAAATAATGATATTCCGCATTTCCTATCTACCTATTCAAAAAGTGTGAGGCATTTCTTCTTTTAGATGCTGAATGGAAAAGTGCATGGTACAGACTGTGTGATAAGTAGAACTGGTGAGAAGACTTTTTGTAACAACTTTATTAAGTTTTTTGATTTGTTGGAGCATCACAGAATGCTTTATTGAGACTTCTGACTAAAACTTCCTCAGGCAAAGGATGTGAACCAGATAGTAAATACAGTGGCCTGGGAAACGGGATATCCACGTACAGGTCTGTGTGTGGCTTAATTCAGGGCAATCTTGGATACTGATTTCTTCACAGAATGAGGTGATGGAGGAGTAGAGAGGTCATGCTGAGCCTCTAGCCCTCCTTGTCTCTGCACCAGGTTTCCTGGGGTGGATGGATCCACTTTCTCACTTGTGAACAGACACTTTGCCAGAATTACTGTTTCTTGAGACAGTGACCAGAGAAGTCTGGGCAATGTCTGACCTGACCTCAAAATATCGGAATGCTGTTTTCAAACTGAATTATTATCCATGGTTAGTGCTGGTGATGCTGTGACATGTAATGAAGCCTAATTTTAAAATATCTGTATAGTAATGAGTGATTGAGCTGCATAAAGTGCTTTTTCATAGAGGATGAATGTCCTCAAATGTCAATACAAGGAAAAAACAAGCAGGAGCATTGATACTGCTGTAGATTTGTTTCTGTGTAGCCACTCTGTGCATAAAATTAGCCTTCTGTCCATGATAATTTATACTGACAGAGGTGGAAATGCCATTTTCTTTTGTTGCTTGTGGGTTTTGAGCTTGCTAAGAGAGTTTATTTGGTTTGCAAACAATTTGGTTTATTTGGTTCAGTTTCGGAAAGACAGCCAAATGCTTCAGGTAATTGCTAAGGAAAGGCAGGTCCTTCTGTGTCTTGATTTCCATCTTCAGGCTGGATCCGCTCACGGCAGATTTCTGAATTGTTGGTAGTCTAGATAAAGTGAGTTGTTTGTTGCTGTCCACTTTCCTACAGCTACAGCTTAACCTATCGTAGTATTTTGCACCTTGATGGGAATTACACATGAGAACTAGCACTGCATTGTAAGCGTGGTATTTGAATTCTCTCTTAGGCTTGTTCCCTGAAAGTTGGGGTTTAGATTCGTTGGAATCATGAAATGGAGTCAGGGGAATGCTGTAGCTGTGAGTACTAATGCTTATGTTGTGGTGTGCGTGTACTCTGACTTTAGAGTGTCAGATTTAACACCTTTGTAATCCATTAAGATGACATATGTTGTTAATGATTTTAATAGCCCTCAAGTGTCTATTTCTTGACTACTTACCTTAATGGAAACTTTTGATTTTAGTATTTGTATTATTAATGCAATTCCAGTTTTCATGAGTGTTATTGCTCACTGGTGTCTTGATACGCCCATGCAACGTACCATGCTGATACAGTATCAGACTTACTATGTCAGAGTTAATGTGTCATCCATCAGTCCAAATTAGAACTCGGTGACAGTGTGCTAGGATGAAAAAATATCTGGATCTGTATCATAAGGGAACCTAACGGTATCAGTAATTTGCCAAATATACAAAATATGAGAAAAACCTTCCTTTTCGATACCGTTACTCTCTTGCAGAAGACACAAACAGCTGGTTGTTGCTGACAGATCTAGTGTAGCATGCCCTCAGCAAGGTAGTGGATATCTAGAAGGAAATAGCCCATAACAAAAATATGGATTCGTTTTACTTAACATGCACTACCTGCATGTTTTTGGAGCTCAACAAAATTGCAGGATGCGCATGTGTAGCTAAAAGCCTTATCAGACTGATCGAAACATTTATAAAACACTCCTGATCAATGGAGTGAAGACAACGTGAAATATGTCTTAGGGGGGGATATTATTATCTGTGAGAATCAATACAAATGTTGCAGGTGAATTACTGTTTCACAATGTGATTTGTTATGTTGAGTTATGCAGCCATTTTCCTTTCAGTGCTTCTGTTTAGCCATTTGTTTAGCAATAAGAGGAAAATGTGAATTTCATAGTACACCATACTGAGATTATTTTTTTTTCCCTGTTATTTATTTAATTTTTTTTTTGAGTTCACTTTACTGATGCTATTGTATGGAAGATGGGAAAACCTGCACCTGGACTTGCTGTTGGATTGCTTTCTGTAATTCTCTGTTGTTTGTTTGGAGAAGAACACCTGGTATAAGGTGAAATGTGAACAGTTTTAATGAACACAGGTTTCTGAACCCCTTTTAAGCACGATTAGAATGACAACTAAAATAGAATGAGAATAGCTCTTGAAAGCTTTCAAGCCATCATCACCCAACTATCCTGGAAATACAGTGTAAGAGAATTTCAAAATGGTGTGTGGGTTCTAGAGCATCTGTAGTTTTTGAACCCAAAGCCTTGCAGTCAGCAATTTCTCTTCCCATGAATTTGTGTGACATGTCATGAGTTATTTACGTCTCTTTTATAAAGGACTTCTTATCAAGCCTTTTTTTCTGTTGAGTTTTGAGTACAGCTCTGTTTTGTTTAGTACAATTTATTTGATCTGTGTATAGAATCGTAGAATTGTTTAGGTTGGAAAAGAGCTTTAAGATCAAGTCTAACCATTAACCTAGCACTGCCAAGCCTACCAGTAAACCATGTCCCAAAGCACCACATCTACATGACTTTTAAATACCTCCAGAGATAGTGACTCCACCACCTCCCTGAGCAGCCTGTTCTAATGCTTGACAACCCTTTCAGTGAAGATTTTTCCTAATATCCAATCTAACCCTCCCCTGGCACAACTCGAGGCTGTTTCCTCTTGTTCTGTCACTGGTTACTTGGGAGAAGAGACTGACACTCACCTTGCTACAACCTCCTTTCAGGTAGCTGTAGAGAGCAATAAGGTCTCCTCTCAGCCTCCTTTTCTCCAGGCTAAAGCACCCCATTTCCCTCAGCTGCTTCTCGTAAGACTTGTTCTCCAGACCCTTCACCAGTTTTGTTGCTCTTCTTTGGACATGCTCCAGCACCTCAATGTCTGTCCTGTTGTGAGGGGCTCCAAACTGAACACAGTATTCAAAGTGTGGCCTCACCAGTGCCGAGTACAGGGTGATGATCGCTTCAGTTGTCCTGCTGACCATGCTATTTCTGATAGAAGCTGGGATACTGTTGGCCTACTTGGCCACCTGGGCACACTTTCAGCTCATATTCAGCTGGCTGTCAGCCACCACACTCAAGTTCTTTCTGCCAAGCAGCTTTCCAGCCACTCTTCCCCAAGCCTGTAGCATTGCATGGGGTTGTTGTGACCCACGTGCAGGACTCGGCGTTTAGCCTTATTGAACTTCATACAATTGGCCTCAGCCCATTGATCCAGCCTGTGCAGATCCCTCTGTAGAGCCTTTCTGCCCTCAAGCAGATCAACACTGCTGCCTAAATTGGTGTCACCTGCAAACTTACTGAGGGTGCATTTGATCCCCTCATCCAGATCATTGATAAAGATAGGAAGCTGAACTAGCCTCAGTACAGAGCCCTGGGAAACATCCCTTGTGACCACCCACCAACTGGACTTAACTTAATTCACGACAACTCTTTGGGCTCAGCCATCCAACCCAGCAAAGAGTGTGCCTGTCCAAGCCAGGAGCTGACAGTTTCTCCAGGAGAATGCTGTGGGAAACAGTGTCAAAGGCTTTACTAAAGTCTAGGCAGAAAATATCCACAGCCTTTCCCTCGTCCACAGATGGGTCACCTTGACATAGGAGGAGATCAGGTTAGTCAAGCAGGACCTGCCTTTCATAAACCTGGCCTGGTCATCTGATTGTCCTGTATGTGCCACGTGATGGTGCTTAAGATTATCTGCTCCATAGCCTTCCCTAGAACTGAGGTGAGACTAACAGGTCTATAGTTCCCCGGTTCCTCCTTCCAGCCCTTCTTGTAGATGGACATCACATTTGCTAGTCTCTAGTCAACTGGGACCTTCCCGGTTAGCCACAAAATGGAAAGTGGAAAGTGGCATAGTGAGCAGTTCTCTCAGTACTCTTGGGTAGATCTCATCCAGACTTGTGTGTGTTGAACTGGTGCAGTAGGTCGGTAAGCATTTCCTCTTGGATTATGGGGGCTTCATTTTGCTCCCTGTCTTCTAACTCAGAGGGAGCAGGTACACAGAGGACGACTGGTCTTAACAACTGATGTGCTGGGACACATCTTTGTCTTCTATGCAGAAAGATTTTCTAGGTGGGAAGCAATTAATGTAGGCAATTGTCCGTAAAAGACCACTATAAGTGTGCTCATTTGATGTGTGTGCATGCATACAGTTCATCTAGTGTGTCCAAAACATCTACACTGCTGTGCCCTAGTGTCTCCAGTTCACACTGAGACTGGACCCAGGAATATGAAGTCAAATTTGTGGTGTTTTGTGTGGCTACTGGAAAGCATATGTCTGCATCCCTGCCTGTATATGTGCAAGTAGTTTTGTTTGTTCAGAGTGCAGTTATTGATGCATCAATACCATACAAAACTGTGTTGTCCTTTGTTTTGTTTTCTTTCCACAGAACCTAATCCTACAGATTTGGCTGTTTCTAACTTGCCTTTCCCAAGGGAAATAGGCACTTCAGCAGGGGTTTCTGTAGGTGTGCTTATGGACCTGTGACAAACAGCAAGATTTCTGCCAGGATCATAGAAACTAGGATTTCTCCTTCTGTATCTCAATTTTAAATGTGCTGTGAGCACAACTGAAAATGATTTGTGAGAATAGTTTAGGAAAAAATAAACCCTCAATTACATGTGACCCCCTCAAACACTTGGCTACGGATTTGTATGGAGATGATGGGAACTTATCAAGGTGAAACGAGACAGTTGGGTATGAATGGGATGAAAACGTCAGAGGGTGATACAAAAAGAGGTTTGGAGTCTCTTGTGAAAACCCTTGGTGAGCAGGTTACCGTGTAACAGTCCCCGTTTCAGCTGAGTTTAATTCCTCAGGACTGTGATGCAAAAGAAAGTGTCTGTGGAAGCTTCTGGGAAGACAGCACTCTGTCATAGTTTGCCAAGGTGGCTAGTTTTGTGTAAAGATTTATAAAAGTCATTCCAGGAGTTGTACTACTGCTTTTCCTGTCAGATATGGATGAGGTTAAGGTTGTGGAACTATTTACAGAGATCTCTGAGATTCAGAATTAAATATGTCCTCTGGAAAGATTTTGACAGAAATGCTTTTTGGGAAGACGAGTTTATGGAGTGTCTAGTGCTTATTCCCAATAACTCGTGTCTTATAAACTATTTTAGCATTTAATGTAATGCATGCATGCATGGCATTGAATTGTAAAGTGATATTCAAGTTAAAAATTATGGTTTGCTCTTGACAATAACTTTGAAGGGCTGCAAAATCTTGTGCAAAGTGCTTATTAGGATTCATTGTTTTTTTCCCAGAGGACTCCATTGAAACATTAAGCAATTTTTGACTTTTTGTCACATTAATCCTGAAGGTGATGTGGTAGCTCAGTACTTCCGAAGACTAAACTGTGTGCAGAGGGTCTCTGGGGCTGTCAAAACAGTAGTGTCAGTGGAGGTTTTGTAGGCACTGTACGGGGCTTGTTGGTTTTCCTCTGTCTTTGAATTGTCTTCTAGTTTTTGCAAGAACACATATATATTAACAGCAGAACAGTTACCATCTCTTTTTTTTCCCCTGCTGCTGGTGACTGCATCCTTCTACCACAAGTAGGTTTTGGTTTAGATTCCCTCATGATAAAACTGAGCCCATGTTAAGTGGAGCGGTTTGGACATTGGTTTTCAGACAGTTACACTGTGGTGGGAGCAGTGCTTTCCTTTGAGGTCCAAACCAGAGAGCCTGAAGCAATGTTCAGTTTCCTTGTTTAATTCTGGAAGGTCATTAATTGAAAGCAACAAAATAATATTGGCCTTCATAGAGAGAACATTTTCAGTTGTATATTGTCTGTAGTATCTAACACCTTATGCAATTGCTGCCACTGCTATTTTCCCTCACCCATCTTTCCTCCCTGCATTTTTTTTTTGTCCCTTCTTTCCCCTGATAAACAACTTAGTTGGACACTGAGGTTCTGCTTTGGATCTTTAACTGATTTCTAAAGAAAGAAAAAAAAAATTGCTTTAGGAATCCTGCAATAATAGACTTTCCAGTGCAATCTCAATTTCAGATTTGTTTGATGGGATTTGTTGCAGTTATGCCTTTATTTGTCGCTGTGGTAGCAATATACTAAAAGTTTTTTGTTTCAGTGCAATTGCCATGTATTTAAGGTATCCTAAAAAAGTATTTTAAACAGCTAGGAAATTAAAAAAAAAAAAGGTGCCTCCTAAAAGATAAGAGGTGTAGGTAAATATTTTAAATAACTTTGGAAGCGTAGCTTTAAATTATCTTTTTAGTCGAAATTGTTTAGAAAATCAGCTACTGTATAGCTTTCTTAGTGGTTCTTACCACACATGTCTAAGCTGCACAGCGATGTGAGAGGTTCAGTTAGGTTCGACAAAACTGAATGTACGGTTAGAAGCTGTTCATATTCAGCTGCGTTTCTATTTTTTTCTGGCAGCCACATAACCATCATAGATAGGATTTCTAGCTGATATTGGACAAATACTATTAAAAGTACTTACATTTTTGCTATCTGAAGTGCTTTTCCTATCCTGCTTTGTTTAGAGCTACCTTCTCACCAGTATTACAAAATCTGCCTATTACAGGCTGCTGCCTTTGCCCCTCACTTTTAGGAGTTTCAAAAGAACGTATCTGCCTGCAAGTGCTACTTGACATTGAAGATGGTGAAGCTGGCAGCAAGCTAGCTTGGGACGCTGTCATGTGCCTCGAGAGTCTCTCTTTGCTTGTCTTGTCCAGTGGAGTAAATTATCCCAAGTGCTGGAGTCCCATTGACTTAGACTAGAATTTAGGCTGTTTAATGACATGAATTTTTATTAAAATAAGATGTAAATCTTATTTTCTATATGTTGCTGCCAATATCTTTTTGAACAGTTTTATTAAAATCTTGGATCATTAATTGTTTAATGAAAAGTGAGTAAAAAATATATTTTTCCATCTCAGTGAAGTCTTGTAGTATTTTTTTTTAATAAAGTTCAGTTCTCACACTAAATGAAAATTTGACAGGAAAAATAAATTTCTATAAACAGAAAAAGTCCCAAGTTTTCTATCAAAACCTGGGATTTGTTTGATTGAGTGTTAAGAATTACAAAAGTGAGCCAGAGAAATGCAATTTTCTGAATACGTATTTTAAATTCTTCTAGCTAATGTTGTCCTTGGAAAGAGAAGCTACAGTGCAAATGTTTCTGAAGTTAGCGACTCTGTAAATGCACACAGCGTGGCAGATGAGGTAGGAGTGTTCACCTCCCTCACTGTACTGCTTTAATGTAAATCACTTTCCTGAATATCTGTTTTGCGTACAGGGAGCAATACTCAACAGATGCTTCATCCACTTAACTAGGATCATTTAAAGAACAAAGCATCTCTGTAAAACCTGTCGCTTCCTTGGCCGTCAGTATTTCACTTGGCACTGGCATTGCCTCTGAGAAGAAAGTTCATCTAAGAGCAGCAGAGGCAGCACGTCTGCCCAAAACCAAATGTTCAAAATGATAGACCAGAGTTGCTAGTGGTACGTGATTCCAAGCTGGAGTTTATAACCATGAGGAGTCTATAATATATTAATAAGCGGATGAAATATTAAATATTAAATGTTAAAAGGAGTGGTTTGTCAGAGGAGTATCCAGGTGTGCCACACAAGCTGCCAGCAATAACTTGCTTCTACTGATCTTATAAATACTCTGTGGCTTATGTTTTAATTCAGAACACCGTAAAGGGCAACAGAGAATCACAGAATGGTTTGGGTTGGAAGGGACCTTTAAAGGTCATCTAGTTCAACCCGCCCCCCGCCAAGAAGCAGGGACATCTCTAACCAGATCAGGCTGCTCAGAGTCCCATCCAACCTGGCCTGGAATGTTTCCAGGGATGGGGCATCCACCACCTCTCTGGGCAACCTGCGCCAGTTTTCCACCACAGTCATCGTAAACATTTTTTTCCTTATGTCCAGTCTGAATCTATCTCCCTCTATTTTAAAACCATTACCCCTTGTCCCATCACAACAGGCCCTGCTAAAGAGTTTCTCCCTGTCTTTCCTGTAGGCCCCCTGGAAAGCCGTTCTAAGGTCTCCCTGGAGCCTTCTCTTCTCCAGGCTGAACAGCCCTAATTCTCTCAGCCTGTCCTCATAGGAGAGGTGCTCCAGCCTTCCGATCATCTTCATGACCTCCTCTGGACTCGCTCCAACAGATCTATGTCCTTCTTATGTTGGGGGCTCCAGAACTGGACGCAGTACTCCAGGTGGGGTCTCACGAGAGCAGAGTAGAGTGGCAGAATCACCTCCCTCGACCTGCTGGCCACGCTCCTTTTGATGCAGCCCAGGATGCGGTTGGCCTTCTGGGCTGCAAGGGCGCATTACCAGCTCTTGTTGAGCTTTTGTCCACCAGTACCCCCGAGACCTTCTCCTCAGGGCTGCTCTCAATCCATTCTCCACCCAGCCTGTATTTATGCTTGGGATTGCCCTGACCTTATTAATATATAACTATGTATGTCCTTATATGCTCTTTCAAAAATTAACTTTGGCAGATACTAAAATGGAAAGCAGGCTGCTTGTCTCCTCAGACAGAACTTGCTTCTACCCAAGTTTCGCATAAGCCAAAGTAGTGTCAATAAATAGTGTGAGCACTGGATGACACATTTGCTTAGGAAATACAGAAGTATACTGATAACGGGTTGTTTAAAATTTATCCCTAGTGATGAACGGTTGTTATTTGAGAAGTGATGCCTGACTGTGCTTTTAAAGATCTGTGGTATCACAATGCATATAAGCTGTCTGTATATGTCTTTACAGAGAGTTCTTCCTCATGACTGCTAAATTTTAGTCTCAATATTTAATTTATTTTCTTCCGTTTCTAAATAATTTGTTTCCTTTCTGTCTTTGATTCCTGACAATTTCCGTACCTATCCACATGACAGATTTTTTTTTCAAGTGTTCTGATGCACTTTATGTTTTTGTAAAGTTCTTTTTCTTCCTTAGAGAAGTATGAGTTGTTATTCTACTGGAATGTATGTGAAGCCTCCCAGCTCCATTACTAATGTAAGGGTTCATCCCTTGAAGATAACACTGCACACTGTGTGCTAGCATAGACTTCTTCCCTCCCTTGGAATTGACTATTATTTGTTGAGCGCTGTCAACACACTCAGTGCTGTGTAATATAAAGAGGAAGATGGGATTTCTGCCCCAAAGGGTTTGCAGTCTGTTAGATGCACAAAACAGATTAGATAATGCTAAATATGGTACCGGTCAGATGCACAGATTAGTCTGAAAATGCCACAGATCTTTTTAATATAACTTCCTCCTTTGATGGATGTAGCCTGTGTTTTAATGAAAGTGTAAAAATACTCTTGGCTTCCCTGAAGACTTTACAAAAAGCTACATCTGAATAACTGACAGGTAGGATCTATCATGCCAAGCTTAAGCTTATTGCTAAGCCAAAATATCTGATAAAGATGGTTTGCCTACTGGCAAAGAATTAATTGGATTTCATATTTTGAGTCCTTTCTTTCGCTCCATCATTATTATCATGGAGTTACAGGAGGCAGAGATACAAAAGACCTATTAAGTCATCCAGGCGATAGATTTCTCAAAGCCTGCCTTATATTACCATTCCTTTTTTTTTTTTTTCTTTAGAGTCAGACCTTTCTTAATTTCATCTTGTATTCCTAATTGTATCTAGTTTTTGCCAGCCTAAATAATTCACTTTCCTTGTTGACATACGTATCCTTCAAATATTTACAGGCTGTTACTGTGTCCCCTGGAAAGCTGTTCTGTAGCCAACCTTTATGCAGTTAACTTTTAATGTCTTGATGTAATCAGTCTCTTCAGTCGTCACTTATCATTTTTGTTGCTTCTTTAATAACTCTCTCTAAGGTGTTATCTTTTCGGTAATGAGGTGTCCAGAGCTGAATGTAATATTTCGTGTGTACCTGTGCCAGAGCTCTGCAGAGGGGGATCTTCAGCACTTTGGCTCTGGGAATTGATGCATCTGAAAATGTGGACAAGACCCCTTGAGCTTTATTGTGCTTTATTGTGTAGCAAACAGGAGACGAATTGATTCAATGACAATGGCGTTATATCATTTCAGGTGATAAAGTGATATTATGTATGTTTTTTTCCATGCGAGTGTGAATGGGATCGTCTGGATTTTTATCTCCACAGGAGTGAACAATATTCACAGAAAAGGTTTGTTTCTTTTATCCCCTCTTTATAGACAGTTGAAAGCTGAACAGACAAGTGAGGTTAAAATAACACCGAGGTGATTGGCAGTGCCTCGCTGCTGATCTCTCCTTTGAACATCTGCTGGCACCCTCAGGGGGGGAATGGTTGGGAGAGAAGTGATTTCTGCTGACTCATTACAGTTTATTAACACCAAATTGAATATATTGGCAGTGGAGATGTCCCTGGGGAAGTGGCAGCTAGAAGAACCAGTGCTCTGTAGGTGTGCCTTTTTGTGATTAAAAATTAATCAATCCACACACTGGAAAGGGTAGGGCTGTTGCAACCATGATATGAGGCCTCGGGAAGGATAAAGGGAAGAGTGCTCCTGCAGTAAATTATTTTGAGGTGCGTTGAGGGAATTGCAGCTGTGGTTCTTATTTTCTGCTACACAGAGGATACAGGGTGATGGGGAGGGAGAAGAGGCTGAGGAAGCACAGCCTGTCCTGGCGGCCTGCGTCAGGCCGGTGTCATGCACCGCGGCCCTGTGTCAGGCTGCCGAGCCCAGCCGCCCGCTACAGACCCCAGGCAAATACATCAGGGTGGATTTAGAACCAACGGTGAAAACATGGTCTGAAATTGTTTGATGTTATTGGGAAGCAGTAAAGAACTAAGCTTGCTATGACATATTAAATACATTTTTCATGTTTAGTTTCTCATGTACAGAAGTTAAAATTTTGACAGGAGAGTGCAGCCACTGGTCTGAAAGGGAGTTTGGACTCCAAGCACCTGAGATCCTAGTTTGTTTGAAACAGTGGACTTTTGACAGCACCTTTTCTTTCTTGCCTCTCCTGCAGGAGTTGCAAGATCATCTTCTCTTTCAGTTTATTTGATTCAGTTCAGTGGCTGGTTTATTGAACACTGAGGAACTGAGTTAAACTAGTAACAGACTTGTTTTCCCTCTTTTAATCTGGAAATAAAAGCTATGTGTGGACAGAAAGCCCTGTGATCTCAGAAGGTTTTGGGGCCCTCAAAAGGTTGTCTACTCCCTAATCTTCTGACCTATTTTAAATACAATTTTGGATTCCATATGTACACAAGTCATTGATGGTAATTTATTTAGTGAATTAATACCATTTTGCAGTGTTCTTTTATGCCATTTAAAAAGGACTCACTTTTCCTTAGAGCTGAGTTTGGTATAAATATACTAAAATCACTATGGAAGCTTAGCTTACTATTTTCTAATAAAATAAATATGAAAGTAATAAATCTAAAGATACAACTCTGGCAGGTTATAACTGTTTAAATAGTGTTTATGTAATATACTCTCAGAACATACGGTATATGTTCTGACATAGAGCATGATTTGGTTGTAGTTGAACATGTTTTAATGATTACTATCCAAAGAGAATCATGTCTTTTGAAGATAAGCTAGAAAGTGGAAGTGTGGATTAAGACTGATTTAAAACCAAGCAGTGTTCTAGTTATAATGCAAGATTAAAACTGTCCTGGAGAACAACATGATAGTTTTGCTTGCTCTCTAGTTGTGTATTAGATGCAGTGGGATTTGTAACTTTGGTCCCTGCATTCCTGTGCAAGGCCTGTCGTCTTCGGTGACTAGCAGGATCAATTGTTCTTCCACCGTTCCCCTCAGCATGTAAGTGTTGGTGGAGAGTGTCTGACCGGTCCCCACACTGGAAATCCATGGCCCTTGTTAACACTGCTTTGGGATAGTTTGTTCCCAGTGTCTGGGATAGTTCTGTGTTTAGTACTCTCTCAAGTACCTAGTTGGAAGTAAATCCTGGCTTTGAGCAGGAGACGTGGTAGAAGGCCCCCAGTGTTTTATTTTCTCCTAATTTGGAGCAAGCCTGGATCTCCTGATAATATGAAAGGAAATTAAGCCTCCCAGTTGTACCTAGTTCATTCTTTGTTGTAGGCGATCATAATCTGCCACAGATGAGTACGCATGTATTGTTCCCAACCCTCTGGCATGTTGAGGACAACAGAGAGAAACAAAGGGCAAAACTGCTTGCCTCATTACAGTCTAAAGTTTTAATTTATTTCTTAGCTTTTCAGTCAGCCTAGCATATACAGAATACACAATTGCATAATAATCAACCTTGAAATGCAACGCATCTTCTACTTCCATGCTTTATTTATTATTCCGTGCTTTATTCAGTGTATCTTACTGAGGGATGCACTGGTATATGCTAAAGGAAGAGGAGTGTGAATTAAATTAACCAAAGAAAGATGAATGATTTGCAAGCAGAGTAGCATCATTCTTCTAAGTTTCTGAAGGGTTTTTTTTAAAGCACAAATTAATCAGTCTCTCAGCCCCTCTGAAATAAAGATCCTTTTACACAGGGCTGAGGCCAGGAGAGACTGTTACATCGTTTAGTCTGACCTTCCCCTTAGTGTGTGTCGGGCAAATGCTCCCTTAACATCTCTCACAGACAACCTAATGTAGCTTTTCCTACTGAGGACTTGATCTGAAAGAACTGTATGCTGCAGGGCGGGTCATTGGCTTCTAGTTGCTAGACCCTCCAGTACGGGGTACACCACACTGTCAGGCGTGTGGGCATCCCATACAGTGCTTGGGGAAGATCAGTGCCTTGGACAGGGATCTGCAGCACCTACGTGGAGCTAGGAGGGCTAAGGAGAGAGTAGAGTCCTCAGCCTCATGTCTCTCCAGAGCTTAGGTATTTAGCCCACACCTTCAGGGAAATGTTTCTTTCCATTTGAGCTCACAGCCTGCAGCCTTCTTCTGAGGACAGGACAAAATGATTTGTAAGGATTTTTTTTCTTATTTTTCCCCAAACCCCAAGCAAAGCTGATTGTCCTTCAAAGTATAGGCAGTATTTCATTTCTCTTATCACCTGGAGAGATAGAGACTGACAGATTTCACGTTGTTGGAGAATATCCAGACTTCCAGGGAAGGAAAGGGAGCCTAGGTTTACTGCCAACCCTCTTTGTCTCCCATGAAGTGGATAGACAGTAATATTTCCTGATAATCTCTCTTTCCTCTCTAATGAGTAGTGGGACATTTTGACTAGACTGATAACCTGAGATAGACATTGAGCATCCTGTTCTTGCCTAACAGGGACACTAAACCTGTGAGGCTTTACCTGATGGTGGAACTCAAAAGTTAGTTAACTTGGAGGCATGTTGAGTGGTTTAGGCCACTAAAAATTGCTAGGATGATATATTCTGTGTCCTCAGAGAGATTGTGGAGTAGGTTACATTTTAGTAGAGATGAAAATGTTTGAAATGAGTCCTTTATATTTTGCTATGAACTGACTCGTCTTGGTTAAGAAGTCCTAAGAGTATATTGTGTCAAATCACTTGCATAGAAGGCCTTCTGCGAGGTTTAAATATTAAAGGTTTCGTAAGTCCTTAATTACTCCAGTTTAACGCTTACATGTTTTTAAAACATCAAACAAATACTAGAAGCAAAAAGTAATAACATAGAAATGACATTTGCAAAAAGTTAATTTCCCCTAGACTATTTTTTTAAAATATTTTTTGAGTTTGTTTTTAAAGCAAAACCTTTGCCCATTAATCTCTGCTGAAACATCATCAAAACGTACAGTACAAAGGGCTGGTAAATTACTTGTGAATCTATTCCATTCTTGCCAACTGTGAGTCAACACTGTCTATCATTTTTGCCAAGACAGCATAGTATTTTTTATGTGACTGCACTAACGTCCTGTCTACAAATTACTGCAGAAATTATAGAGTACATTAAAATAATAATGTAGAAAAACATCCTGTGTAAAGAGAATCCTTTTAGCCTAAGACATAGGACTTTGATATCAGAATATACTGCACAAGGCTTGTCTTTACCTCTCTTGGGAATCAAAGTTACTTTATTCTCAATTATAACCAGTAAAACTACATGGCTAAGAAATCTTATATAGTAGTGGAGGTAGAGCGAGAAAAGGGGAGAGGTGCATGTTTGTCTTAACTTTGACCACATCTCCTATCCCAGGGAGAGTTTTATTCCAGTTAGAGATTTCTTACAAAAGCATGTGTTAGTGACTGAGCAAGGTCATGGCTTTAAAAGTTCGGTATGATTTGGAAGCTGAAGTCAGATGTGCTGAGCAACTTTGGCACTTCTGAGCATCTCTTTGGATGTTAGTGGAGGTTAGACTCCCTAGTACCTATGTCACTTAAAATGAGAATAAGGAATCCTGTGGAAAATTTTAACCTTGGATTTCATTCCTTTGATTGCTGCATTTCACTCCTGTCCCTGTGAATAACTTTTTTAAACACTCTTGGTTGGAATAACTTTGAGGGTCCCTTTCAGTACCAGTCCCTTCTTTCCCTGCTTTCCCATTTGTTCCTCTGGGCAAAGTGGTTCTTATAACTAAGAAAAAGGACTTTTGGGATAATTACAGCATCACTTTTCGGAATGATGACAACTGATACTTCAGAAGCTTTCCAACTCTATAAATGTTGTTAGCACTGTATCAAAAAACAGTGTCTAATTATTTTTTTTATTCCTCCTTTATTATTATACCACTTGAATTGTCACATAATGATTTTGTAGTGTTCCAGAAGAGGCAAACTGTGTAATTCTTTTATTTTTGATGACTTAAATGAGATTTGTGGAGAAATGGACCTTAGGGTTCTATTGCAGTTTGCTGATCACTACTGCTTATTCCCCTGCTTCATTCTAGTCCATGATACTGAAGAGTGGTGTGGTGGAAATATTAATACCATTATAAGTAAAGGATGGTGACTTCAGAAGGTAAACGACCAATTGCAGTCACTTAACTCTATAAGAAATTAAAAATCAAGACTTGCAAAATGGTCTTTTAAAAGAGTATCTGTCATGATCTGTAGGAGACTGGTTAGCAGGAAGCTTGATCTGTTTAGAAACATTGCAGTCTAACATTAGATTTTGTGGCAGAGGGAGTCATACTTGAATTTTTTTACACACTTTTTCCCCCTCAACTATAACTTGAAGACTTGTGCTGCTAGTTTTAAATAATGTGGCTTAGGGGAAGCATGTTCAGATCAATCACTCCTGAAGAGAAACAATGTCAGGGAGATCTCAGTGAAATGGTTTTTTGACATCTGATAGGTCTTCTACTGTTACAGTGGTCAGGCAATCAAGTGAACTCTAATACGCTGGTGACTGCTTTGCTATCACTGCAAAATGGATGTATCAATTATCTTCTCATGCTTTATGTTTAATGGTCAGATCAGCCTGTGCACTACAATTTTAGTTTGTTTTTAGTGTACCCTTTTTAGTCGTTGTTCTAGATGGCATATTTCAGATGAAGCTGCTTTATTGAATCTCTTTGGGGAAATTAGAGGAGGAGGGGGAGAAGAGAATTGAATAGTTAATGCAAAAACGTGCTTTGCCAAGTTACCTAGAGAACTACTTTTGGGATGCTTATTGCTGCAGTGTTTGTGGATTTGAACTTATTGATCATGCACCAAGCAATTTTTTGCAGACCCTCCCCCCTTTTTTCCACAAAAGAAAAAAAAAGAGTATCTATTTGTATGCATGTATATCTAGGTTTTCTTTTTGATTGCTTTATTTTCATCCTTAATTCTGTCACTTTTAGACAGCAGTGGTAGGGTTTTTTGCTTTCACTCCCTTGTTGCACAGCTTGGCATAGATGTGTTTTGAGTTATCCTTCAGTGAACAAGTACAGGCCACTTATTTCACAAAAAAAAAAAAAAGTGCTGAATGAATCCTGCTTTTCTCCCTCTTTGTTTTTTCCCCCCAGTCTTCAGCATATTTGTATTGCCTGAAAAACAGCCTTGCTGTGAAGTTTTGCAGAAGTTCATTATATAATCTCCAAGCTTGAGTTGCTGTCAGCATTCTGTAGTGAACTTGCCATGGTTGCTTTTATTCTTCTCCAGTTTGCTGTGATAATGGTTTTCAGTACTTTTGTGATATCTTCTTCATTTATCTGGAACAACAAAAGAGATTGAGGGCTCATAACAGATGAAGCTGTAGTGAAGGTTCAAACTATGTGGTAGGTGAAGCTCATGATTGTATTTGCCTGCCCTGGTGGCAGTGAAGTAAGAATAGTAACTCTCCTTTTGATGTTTCCTTTATGTTAAGGGGAAATTTCCCTGCTCCTCTCCTGGAAAATTGCTGTGTGCAACTCCAGTGTGAAGACTTTTTATGTGTTTGATTACATTGATTAATTAAGCAGAATTCATGTCCACAGCGGGAATCTGTTTTTCGTCTTTGTTGTTCATCACTGTCAATTTTGCCTAATTAAAATCCTCTCAATTTTTAAAGACTGTATCAAGTCACCAATTTTGCTATGAACGTTTGAATCACCCACTCCTTATTTACCTTTGAAATTTAACTGTTGCTGCATGCAATAATGTTAATAGTTGTAACCTAAAAAATAATGAAACTTGGAACTTCTCCAGGTTTAAACAGCCTCAAACAACCCAAATTACATCCTTTTATACTTGAGATGTTTTTGCAGTTTACTTTTGTGCTTAAATATGTTGGAGGTACTTACTGTTTGTTTAGGCTAGTACGTAATTTTTACCTCTGTAAAACAAGGCATAATGTTCTAGTATTGCATTTCATCCTGTCAATCCTTCATCCTAGTTGCTTCCCTCACCTCAGCATCTGTGCCCCTGAGAGAAGTAACTACCCCAGCTCCTGATGTTGCCCCCTTTCAAGCTGTCTGCCCTCTCGCCCTAACCCTCAGTTGTCTTACTGTCTTCTGAACTTTTCCATGTCCTAGAAAAAAAAAAAAAAAGAAAAGTCTGACACTCCAGTGTCTGTGCAGAGTAATTCATTTTTACGTGTCGCTCAATATTTTTTGTAAAACATGTCAGCAGAGTGGGAATTACTTGGAAGATGATATAGGCTGTTTTTTCAAATAATGAATTTTTTTCAGTGTTTTTTTTTTTTAAAAAAAAACACAACAGTGACTATAATCTAATGTATGATTAATAACAAATTAAGCATGAAAGAATCCTCTGCACCAGCACAAAAGCTTTTTGATGAATATAATGTTCGTATTGCAGCATTATCCCCTAGTTCATGGTAATTATTAAATTTCAAAGTATCTGAAAGAGAAGATGGAGCAACTGTGTTTCTAATGAATCTGTAATGAGTTCTAAGGCTTGGTAACCATGCAGAGTTGAGGGATTTGCATAATAGTTATTATAACTGGACTAAAACTATAGCGCTATAAAGTTCTTTTCCGGAAGAAATGAGAATTGTCTTAAAATTCATTGAAAATTCAGGTTTTGTAGCTTGGCCAGTGATACCACAACTGTAACTAACGAAAGAGAACTATAGGGAAGATGAAGTGATGGCACTTCATTTGTGCATGTGTAAAAATGTGCCTGAAAGCAATGGATTTTATGGACTGTATAATTACAAAGAGATAAATTTGAATTTTGTACTAATTAGATCTCCTTCAGCCAATATTAAGATGTGGAAGAGCTGAGAAGCATAGAGTGTAGGTAAAAACCTCCTTAGCATCCTTACTGATAAATTGAGACAATCCTTTTTTTACTATGAGTATCATCAAGAAAGAAGAGATTGTTTGATTTCAGTTGCAGGAGGAAGGTCTTTGCTTAGCTATAATGTGTTGTATGCTAACATTGGTGGGTTTCTTTGTTTTGTTCAGTTTTACTTTCTACTTACATTTCTTATAGTATATAGTGAAGGGTCCAAAATTGCATGTATTGATTTTCTGTAACGTAGCAAGAAAGAGCTCACAACTTGTATCTTGACTAGGACTAGAGGATTCTGAGGGCTTTGAAACAATGAGGTGGAAATTCTGATTTTCTTATGATACTGACTTTGATTTTATATTTCAAAAATAGTTTTCCAGGCAGACATGGTTTTACAACAAAATTACTTCATCTATATGCTGCCCATATTGGTTTATTCCATCTTCTATTCTGTCTGGGTGTGTTTTTTACTTTGTAAAAGTGTAGCATTTTTTTGCAGGTATTAAAGGGCAGCATTAAAACAAACCCTGTTTCATCTCCAAATGTGATGACTGGGGAACACTTGGTATGCAGTATTAGGCTTGTGATTCAAAGCACTGTGCTGGCCTAACCATCATAACTGTGACTGAAAAAATAAAGCCCTTGTTATTCTTTTCTTTGGTGTTTTTTCTCCTTCTGCTCTGTCAAGTGGTCCCTTCTTGCTGCTGGGCCTGATCTCACAGCTGGGTTGTTCTCTTTCTGTCAAGATTCTTTCTGCTCTTGTTTTCCCTGAACACTTGCTACTGGTAAACTCACAAACGTTCTATGACTTCACTGATTTCATTTCTCCAGAATGTGCTCCCAAGAGCATTTTCTGCTGCTCTCTACCTCCTGATGTTGCATCACTTGCGTGTGTCCAGATTTTTCAGTTCTGACCCTGGTTTGACTTTGTTGGGTGGGAGGTGCACTGATAGTGCAGTTGGTTCCTTGGAAAAGTTGAGGACAGTGAGGGAAAGTTGCTGAGGTTCACCCCATCCCAAAAACTCTCCCTGATCTGTAAGGATGGATAGAACTCTCTACAGCTCATTTGTAGGCCTCTTATAGAGTGAGCTCCTTGTGAAGGGGTGATTGGACAAATAGTAGGAGTAGGTCAGCCACTACCCATTTACCGATATATCCCAGAAGGTGTTCTTGTATCTGAGGTTTGTTCTAATACCAGTGTTGACTTAAAGAAAGGCAAGAGGGGAAGATGGTGGATGTTGTCCAGCAGTGCAGGGGCAATAACTGACAGGTTATAAAAGCCTGTGTGAAGTCAGGTGGTTCCTCACCAGGTGTAGCAGTTATTGTCACATTTCATTCACTTTCTTTTGCCTTCCAGAGGTACCTACGTCAGGCCTCTCCTTTTCTTTTTTTTGGTGCCCTAGATGTAAATGTGCCATGGTGATCCGTTAGTCTTACACTGGTGAGGGATTGAGGACAGCAGCTACTGCCAGTGCTCAGTGCAATTTCGATGTCTGTGGTCAGCAAAACCAACCAGCTCACCTCAGCTTCCAAGTGCAGGCTAACGAGGTAGTTCATCTCAGTGAGAGGTGTATGCTGTCCTTCACGCTATCTTGTTGTCATGGTCAGGCTCTTACAAAGATGCAAACTTATTTTCTGACCTCCCCATGTCCAGAAAGAAATCTTGATGTGGAATGGGGTCAACATTGCATAAGGAGTCAGGAAGCACATGAGTTAGCACCATACTTATCCCAGTCTCGTGGCTCTAGAACTATACAGAGGAAGTTGTCATTTATTTAAAACCTGAAATTCCTCGAGTAATGTCTTTAGATTTATTTTGGAAGCTCTTTCCTGTCTTCTACATCTGCAGCAGCCTGAGTCCAGATAAGGTGACTTGAGCTCACAAAAATATTTAATTTTTATTGATGTACCTTTACAGCTGAGCTAAATTGCTCTGTTAATAGTGTCCAGAACTGTGAATGACTTGATTAGGAAAAGAAACTCTGATAGATAAACTTCTTATTTTCTTGAAGAATAATCTGGCTTCTTTGAAGTAGCCTTACTTTTGAATCATTACTGTGATATTATTTGTGTGTGTTTCTGTACTCTAAAAATGTTTTTCTTTTCTTTAAAATATGTTTTCTAACAAGCTTTGTCAAATACTTCTTGCTTACATGCAACTTTAGGAGTATTTTGAGATGGAAATGGATATGTTTTCTACAAGTAAATGGTAGTGTTTTCAAAATGCCCATCACAGGTTTTAATTTATCTCAATGGAAAAAAATCAAGAGATTAGCAAGCAATGATTTTTGTCCCCAATTCCCATATCAGAGCTGTTTGTGTTAACTAGATAAAAATCATTCTGAGGCAATATGTGCAAAGGCTTGTTTATTAGCAAGAAGGATAAAGTTATCCTCATTTGACCTGAAATTTTTTCTTTGTTTTGTGCTTTTACCAGATACTTCTAAAGCATTTAAATGTAAAAATAGTTTATATTTGAATTGCAGTAGCATAATTTTATCTTCATGTTTTGTGGTTTATTGCTTAATTTAAAAATTTGTAAGAACTAAAGGTAATATTAATAAAATAGTGCTGTTCTTTCAAAAACAACATTAGTGCTACTGAGATTCATACATTTTTAAGTTTCATCAGAGAACAGTGTTATTCAGTAAAGAAAATTGTGACTTTCTACTTCTTAAAATTATTATAAACATAAATCCATCTATGATTGCTCGTGTGAGTGTAGCGTTAAGGGTATTATACAGAAAGACTATTGTCATAGCTTTGCTATCTCATTTGAGCCCATTCTGTGTATCCCAGTTGAACCCCAGCACTGCTACATTTTGTATTTGACTTTGCCTTCCATATGGGTTGTCATTAAGAGCAGTTTAACCCTCTGACCCTTCGCTCTATCCTTGTTACATCATCTTGTGCAAGTTACCTACTGTGAGCGATGAATGCTCATCAGGAGTTGAAGCAGTAGGCTTCTGGACTCTGTCTGGGAGTTTTATGCAGGTGGACAAAGGAGCTGTGATTGACGCAGAGATTTTTGCTTCTTTTTTTTCCAGTGGCAGTAGTGTGAGCGCTATCTATTTGAACTTTTGATTCAGACTGCAGTGTCTCACCCCATCAGTAATTTGTTCTGGAATTCTCTGTGTCAAATCTGATACAGTCTTCATGGAAGAGATGAGACTCCTTTCAAATCCTGGAATGAAAAGATTGTTTCTTTAGAAAATCAGTTTTACTCCTTCTTCCTGACAACAATTTTAAATGGATGCTATCTTTAATAGTCTTTATTTTTATGCATTATGCTGATGGCTTGGCGCTATTTTGAAGCAGAGCTTTAGTAGCATCACTGAATGCTATGGGAGATTGTTGAACTCAAAATGCATTATTATTGGAGAAAAGGTTTAATTGCTCTGGAAGAGCAGTTTAAAGGGAGGTCTTAGACTTGTAGTTTTGCTTCCCAAGAGCTGGAAGTGCTGAGAAGGTGCTGATCTCAACAGATGACCAGGAAAAGGGATTCAAACAGAAGCTCATCAGTAAGAGAATTGGTAACTGAACTTACTAAAAATGAACAACAGGGTGAGTAATGGGATAGGTGACTTCTTTCCTTCGCTTCCCCAAGCGTACACATGCCTTCTTTGGAAGGAGGGATCTTTCTGTCTTTTATGAGGAATATCACACCTAGATAACATAGAAGTGCTTGAAACTTGTATCTCAGACTTGGTTTGTGGGTTTCTTGAGAGATTTTGGTGTTTTTAAGATAAGTCAGTTGTAAAGACACTTGCTTCTGCTAAGGTGAGTCCCTTCTGCTCTTTGTATTTTGTTGCATTGGTTCTTGAGGACATTCTGTTTTTCTTTTTATCTCTTTATTCCACTGATAAATCAATAAATGTTTCAATTCAGCTAAAGCTGATCAGAACAGAAATAAGTTTTTCAAGGGGCTTTTCGAGGGATCTCTTTTCATTTTTTTCATTACTTCTACTAGAAAGTCTGAAAACATTGTGCTTGGAGGGCAGAAGAATTTCCCTTAAAATTATAACAGGAAATGTGAAAAATTATAGCAGAGAAATCTAAATAAAAGTGTTGAATTGAAATACCATTTGACTCGTGCTTGGATTTGAGTGTTCCCTGTTATACCCTATGGAAAGTAACTTGCCTGTGATGAGTTGTGCTGAGGCAGCACTAGAAACAGCTGTTCACACTGAGATTGGCCTTTGTGTGTGTTGGCCGCGTAAGTATCTGAGGGGATAGTAGTGTTGAGCTGGAAGCCTATTAGGCAATGCAGCTAAAACAGGATTTTGTCAAAATTATTTATATTGGCTATTCTTTCAAAGATGCAGAGACCTCAGTGTCCATGCAGAACAGACAGCAGAACAGACAGCCAGGGGATATTCCAGTTTCTATTTTGCTGTCTTCCCTCTTCTCTTCCAACAGTTATCTATCAGATATAAAATGAAGCACCCTGGTGTCTCCTAACACCTCTCTCTGCAGCAGTTCCCGTGCTGTGATATGCCTTCACATGCCTCCTTCCCCAAAGGCTGCCTTCCCTATGAGCCACATTAGCTGCAAATGTTCTGCATGGGGTTTTTGGGTTAAGGTAAATGCTGACGCTAATGCTATAGGGACATAGACAGCCGATGCAGATATTGAACGCTGTGACTGCAGATAGATGAGACACCTTTGTTAACAGTCTTTTGAAGAAGGGTGAATGAAAGTGGGGAAAAAAAATGAGGGGGGAAAAGCAGGTCACAAGCAGAGTCCTGCTGAGAGGATGACAGAAGGGAGAGTTTATTTCTGTGGTATGTACCAGCCGATTAACTTTTTGTTTTGACCTCTGCAAGTTACACTCTTGCTTTGAGGAGAGTTTGAGGGCCCCCTTGGTAGGTCAGTCAACAGATCTGCCACCTAGGGTGCCCTGCCCTCCACAAACTGTTGGCATGTCTCAGATCCCCTTTGGGGGAGGGGTGGTGTATCCCTGTGCAGGAGACTGGAAAGCAATCTCCCCAAACACTGACTGTTTTTGGTATCGAGGATACCCGCTCTGAACTTCTGAATCATTGTGGTCCTTCAGGTAACATGATAATCTGGGCCATGACCTGTGGTGAAATGTGCATTGGCAGGATGCAGTGTATTCTCTTTTACAGCTGAGGGGTAGGATTTGGTTTCACCTCGGTAATGCTTTTAGAAATTAGATACCAGAAATTGCCTTAATTTTGATTATGTGTTTAATAAGCTTAGGCTGTGGATCTGTTGAAGCAGTGTGTGTTTTGAAGCAACAAACTGAGCAGTTAGATGCTTGGATTCAGATCCTGTCCCTGCCTCATAATCTTTCAGCATCAGCTGATGCAGTGCCCTTGCCTTTCTGTCTGTGTAGGTGTGAAATGGTGAAACAGTTCCTCTCTCTCTCTCTAAAGAACATCACTTAGTTTTTGGGATCCAGCAGCAAATGGTGCTCACTTAAAGGCAGGACGCTGAGCAGCTCCTTGGCACAGGAACATCCTCATGGAGAAAAGTAACATGCAGCCATCATCTGGAGGCTGCTGGCTAGGGATCATCTGATCCTGGGCAGAAGCCTGAGTAGCCTGAGACCTGCTGTCTTTTTGCCAGGAGGTAATTCCCAGAGAGGTCTTCCATTAACTATCCTGGCTGGTAGAGAAGTTGTTTCATCCACTCACTGCTTTAGGCAAAAATGAGAATCCTTGCTTTGTTTCAACAGTTGTAGTGGGCAAAGCACTCTTACAAGAGGCTGAGATTTTCTGTTAAATACAGTCCAGACATACGAGCTGTCACTTTACTCCAAAGCTCCTTGATCTGAAATAGTTGTGGTTCCTATCAGCTAGAATTCCCATTATGGTGGCCAAAGTACATT
Source organism: Tetrax tetrax (assembly GCA_009806455.1). NCBI lineage: Eukaryota > Metazoa > Chordata > Aves > Otidiformes > Otididae > Tetrax > Tetrax tetrax. Next base: position 85,543 of record WHYT01017319.1, read on the forward strand.
GCTGCCCCTGTGTTTTTTTCTAAGAAGTTTTTCCTAAAATAGACTTTTTTGAACAGTGAATTATTTTTTTCCTCTGTTGTCCATCTGGTTCCTTCCGCCACATCTGGAATGCCATGATTACCCAATCCACAGCACCAGAGATAATTTAAGAGTCTTAAAAAACCAGCAGAAGTTTGTGGAAAGGATTTATAGCCTATTATGGTGCCTGTATGTTTTTCCTCTGCGTAAAGGCAGAGGATGTTTCTAAGGATGAAATTGTCCTGAAGGAAAACTGAAGTCCCTCATAAAAATGTACTTGAGAGTATTTTTTTTTCCTAGAAATAATTATAAATAAAAGGTGCATTATAGGTTAATGCTGAAATTGCAGACTCCATTTCCTCAACAGTTTAGGTCAAAAGAACAAGTATTCTTCAAATAATTGACAAGCTAGGATAGACTTTTATTTTTGTTATAGATTGAACAAGGTGCATCTATGTTGTATTTCCCATGCCCTGGTAGAATGCAGATTGTATTAACACCTTTCAAAACTGATGAATACTCAAAACAGTACAAATCAAGTATAAGAAATCCAATGTCACTTAATTCCTTGGTCGCTAATTTCTTAGCTAATGAGGTCAGGAGATAAAAGATTAATCAAAGATGATTCTTTCTAGTCTATAAGGTGATTTTTATGGCAGGGTGACAGAAGCCATTACGCAAAGATGTCTTTCCGTTCTCCTTCATTTTGTCTGCCCCTCTGCTCCTCCTTGCAGCGTGCAAGCTCAGAAGGTCTGTCCTGCCGTCTAAGTCATTACATGCCTGGCTGACTGCAGGAGAAGGCTGGCATGCCCCAGGAACTCAGGGCAGTGGATCAGAAGGTGGCACTGTTCACTCTCTGTAGGGCTTCTGTCCTGCCAGGGTGCTCTGAGCTGGAGACCATCCCCTGGGGTGTCTGCTGCAGAGTATGCAGCCTTCACCAACGAGATATTTCTGTTTTCCAAGTAGAAAATGGATGACTCCCGTAGTACTGAAGGCAGGATGGAAAAAATTTTTAGGAGAGTTCCTCAAACCATAGAGAGTGGATTTAAAGAAATCGTTATGAAGCCCAGCTGGAAGAGGTGGTAACTTCAGGCACTAGGAGTTGAAATGTCAGAGTTTCCTAAATGACCATACCTGGCCCTTTGGTGTCTATTTGACCAGTTCAGCTGGCCAATGACTCTTACAGATCGTCCAGTTTGGTGGGAGAACAAATGTTCAAAACTATGTTGAAAAATGGTATGAAAACATAAATATGTTAAAGCTTTTCAAAGAATCAGTCATAGCTGTTCAAATGTCACGGAACTTCCCACAAGTCTGTGTTTTGAGCAAAGATGCAATGCCAGAAATCAAAGTCAGGCAGCTGTATTTTCCTTTGCTGCCACGCTCCACTTTCAGTTTTAGTGAAGCGATGCTCGCTTCCTGCTGCCAATTGCTGTGTTGTACCTTGTTTAAATATCTTCTGGAGAAGACCAAAGAGAATTAAGCTATTTAAAAAAATCTGAGGTTCTCTGGGTTCATTTGAAATGAATCATTATTAAGCAATTCTGCCTCACAACTTTTTAGAAAGTGAGTATTTAATTGCTACTACTCAAATGCATTTTCTTAGGCAATGATTCTCCTCTGGACATCTCCTTTCTCTTTGGGTAATTTAGTTTTAGAAATGCTGAAAATTGGAATAATGCACAATTAAGAATAATAGTGACACCGCTCATTAGGGAAGTGATAGCAGACTGACAGTCTCGTGTGAAGCAGAGCAAAGCTTTTCTCCCCTCAGTGCTTGCCCTGACCCTGAGTGGGTCCATCTTTAAGAAAAGTCTGACACAAATTTCCATACATTTGTGCATCTGTATATGTTAAGAGAAGCTTCTAAGTGATATTTCTGTGAGGATACAGAAATGCAGAATGATGGAGAATATTCTCCCCCCTCCCTGAATAAAATATTTGGTAATTTCTCTGCCTCTTTAATGGATTTAAAATATGATGGAGGAAACATTAGCCATCAAGAACCCAATGGAAAGGAACAGCAAGTTGAAATGAACAGCTGTAACTGAAAAAAAAAAAAGAAATCGATAACTCAGTTGTTGATTTTACAAAATCTGGAGAATTCAAATTCAGCTGAATAGTCCTTTAAAGACAGAATTTTCTTCACAGTAGATCCTATTGAATCTTGCAGTAATATGTTGCTTCCCTGCCTCCTGCCTCTGGAAATTAGTTTGTGCTTGTAATCCTGTCAGTCTAAGGCTAATCTAGACCTTCCTGTGCTACTAAATAGGTAGATATAATAAGCAGTCTATTGATTTGTGTTATTCTACCTGGTTTCAGAAGCACTTATTATACCAAATAGCTTTTACTTTGCTGGGCGCTCTACCTCATCTGTTGTTGCTGCTGAGTTTTCATGCAATAGTAAGCATCTTATAGTGCTTACTTTCTGAAATACGCCTTTTGTTTGTTTGTATTCTGACAATATATTCATTTTCTTTCAATTTAAGTGTGGTTTCTGATCTTTCATGTGTTATTGTCTTCAGTATAAAGCATTTTTCACCCAGCTGAGTATTCATAAGTCCTTGCCAGCTATTTATGATTCACTAAAAGCCTATTTTCTATTTCACACATCAGTTTGCACTGCAGGTAGAGTGGAATTTGTTATGTATTTGTGTGCTGTTTCCTCCCCAAAAGCATGCCCAGTGTCTCATTCAGGCAAATCCTTTAATTCTCACCACTTCACCACCGGGAGGTTACAGCTGTTTAGCTGGTCATGTTCATGGACCTGGAAGTATTTTGCAGAGGTACTTGACTCAAACATCCAAATTTGTTTTCCAATCTCGCTCTCTCTCCTTTTTTTTTTTTTTTTTTAAAAAAAAAATTCCTTTCTACCTGGTTCTGCATATGTCACAGTCATTTCTTCCAGGGCTTGTCAGGAGCTTTGGTGAGTTCAGCCACTATAGAACTGTTAGGCAGTTGCCAAACAAGTGTGTGTGTGGTACAGAGAAAGGAATTATAAATATTAATGATTAAATCCTCCTCTGTATCACAGCTGTATCCATCTTAGTATATGAGGAATGATTGTTTTAATGCAAGTGACTGTGAAACCTGTCTGTTGAATGATTTATTTTATGTAATCTGAAATCCTGTAATCTGGTTTAAGATTACAGAATTTTTGAAGTCAGCTAGCCGTTACTTCAGGTATGTTTCTGTAGAGAATAACGATCTGTTATGAGTTAGCATTTACAGAATAAGCAGCTTTATAAGGCAGTTGTTTCAAAACAGGCAGCTTTATAAGGCAGTAAAATTTCAAAAGCTAACCACAAAATGATCCAAGGACTGAATCTTAAGATCATCTTTGGCTGGGTAGAGACACAGCCCATGTACTATGCTGACTTGATGGCTTGATAAGACTGACCTGAATTGACTAGAGGGTTTAGACTGATTGACTGACTTGACCAAAATAATATCCTTTGGCCCTTTCTTTTATTTTTATCCTTTGACTTCATCAGAGTTGTAGTCCTGAGGTAGAACTTCACTGGGATACCCCTTCTCCTGTTGTCTCTGTACGCTGCTGTCCCAGCAGTTTGATCCAAAGCTGCTGTATGTGGTCTCTGAAGTTCATTAAGTTCATGAACTACTTCCATAGTTGTGTCTCTCTGTGTGTATATGTAGTGTGTACATATATGTATGCTGTTTGCCTAAAAGGCAAGTAGTCCTACAGTACGCGTTGCTGGGAACTCCCTGTGTTAATTTGTTGTGGGCCTCCTCTCATCGTTATTCAACTGTGACTTTTTGGTCTGTGGTTGTGGGCATGATTGTGCTAGATTTACCTCTGTGGTAGAAACTAAATAGCTTTTCTGTGTTAGTTGCATTTTCATGTAAGCAATATATTCAATGTTGAATTCCCAGATCCTCCAAGTTTTCCTCAAACTTTACCTGTTCTTTAAATTTGGATAGGGAATAAAGTGTCTCTATAGGGTTCTGAGGATTTCCACACACCTGCAAGTTAATTTTGTCCCCGCCTTAGAACAGGCCCGTATTGCTTATCAAGCATCGGGGTTACTGGCGTCGAACCACACTGCTGTGAGCTGAGGCATTCTGGTTTCTCCCAGAAGCAAAAGCAGACTTCTTTTGAGAGGCACTTAGCCCGAGACGGGAGAGGGTTTCCTAGAATTTTAATCATAGCCCTTATGTTTTCACCCAAACTAATGTGCTTTAGAGCTGTGCTAATTGACCTGATGTTCTGGTTTTAGATTCCTGGTAGTAACCCTCAGAGCTAATTTACACAATGTGCTTTGAACTGAACTTGGTAATGCAAATATAATGTCCTATTAGCAAACTATGAATGCTTCCTACTGGGATTTGTACAGTGATTCTGAGCTCATTATTACTGTCATTCAATGCTGTGGATGAGTAGAGGAAAAATAATTAAACAAAATAGTACTTTAAATCCCAAGAGGAATGTAAAATCAACAAAGTTGAAAACCCAGAAGTCTTAACTTGTGTTTAATATATACACTCTGTGGAAAGGGAGGAGGGAGCACAAGTTTGTGTTAAACACTCAGCATAGCAGCCCAACCTAATTGGATGGAAAAATTGATACGCAGTGAATCATGTATTCCCCCCAAATGATTCCATATTTCTGTGAATTTAAGACCGATACTGTTACATGGAAAATGGTGTAAGAAGTATTTTCTTCTAATCCTCCTTTAAATGTAAGTCATCTTCCAAAAGTGTTGCTTGGGGATTTAGCCGTGTGACTCCTGCTGATATCACTGGAAGTTTCACAGCTAAAATGCACAAACAGCGCTTTAAAAAATCGTCTTGCAATCCAACCCCGTGGAAGTATTGCTGTGTGAGCATTTCTCATTTCTGCAACTTGACCTGGTGTGAGCAGCAAAATCTATGGGAGACCTTAAAGTTCAGAAAACTGTTGAGTCTTCCTCAACTTTGCATAAACAGGCTGGTACAAGTCAACTTCTATTAGACTGTCGGCATTTTGGTCCAACCTTTAAAATTCATTTGGGGACGGGGCCGGGGGGGGGGGAAAGACAGGCAAATCACTCTAACTGTTCAACTGATGTATCAGTCAGTCAGCCAAGCAAAGAGGCAGAAGCTGAATTGAAAAAAATACTGTCTGATCTGGTGCTCTGTAGCGCTTGACTCTGCTCAGACTTGAAGAGAGTGCCCTAGGAAGTGGGCTGTAATGTGCTCAGCAGCTGCAGACCAGCTCAGATCAACGGATTTCCCCTTGGGGTCTGTTATTCCAACAGCTCTTTCCAAGCTGCTCTTCATTATGACTTTTTTTTTTTTTTGTTGTTTTATGACTCCATCCACTCCTCTTTCTGGCGCTACCCAGTTCCTGGGCAGACTGTCTCTCTTACAGTATTAACTGTGCAATAATTAGAGCAGATAACTGAGCAGGAAACCCAAGTGATCCTCTCTATGTTCAGGCTGTGGGACTGGTGGAAGATTTCATTCCCTAGGCATCGCAGCCCAAATTTGGTGTGGCCCAGCTAGTGGCTTGCAGACAATTTCATCTACCTGACCACCTTTTACATGAAGGAGTGATGAGAAACAGGTGGGTGTTGTCTGAAGAGCTGATTAGTTTCTCCTGAGAGTGGCCAAAAGAAGTAAGAGTTATTACTGCTCTTGCACTTTAGTGAGGCTAGAAGGTTGAGAGAGGAGGCATAAAATCTCAATTTTGTATGTTTTGGAGCAGCCTCATAGTAGTGCTGGTGCAGTTGGGTTTTGGGATATCCGGAAGACTTGGACCTTGTCTTTTACCAGAGTTGAACTTCTAGCTCATATCTTCAAAATGTAAGAAATGAAAACTTTCCAGGTGCCACGGAAAAAATAATTTCAGTCATGAAGATAAGATCAACTAAGCATGTGAATTCATACCTAAAGAATATTTGTTATTAGAAAATGTAGAAAAAGTGCATTGGCCACTGGGAAGATTTTTTTTGTCATCACCAGAATGACCAGTAAAGTCTCCACAAATTACTGACTTGGGAGTACTTATTAGATTGTGCTAAAAGTTTTCTTTTCTGGCAGTAGCTTAAGAACTGCAAGTTTGGTATAGAGAGCAAAACTAGAAGTAAAACTCTCTGTGGTAATGAATGATTTACAGCTTAAGGGAAAGAGCAAAGCTGACAAGAACTGAAAAAGAGGAATTTGAAAGGCAGAGGAGTGAAAAGAAAAAAGAATGGAGGAGAAAATGAGACACAAACAATGTAGTCTTAGGAGTCAGGGAGGGAGACAGCTTAAGTAATATGTCAGATAAAATGTAAAAAAAAAAAATAGTAAAAAGTCAAGAAAAAGTGTCAGCTCCACCAGAAATGGTTATTTTCAGTGAAAATAATAATAATTTAAAGAAGCTACTGCATTAAAACATTGTGCTGCTTTGGAGAATGAATCCACTCATCCTACTTACAGTCTAGTGGTGCTGAGACTCCATGTGAAGGGCAAGATCTTTAATGTCCTCCTTTTGTGGACATTACTCAAACAGAGGTCTTAGAGTTTAATTCAAATAGAAGATTTTCCATTGATGCTGAAACTGCTTCAATCTACAAAGAGATTTTGAACTAGTAATAAGCTGCTTTTTTCATCATCTCTCTAAGCAAAGTATGAATTAAGTATCTCTCTGCCGAATAAAGGTTACAAGGAGCTCAAATATTTCATAATTTATCCAGATAAGGGGAAGATGCAGATTTGTTCCTGCCTTTGGTGACAGAAGAGGGTATCAAGGAAAAAAAAGCTATGAACTATAGAGAAGTTAGGTGGAAGTTACATGGTTGCCTGCAATGTAGTAGGTTTTGTCTTCCATTGGAATGGCTTTGGAATCTCTAATTTATTGTGCAATTGGAAGTGGTGTGCACAACTTATTTATAAAATGTCATTTATCATCTTAATGCCTTCATTGGGACCACATTAACTTAGAGATATTAAAGCTGTTGCTTTCAAGAGCTTTAGTGCAACAGAGTTTTGCACTAGAAAGTTAATAAGAGAGCTAACAAGGATTTTATAGCGTAAGCAGTATTTTTAAGTCAGCCAATTAAATTAATGATCCTGTCTTGAAAGCGATTCAAAAAAAGTCTGCCCGCTCAACACTTGTGTCTGGGACTCTGCCCTTTTGGGTACTGAGGATTAGTGCGAGCACTTAGTGCACATACGTTTTTGTAGCTACGTCTGTTTTGCTCAGCTGCCGTAATTTTCCCAATTACCTTTTGTAAATCACTGCTCCAGCTTTTAATGTTAGCAGCAGAGAGGCTTTTAAGGCATCACTGCGTGTTCATGGTCAAAAGCATCATGTTTACATTCATATGTCAAGTATAGCCAAATATTACCCATGGGTTTAATGAAACTCGTAAGCGGTTGTATGCAGGTTGCATAATGCCAGGAGGAGGAGGAGGCCAGGGCAAAGATTGTTAGGGATTAAGGAAAGTGATATATTAAGGCTGTCTGCTTTACTCCTTGTGCCTGGAATGGCTACAGAACAGTCTGCTAAGCCTCTCTGCTGGGCAGCTTCGCATTTTTTCTTTTTTAGAAGTCCTGTAATTGCATTGCGGAAAAGATGCCTGGTGTAGCCAGCAGCAGCCAAGTCGTTCACAAAGGGTTTCTGAGAACTGCAGTGTATCAGATGATGTGGGACACTTTGCTTTTCTGAATTGTTGCTCATTGTCAGCTATTTTTCAAAAAAGAAAGTGCTGCTTCTCTGTAGTTTGAAGACTTGTTCTAGATCCTTGCAGAGCACAGCAGTACAAAAACCCAAGTCAGTGCTATTCGCAGTTACCGTTTGTACGCATTGGCACAGGAAGTCACTGCTTTATTTCATGTCATTTCAAGGTGGTTAGAAAATAGCTTGCAATGCTGAATATTCCTCTTTCTCATTGCTGTTGCAATTCGTATTACTTCTAACCTTCAGTATACTTTTGAGCTCCGCTTTGCTTTCTTTAAAATAATCTGAAGGACTGTTATCTTAGCAGCCATTTGTTCTACTGGAGTGAATAAAAGTGTGTGTCATTTTCCTTTATCAGTGGTAACGTTGACTTTTTTAACATTTTTTTTTTTTCTATTTTGTTGCTTTTCAAATCTCTTCTGCTTGTTCTCCGCTCTTCCTTTCATTTCATTTAGTAGCCAGACTCTGCGGCAGCATTTGGGAGCAAAATCCAGTTGGGGGCGGGGGGTGTTGGTTTTGTGTTTTGGGTTTTTTGTTGTTTTTTGATTTTTTTTTTTTTTTTTTTGACTGAGCTGCAGTGCTGTGGTTTTATTCCATAAAGAACTTTTGAGCACAACCATCTTCTGCATTAAATAGCTGTATTTGTTGAGCTACAAAATATATTTTTATCCTCTGGCTGTAGGTGTCTGGGTTCTTGCTAATTTGTGTAGCCTGACTAGCCAATATCTTGAGCTGGAGGAAATATAATTAGCAGCAATGTTAAGACTAGCATGAAATTTTGAAGAGTCGTTTTGGAAAAAAATTTCTGGAGGGGTTAGAGTGATTCAAAGAAATCTTTGACTGGCTTTCCTTTGTGACCTTCAATTAAAAAGCCAAAATGTGTTACTCATTTAATATAGTTTTTGGTTGCAATTCAGGCACTAAAACATTAGATGTAGTACTAAATACCTGCAAGTTCAGTTGAACAGCCACTGTGGGAGAACTTAAAGTACTGTATATTTCAGAAGCCTTGATGTTGTTGAACGGCTGTGACATATGTCTGATGGTGTATGGATCATCTCTATTAGCTGTGAGGTATCCTCTTAAGCCAAAAAAATTGAATTGCTATTTCACTTGCCTTATAGTTTATCTCCTCAGACTAAAAACTTTGAACGGTTCCTCCTTTTCATAGTGTGGACATTAGGTGTTGTCAGTTATTATCATGGAACTTAGCCCCTGCATAAAACCTGATTGTTCTCTGTTGTTTGTCTTGGGTTGCTGTATAAATGGCTCCTTCTGGATCTTTTTCTTTTATCTAACAGTGTTAAAATAAATCTTACTTTCAGGAAAAACTTGTGGCAATTCGAATAACAAGTTTGAACTCTTTCTGTGCCTATGCACATGTCAAGTCTGTTTGCCTTGTTAGTTTGTGTAATGGTTTCCAGATGATCTCTTGTGACTACTGACAATCCACAGAGGACAAGCTGGACACATGGCTCTCCTTCATGTTCAGGCTTTGCTTTGTGAGGAGAAATGAGAAAAAAAGAAAATGTCTTTTTTTTTTTTTTTTTTGGTGGAGACATCTGAACAGATGGTCAGCAGAGGACTGAAGTAATAGGTTGCAAACAGGCAGAGAGGAAAACTAGGTAAGAGAAAAAACATTAAAAAATGTAAGCAGATTGCTCTCTCTCCACCCACCCTTCCTTTTATTTTTCTCCAATTGCTCAGTGAAGAATGGAATGGAAATAGGAATGGAAAGTGAAAGGAAACTTTCCTCATGGGTTTTTGGAAAGGATATGACACTTTGAATGCTAAGGTATGTTGATAAATTACTGTGTAATGTTCTGTGTGAACAGTCACTTGGGTGGCTGCAGAGAAGCTAGCAATACAGGGGGGTCCTATCCATGTGATACGATGGGAGAGTAAAACTCAACCCTCTCTTTGCCTGGGGGAGATTTCGGCAGCCTCCATCCCCTGAGGATGTTCTCAGTGCTGTCCTGCAGCATCCTTGTAGAAGCGGTGCTATGTAGTCACTCCGGAGCTAAAAATTGTGCATGGTTCCACACCTTAATTCATTTTCCATAAAGTAAAACCTGTCTGTAACAAAGAAAACCTTTCTGGGGGAAGTTGGCTTATTTATGTCAGTGGTTTAAAGCAGAGGGATAGTTTGAGTTTTAGTTAGGTTTCCTTGCAGTGAGAACACCTGCCATTCGGTACCAAGCATGTGGAGAAGAAGGAATGGTTTTCTCCAGGTCTGCAAACAATGTAAAGCATTTGGTGCACCCTAAACATTTGTGGTTTTTAAATTATTTGTGGAAAAGTAACCAAACCTGTGATAGGGGGTCTGTGCCTGGCCTGTGATTACCACAGAGGTGGTGTGTGCAGGAGAGAAGTTTAAGTTGGAAAGCATGGAGGCTGCTCCTAGACCTGTGGGTGGTCTTGCACTAATCTCTTTCTAACCCTCCCTATGCTTTATAGAGCCTCTTAAAGGATCAAGGCAGGTCTGTTGTCATCTAACTTAAATGCTCTGGTCACTGCTGGGACATTTCACCTACCGCCCCTTTAATCTAGAAGCAGTACACTTGCTTTGATATTGCATAATAAAACAATTTGTAAAACTTCAGCTGATTTTTTTTTAAAAGGTAGATTATTTACTGAAAGTATTTAGAAAGTAATTTGCTTCTTTCCCCCTGCTGTGTCTCACATGTAGTATGGCTCGCCAGATTTTACAGAAATCTGAAAGAAGCTTAGAAACCCTGTGAAAGTATGATAATTCCCTTCGATTTAGGCAATTTAATCATCATGGAACTTGAAGGGTCACTTGTTGCTTTGGATGAAAAGTACCACATACAATGAAGAAGGTTCAGAGGTAAATTCTGGAAATGTCTGTTTTTGCCAATGTGCGCTTCTATGCAGGGTGATTCCTCTCCACCCTCCAGCCCTTTTCTGCTCTGCAAACCTTTTATGCCATGTCCAGAGAGACAGAAGTGTTGTTGTAGGCAGAGCTGCTGTCACCTCCTGTCATTTATCTTTATAAGATCTACTTTTCTGGTTTATATTTCTTTGTCAAGCTTCTGTTCATGCTGAGACTTTCTATACCTTATATCTACCTTGACATCTAACCTGAGGGCAGGACATGGCTTCTCTGTTAAAATCAGCATTTTCTATATACTGTTTAGCTGTAATTTTTTACATCAAAGGCAAGGTATCACTTGACTCATTGCAGGCTAAAATTCAGTTTCTTACCAAGGCCTACAAATTAAGCCAGCTGTAAATGTGATGAGCCTTGTAGGAAGAGAGACAAGCAGATGGATCATGATCTTTGTCTGCTTCTGCTTTGTGTGAAACACTGCCATCTCTTCAAATGAGCTCGTACTTGGCCTTGTGAGGCCTCCTAAAGAGAGAAAGCTGGTTGTGTTGGCTATTGCAGTGTCCACCCACTCCTAACATGTCTAGAGGTTAGACTGTACGTTTCCTCCTGTTCCAGGATGTACCCATGTGTTTGAAAGTTAACAGTAGACCTTCTGTATCAACAACCCCAAAGGGAACTTCCTGAGGAAGATGAATTGTTCACTCTGTACTTTTCCTCTTTTCCTGTTTCAGTGCAGCACAAGTGAGAAAATGCTATCCTGTCCTGTGTTCTGCCAATTTTGTATTTCTTCATTACTCTTCATATATTTTTATTACCTTCCATATTGTTACAAAGGTTGAGGGTATGAAGTGGCAGTATACTGTAAGATTTTAAATGTAAGAGTGAGCAAAGTATTTTAAGACAGTGATGCTCAAGCTAGAACCTTTAATTGTTTGTTTCTACGTATCAGAAGAGTTGCCCTACAGTAGCAGAGCAGTTGACCATCGAGTGCTGGAGAGGCAACTGAAGCTGATGGCAGAAATTTTCATGTACTGCATCCCTCAGAGAGCTGTGAAAGCAGTGGGCTGGTGTTTGACAACAGATCCCTGAAAGCCCCCTGTCCTCTTGTGGGATGAGATTATACTAAGATCAACATTACCAAATCACCCAGCAGTTGCTGTGGACTCCCCTCCATCCAGACGGACTGAAGCTGTCTGGGAGCCCTGGGTAGCGCAGCCCTGCGGCATTCACACAACTCAGCCCCAGCAGAACGGCTTTGCTGGAACTACCTACCCGCTGGTGTCATGTCACTGCAAAGCACAGCTTTGTATTTGTGTGGCAGCATCTGTATCTTATTCTCCAAGTGTTCTGGTTTTGTTTAATGAGGGGGGGGGGGGGGGGGG
>WHYT01017319.1:98082-160285 GCA_009806455.1 Tetrax tetrax
AAAAGAAGGAAAAAAAAAAAAAAAAGATGATGTGAAGCAGCTGAGCAAGGGAAGAGAGGGGGAGGCGAGAGCCTTGTGGGCCTTGCAGGCCTCACCCTGTGCCCTCCTGCCATGCAGCCACCTGGGCCCGACTCGGCCCGGCCTGGCTGCAAGAAGTGGAGAGGAGATGAGATGTGAATGAGATGTAAAAAGGATCCTGAGAGGCATCTGCCAGCCTGTTGTGAGGAACAGCTGCAGACACCAAGGTCAGTGAAGAAGGAGGGGGAGGAGTAATGTGGCTCCTGGCCGAGATTCCCCTGCAGCCCGTGGTGACGACCATGGTGGAGCAGGTTGTCCCCCTGCAGCCCATGGAGGACCCCACGCCGGGGCAGGTGGATTCCTGAAGGTGGCTGTGGCCCGTGGAGGGCCCGCTGGGGCAGCTGTTCTGGAGGGACTGCACCCCGAGGAAGAGATGACCCACACCGGAGCAGTTTCATGAAGGACTGTGGCCCGTGGGAGGGACCCCATGCTGGAGCAGGGGAGGAATGTGAGTTCTTCCCCTGACTATGAAGCAGCAGTGTAAAACAACGCGTGATGAACTGACCGCAACCCCCATTCCCTCTTTCCCTTGTGCCGCTTGGAGGAAAAGGTAGTAGAGATAATGTTAAGCCTGGGAAGAGGGAGGGGTGGGGAAGGTTATCTTGTTCCCTGTCTCATTCTCCTGCTAGTTTTAGAAATAAATGAATAGTTTTCCCCAAGTCGAGTCTGTTTTGCCCGTGACAGTAATTTTAAGGATTTCTCCCTGTCCTTATCTCAAACCTTGAGCCGTTTTTCCTTATATCATCTCCCCCTGTTCTCTTGGAGGGTGGGGGGAGCGAGAGAGAGACTGTGTAGTCTGGTCCCCATCGGGGCTGAACTACGACACCAAGCCAGCTGTTTTCAGAAGGAGGAAAAATGCCTCGTGTTTGAGTTACGGAATAATTTCCAGATAGGCAGACAGAATCTCCCAACACCATCAAGTAAGACTGGTATGTGTTTTAAATGTGCAGCTTTAATTTCATAGGTGTTCAGTACCAATTTTTATCTTTCTAGTTCACCTTTATATGTAGTCTTCCTATTCACAGAATAGCCAATCCGTTTAGACTCCTCTTAAATTTTGGCCACCTCATCTCTGGTGGCAGTAAGTTCCGTGGGCTAATTTTGTGATGTTCTGCAGTTGTATTTAGAGGTTTAGCACATTCCTCAAAACAAAGCACAGTTGCTGGAAGAGACAGGTAGTAACTGCATATCTCTACATTTACTTCATTACCAGAAGACAGTCAGTGAACCAGAATAGGATTTAGTTGATTGACCCAGAATGTTAGCTTTTTTGCAATATGTGCACATCTTTATTGAGCCACCTATTTTCCTCTCTTTAATCTTGGCCTTTTCTGTTCTTTTTAGTTGAGTTCCCTGGGAATAATTCAGTGGAGAGAGGTAGTTATTCTTTACACAGAGCTTGTTCTTTGGGTTTTTCCACTGGCTGTCTGCAAGATGCAAAATTCCTTACCACTCTGTAATCCCAAATCTTGTTACTGGGGCTTGATAAATCATCTTGACATGTAGTTGAGCAGCTGAGATGTCATCTCTGAAGTTTGACTGGCTTTTCAAGTTAACCTTTAAATGTATTGAAGCCTTTCCGCAGTTTTTCAGACCACAACTTCACACATTAATGCAGCACATCTTCCTCGACAGAAAAGATCAGATATTTTCAACTAATCGTGTTCTGCTTTCACTTTTCTCTTAGTGTTAATAATAATTTCTACATTTAAAAAATAGAATACTGACAGGACAAGCAATCTGTCAACCTTGTTCACACCTGATTCTGCCCTCAGAGTTTACCCCAGGTAGATCAATGCGTGTCCTTGCAATTGCTTCTATTTTTATATCATTCTTAAGAGTCATATCTCACCCTAGTTCCTTAAGTCAGTAAAAAAAAATCTCATTGAAACCAGTGGGAGTTTTGCTCTACCTGACTAATAAAGTATTTGACAAGAAATGTAATGCTTGTCGATCAGAGAGGCTAATTGTATAGGCTTCAGCTTTGTCGTGCAGGCAGGTAATGTCTGCCAGTTCTTTTCATGCTGGGTCTAGATCTTCTAGCAGCCCTTGTGGCTGTTCCAACCTTTAATTTTGTGTCAAAATGTGTCACTATTCACGTACCCAAAAAAGGAAAAAAAAACCAAAAAAAAAAAAAAAAAGGGAAAAAAAGACAGGAAAATAAAAGATTGAAAAATAAACAATGCCCTTTAAAAAAAGGCATTTGTGTCACTGAGACTCAAGATGTGGACCACCAGTCTGGTAGAGAGCTACAGACTGTAGGCTAGCACTTAAAAACTGCTGTGATACTGGCTGCCAATTTTTTAAGGCAACCAATGCAGTTTTTATTCTTCCAAGGTGCTAAGCATCCATATCCAGAACTTCCATATGAACATTGGGTTCAAGGTGTCTCTGGTTGGATGCTCAGTTTTGGAAAGTTTTTGAAAATATCAGTTATGGAATGCAAAGCATTTGTCATGATCCATGGGTCTTTGTAAGCTCAATTTGTGAAAACCAAGATTGAAAGATAAAAATGATGATACACCTTCGTGTAGAAGCCCAGAAAATATTTGTAAGTAAGAGAAACAGCATTACCCCAGTGGGGCTGCTTTCAGACGAGAAACAGCACATGATGTTATTTCAAAAGAACACTACCTAGGTTTATTATTGGAAACGGTTTATGCAGCTTCTAAAATGGCAGATTTACCCTCTGTAACAACTAGAAGGCCACCACAGGAGCTCACTGCTGCCCCTCAGTTCCGTCTAATCAGGACTGATTCCAAGACTGGACTTTGCTGCTGTAAGGAGGAAGAAAAATGTAAGAAAAATAAGTGAAAGAAATGCTAAATCACTTTTCATCAATTAAGACTTCATAAGAAAAGTCTATTTTTAATCTTAGCAATACCCTGGTGTCTGGTCTTCCATGAGTATTTATACTTTTTTGTTTTAATAACTCCCCTCAAGGCCAATATGAGCTAAGCATGTAAATCCCCAGAGAACTGATAAAACAAGCAACCCCATTCACTTAAATGTAAAAATAAACCATTTGACCTGTTTATGCAGAAAAGAATCTCATAAATTATTATTACTTTTTTTCTCTGTCATCTAGTACTTAGATTGAAGGCACGCACAGCTTTCTGTTTGCATTTTTTTTGCTTTGAAGTGATGATGAATAGATTCATTAAATTAGAACAAAAAATGTGCTAATTTGTTGCTTGTCTTCGATTTCAAATGAATGATCTAAAAGGCTCAAAGAATTTGTGTATTTGTTGCAGTGCTGCTTGCAGTTCGTTACAAGGGAAGTAACCTCCATCGGATTTTTAAGCGGTATTTTCCTTCCAGCAAAATCTCTGGGTCACAGCTCTTCCAATTACATGCAGAAGGCAGCAAGGAGACAAAACTGGTCTGGGTAGCTTTCTCTTTCAGCAGCAAAGTTTGCATTTCTTTTAATGTAGTTAAAACATTTGACAGGAGGGAGTAGGGTTTAGTGATGTGAGGTGATTTCCAAATGAGTGTTAGCTTTTTCACTGACCTACTTTTGACTAGTGCTGTATTCTTGTCCGTTACTTTTTGTCATTGAATAATGCTGATATATTAAGCTGTGTGCTTCAAGGGCATTGTAAAATGGCATGTAGGGGCAGGACTGAACTGTGAAAGTGCGAATTACTCTATCAGATCACACCCAATTAAAAAGTGACAAGCACAGCAGGAGAAATTGAAAGCAAGGTTTATCTTTCATGTAACATAAGAAGTCACTATATCGGTTAGAAACAAAGTGAGTTTGAAACATTCTCCACCTCTTCTCATCCTGCTCCAAAAATTAATAATATCTGCTGACTTTATTATCTGAAAGAATAAGCCCCTGAGTTGTAACAGTTCGTGTTGAAGGATATTATGACAATGGCAAGGGAAGGGGAAGTACGGCAGCTGTACACCTTTAAGCTATCCGCTATCAAAGCGTGCGCTGGGCCTCAGATCAGTGCGTTGGGGATTGATGGATAGGGAGTTTGGAAAAAATAAGGGTAGTTCGTATAAAGCTGGAGTATGTTGCTAAAGGAAGACTTGGAGTCTTGCTCTCCACAGTTCTGCAGGAAGCATAGGAATAAAAGCATACTAAGGAAACCAAGAACTTCTGCTGAGCCCTTTAGTTGTTATAGAACTGCTACAAGCTGAGAAAACTTCTTTAGTCTCCAGTGCTATTGCAAAAATCCATATATAAACTTTTGCATAACATTCACCAGCAGTCTTCTTATGGTGAGATGGGTCTGTGGATGTATAAATAAATGTGGTTGTCGATGTACAATATAACCTTCCAGGATCCTACTGGCTCAAGATGTTGTGTTGCAGAGCTTGTTCTGAGAGCGAACCTGGATTGAAGATGTTGTGGACAGAATTGTGGTGCTTTGTAGAGTATTAGGGTTGTGGAGTTTGTTTTGTTTTGAATTATTTTTGTTGCGTGTGGGTTTTGGTTTTTTTTTTTGCTAATTGCATAAACTCTCTCATAAAATACACACACACACACAAAAAAAATGAACTTTACAAATTGTGTCCTATAATTGGTATTGGGATGCAGATGTGTGACTGCTGTCTGACCAGGTGAACACCACCTTCTGCAGGCAGTCAACGTTATGTTCACCTTGAGGCTTACTGCCAATGGTATTACCGGAGTGGTTCCAGTTAGTGAACTCCTGTGTGTGTGAAAAAGTTGTAGGGACTCATATGCAGGCAATATCTAGGTCCCAAGTTTAAAAACAAACAAAAAACCCTAAAACATCAAACCACAGAAAAACCCCAAATCTCATAACAATCCTGAGTGGTAATTCTTTCCATTCTGTAGTGATTCAGTTTTATCAGAAGTTTGATGCAAGATTCATAACATTTTAAAGGACTCTTGTGCATGAAGTGACAAATTAGGCTTGCTTGCTTCTCCCGAAGGTAAAGGGGAGGACCTAGCTGTGTGGGTTTTCTTTCTTTTGTGGTTTTTTTTTGTTGTTGTTTTGGAGAAAATTCTACAAACTGTGCCTCTCTCCATTTTTATGGCGCAAGCAAGAGGTTAATGCATTAAGTACTAGGTACATTAATGTAATACAGATACAATAGACTTTCAAGAAAAAAAAGGAGAAGACATCCACATTGTAATTGTGGAAAAGATTAATGGAATTCTCATTTC
The DNA here is from genome assembly GCA_009806455.1 of Tetrax tetrax. Taxonomy (NCBI): domain Eukaryota; kingdom Metazoa; phylum Chordata; class Aves; order Otidiformes; family Otididae; genus Tetrax; species Tetrax tetrax. Next base: position 103,310 of record WHYT01017319.1, read on the forward strand.
TAACTGATACAAGCAAAATTTGTGGGTAAGAGATGAGTTGACTTAAAAAATTTTGACTTAAAAAAATTACAAAACTGTACAGTTATACCATTACCTAACTTTGAATTTTATTTTGCAGTGACCAGTGTAAAGGAAAATGCTGAAAAGTACATGGAGATGCTGGAGGATAAACTACATAGGTAAGGATGATATCGTGGAAGCCTTTGAAAGCTTAAAAATGCATATCAGTGCAGCATTGACATGCATAAAAGCGTTAAGGAATGCAGGGAAAAGAAAGAATCGCCATGTTCTCTAGTGCGTAGGCCTGCTCTAGAGCAGCATTGGCATGGCCGGAGGAAAGGGAACGTGTGTGTGGTTGATGTGCATCGCTCCAGCTCTGCCTACAGGTGCTGTAATCTGTGGTGTGAGCTTTTGAACACCCAGAAGCCCTGAGGTGTTGGGGATGTGACAGCTGGTTGAAAAAATCACCACTCTGTTCCTAAGCAAAACCCAATTCTGAGCAGAGCCAAGGAATCGCTTACCAGAATTCTGGGCATCTTTAACCAGTAATGACTCTTTGTATAACAGTTTTGAAAGAATGCCATTTTAGGGGATTGTTGAAAGCAAATAGAAACCAAGACAACAATGGAGATATTTTAAGAACTGAGTCCTAATGCAGAATATACTTATTTTATGCTTTTTTTTTTTAAACCAAATGCTAGCATTTATATTTCCTTCTCTTGCTGTGTGAAGGGGGCTCTAGATCACTGTCAAGTTTTAGGCTGTTCCTTGACATATTTTTAGTAAATGTTGCTCTGCTGTTGTAATGGAATCTTCGATTATAGCGGACTTTGCCTTGCACAAATATATTTACATTGTAAAAAGCTTTCATAGGAAGTAATTGGAGTTTGTATCTTAATAAAATGTAACCCACCAAATTGGCACCACTTCCTTTTCTAGTACTGAGCAGGCATAATTAATAATACTTGTTACCCTAATTATTTTTTGTTGTATTGATAAAGACAGAGTTCTGGATTTTTAGATTTGCTCACTGAAACTTTTGAATGTAGAAGTATTTATTTTGCATAAGTCTTAAATTTAAAAATATTTCAGAACTGAGTGAAGAATGATGGAAACTGACCTTGAAGATCAAGCTATTTGTCTGTGCCTTGCCTAACCCCCCCCCCAACATTTATACGCCATATAGTCCAATCTTAAGAACTTTCTGTGGCTTGTCTTTTTGAAAACCATAATCTCTATTAAAAACTATCAGGTATAACAACATATATTCATGCTTCTAGGCTGTATGGATTTAACTGACATATCAGTCTATCAGAAAGAAGCAAATTTCTCTTTAACTATTGAATACTTGGAGAATCTGCATAGACTTTTTTTTTCTTCCTAGGAATTTTTCAGATAGAATTTGCAGTTGTGGTTTGTTTTAATTTATTTATGCCTTTTCCTGTAATTTTTGCATTGTCTACCTGGGGTCTTCTACATCAGTATCTTAAATTGCAACACATTTTTAATGTGTCTTAATAGGTGTTGTTAATGAGTTTCCAGCAGGCTGCTTTCCCTCTTCCTGCTATTTGTGGGAGAAATTTCCATGCTGAACTGCTGATATTCATCCTGATTCTGCGGGGAGTATTGTTTCAGGGGAGGGATTAAATGTTAAACCTTCTTTTTGGCACTGCTTGATATTTTGGAATTTTTCTTTTATGAGCAGTATTAGAGCATTTCAAACTTTCCTTAGCAGATTTAAGAGCTGAGAAATATTGTAGTATAATTTGTTGCTTTTTTGTGCAAGGGTTGCTTTCCTCAGTACCACATAGACCTGGACCTCTTTCAGTCTAGATTCTCTATTGCAACCAGGCTACAGGCTTCAAACTTTTGCTGTTGAGACAAGCACTTTTCCCAGCCTTTGCCGAGGACACAAATGCGGGAGGTCCAAGTGTATCACTGCAACCGTACTGGTGCACTTCAGAGCTTACCATCAGCTTCTCTGTCTCTAACAGACCACTGTGGTGTTGCCAAGCTACTAAAATTTCCCTTCCTGTCCTTAAAAATTAAAAATAAAACAAAAAACCCCGACAACAAAACTCCCTAAAGCTCACCAAATAAACAAAAAAACTCCCCCCAAAAAAACCCACTGAACTGCTGGCTAAGCCCCCAGATGGTGAAGATTCAGTCCTGAACCAGTGACAATTTTTCAATATGTGCAAATGGTATTATTCTAAAAATAGTTTATCTCAAGTAATTAAGGGCTAAGAATTTCTTTTAATATTGATGGGAAGAGAAAATCTCTAGGTTTTTTTTTTACCAGAAAGAAGTCTCTAAGATACTATATCTTTAAAATCTTCTTATGTTTATGCTAATAAAATGGTTAGAGATACTTGGGTTTTAAAGGTTCTTTGGATTTTAAGTAATTAATTACACCTGTTTTACAGCTTGAGTAATTAAAAAAAGTAAGCAAAAACCCAAGGGATTCCCCTGACTCCCCTAGAGAAGTAACTTAGAGACTATTTCTCTTTTTTTGGTCTTCATATAGATGCTCATATTACTCCTTTATATATATCATAACCTGAAGAAAGACTCTCTGAGGAAAGTTTAAAGAATAAGTTTTATGTTTACATTGTAGACAGAGGTAGAATTTGCATCTGGCTCATGGATGCACTTTCTTGGATGCCTTTGAAACCCATAGAGGATCAAGTCTGTGCAGCATGAATTCCAGTAAGCTTTTGAAGTTTTTCTCCAGATGAAACGTCATTTCCTGGGTAACATGTCAAATAGAAACAACCTAGGTTCAAAACCCTTCAATTTAAGATATAGCTTCAAAATAAGGTAGAACTGTTACAAATGTAATTTTTGACTACTTTTATAGTAGAAGAGAGTTAATGAAGAAAGCTCTGACTAATAAGATTATAGTTTAAAAAGTATCAATTTTAAAATTTTTCCCCTCCCCTTTCCTTTTCTCTTTTGTTTATTTTCTTAAGAAAAGTTTGCAATACATTCCTCTTGTGATTTTCTTTTTTTCTTTTTCTTGATTGGTTGGTTTTTGGGCATGGGATACCTAGCTTGTTCACTGGAGTGCCTTTTATTTTTTATATATAACAAATGCAGTACTTGTAACTGCAGCCTACAAAATGCATCTGTTCTCAAGTAGCTTCAGAGAATGTTAATCTGTTTGATTAAGAACATTAATCTTTTAATAGCCTTGCATCTACAGAAGAAAAAAAAAAAGGGAAAATATTCATGGATAAAAAAGGCAATATGTTCATTCTCTAATTCCACTCCAAAGGAGGCTAACCACCTATTAAGTATACAGATTACTTGACTTTTCCCTTTAAAATATAGCTGCATTCTGAGCAGTGGATTGACAGTTGTTGAGTACAGTATCCTTCAAGAAAAGAATAAATAGCATGTTTAATAATCCTGCAGGCTGTCTCTTTTCCAGTCACCAGTATAGCTCAAGCTTTTACATGAAATCACTAACTGCTCCTTTGAGTGTGTAAATACCATTGCCATCTCTTCCATGGCGGGCCTTGCAAGTCGCTTACCTTTTGTTAAATAAACAGGAGATGTGCAAAAGTACTCAGAGTTAGGATAATGAAACTGCATTCAGTGAAGACATCTGTCTGTGTGAATATCTGAAGTGCAAGTAGTTTTGTGTAGATAACTTCAGCTCATCACTTCAGCGATTTAAGAGGAGTTGTACAGGAGAAGTTTGCTATAGTTGTCTGATCCAGCTCATTGAAGGTCAGCTGAGCATTGTCTTCTGAGACCCTTGTTTTCCAGAGAAAGTGTATTTCTTCATCTCACTTCTTTCTACTCCAAGTGAAAGCTCTACTGGGGCTTTATATCATTACCATGACTAAAGCGGGCTTCAACAATCCAACTCTTTCAAGAACCACCAAGTTCTGCTGTAAGTGAACTTCAGTTATGTAAATGGTTGAGGGTCATGAATTGAGGCCAAGAAAGAGTGCTATAAGAGTGCTATTTGGGTTGGGATTTCATGCTTAAATGCTGCCTCCTAAATCAATACTTAAATAAAAGTGGCCAGATTTTTTAAAATGTTGGGGTACCAATAAAGACCTTTGAAATTGATGGAGAGAGAATGCCAAGTTATGTTTGTTTAGGTACTCAGATGTGGGAATTCAAGTCTAGACTCAGGGTTTGTAAATATTCACTTGTTTTGAATATACTAAAAAAAACCACTTGCCTGTGAAAAGAGTAAGAAACCTTTGATGTGTATTTCTATATGAAAAGTCATTGTCTTCTGAGTTATTTACTAGTTCTTACATACCTCAGTGAAAGTCACATGATGTGAGCAATTGCCTATCTGTCACATTTTACATGTGCCCTGTATCTCATTAAATCTCAGTCCTAGTTTCAGTCTCTTTCCCTTCCATTGCAGAGGAGTTGTGAGAATGTGTGTGCATAAGAAGATTGATCTGTGTGAGAACTATATTTGATAGCTCAAGAAATGAAAACAAATGTGTGGAACACAGGAAAATGTAAAAAAAAAAAAAAAAATTGTATTTCAGATCCTTGCCCTTGTAGAAGCTAGTAAATATTGCACAGCAAATACAGTTATCTTATAAAGTGCTGTGCAAAACTAGGAATTTGATTGCATCACTGAAACATGTGGCAAGAGGTTTTGGTTCTTTCACCCCAGTCTTACCTTTGGAGACACAGTTGTGTTACTCTTACAGTAGTAGAGTGAAATAAGCCATTTTATTTAAAAAAAAAAAAAAAGAAATATACTTTAAAAATATTTATTTATATCAAAGAAAACTAAATTAATGGTGCAAATCATCTTAATGAGATTTAGGATGAAATAACAATGCTTTTCTTTTTCAAGCATCCATGTGCTTGAAATATCCATATGTGGATATGTCCCATATCCATAGAAACATATTTGGAATACGTTGCCTTTATGAAACTTATTAGGAACTGATAATCTGTGAAAGTTTGCACTCTTAAACAGATGGAGTAAATGTGATGGAATAGTTACAGGCGAGTGCCATCCAAAGATTTCTTTTTTGTATGCTGTGAATGATTTGACATTTGCCCTAAGAACTGAGTTTTTTGGCACACCATATATTTCCTGAGTGGCATTGCATGTTGACATGAAAGTTATGCCTGAACTGTAGCCTGAGCAATTAGTGATAGGATATGATATGCCATGAGGGAGCATCTCACAAGTGAAAATACCCCTTGAAGGAGAAGGAGACAGAGTAAATAAAATGTCAGGGGAAACCAGAGATCTTGGGACCGTCGGTCATCCTTCTGCATGCACTCAGAGCCTAAGAGCCAGACCTGTCATGGAGAATTGAGGCCTGAGGCAGCAGGAGCCCCAGAAGGCACTGCCTTCATTGCTGATTAAACAATTAGGCAAATATTTCTCAAAAACTGTCCTGGTTTTCTGCAGTGAGGTGAGATCCCTGTGTCCAGCTGGAGCTTTCTAGCCTCTTGCACCCCTTCAGAGCCCTGTTTGAAATCAGATGCTGCTTTTGAGAAGCAGCCTGTGGTATCCAAGCCTACCAGTACAAGCTTGCAAATATCAAGCATTTTAATGAAAAAGCCCATCTGTGACCATCTCCAGACTCTTCTGTAAGGGTAAGGTTTCATCTTGGGCTGCTAGTGTCCTGTACGTCATTGTATAGAAAGCCTGGTGTTTGCCAGAGGAGAACTGCTGTGCTATGGCTGCTGAGTAAGGCTTTCCAAAAGCTTCTCCCTCTTGTTTACGCAGCAGTGCAGGCAGCTGCCAGATGGCCTGTGGTAATTTTGTGTAACCTATGACCCGCCTCCGTTGCACTGAGGGCTCTTTCAGTTGCTGGTGGTATCCTTAGGAGCGCAGAGATAGGATTGAAATGCCATCTTTGCCTACCTCCCCACAGGACTGTGTGTTTTTCCTGCTTCTGCTTCCAAGAGAGCCCGCAGCCCCTGTCCCTTGCTGGATAGTGATCTGATCTCATTTTGGTAACCAGCGGTTCTGCTGCAGGAGTGTTAAATGCAGGTTAGACAAAACACTAATCCTTCTTGTGACTCATTTAGTCCCTTTCTTCTTCCCAGCTGGTCTTAAGTCACACACAGCTGTGAGAACATTAGTGCCGAAATTGTGAGCAGCAGATAGTTTATATGCAGTGATGCATTCCTTTATATCTCATGGCCCACATGGTGATGGCTTCTAAATCCCTTATCATAACTGCCTCAGGCTGGGAACGTTTTTTTTTGTACCCATCGATGTAAAGATGACATTTCCTGAGCTGAGAGAATTTAATGTGATTGTACTGTTCTCCAGGCCTCAAAAGATTACGCTGTGACTTCCATTCGTCACAACACCAGGGCTTTTTAGTTGCTTTTTCTAATTCCCAGATAGGAATCACAAAATTATTTTGGGGGAATAATATCGTTCAGGAATAATTGGTGACAATTACACAAAGGTGTTTTATTGAGCTATTTTCTGTACTATTCTGCGAGGATGGGGAAATGGATAAATATGCCTGCTAGTAAGATGTAATATTGCAGTGGCTGTGCTTTGCTGTTGTGGAATGATACAGCACCTGGTAACCTTGCAAAAGTATGCAAATCCTCTCTTCTTTAATTGATTGGCTTTTTGCTATTTGTCTTGGTTAATCTTCTGTTCAACAATGGGTTTTTTTTCGTGTTAATGTGTCTTTTTTTTTTCAACTCACGAATGCACAGTGCAGGAAATGTAGTGGAGTCTTACCCTGATCTAAGGGGCGCTCATCTGCATGGCTTCTTGTTCACTGAGGGGTGAAGGGGAATTGTGTGTGTGTAGGACAACTTGCATTTACTGAAGAAGCAGAAGTCAAGCCCAATGTGTATTTTACCTGATCTCATACATCTGTGATTCCCCCCCCCAAGGTTTCAGTCAAATGTCACTTGGCTAGTTTAGACCAAATGTGGCTGCAAGCTGGTTGCTCAGACTGCTGGTGTATGCATGCATTCTGCTTTGGAAATCTGTGGTTTTCTCATGCAGGCAGTGTTTATAATGCCTTCGAATGTGTCATCTTCACCAAGCTCCATTCCTTCAGACGAGACCTCCAATGTCCTGAGGGTCCAGTGCCATAATAGGACAAGTCAGGATGAATTGCCACCACATCACATTCCAGTTTACTTGAAAATGGACTGTCTTAAAATAGTTATTCTCATCCCTCATTATTCATCCTGTTAGTTTACGTACTATATATCTCGAGTCTCCCTTATAACATAGTAAGTTTCAGAAATGTTTTTGGGAGCAGAGCTGACCAAAGATAGTGTTTCATACCACTAATGATCTTAAAGCTGGTCAAAGGTGGTCTTAAAGTGCATCAAAAGGGCTGACTGTCCTTGTCATGTCTGCCATGTCTTGATGGAATATCTTGGAAATTCTTAGTAAATTTAAATTTAAATCATCTCACAACAAATTTGGTGCTATTGCTTCATGGAAATGGATTAGCCTAGATTAATTTGGTCTGGAGGAAAGGGGAGAATCTTTGCTGTTCCTTTGTTTCTGGATGTGCAAAGTGCCAGTAATGTCCACAGGGTGTGGAAACTGAAGTCACTTCTCTGGAAGTGCAGCAGATTAGAGTTTGTAATCATGTCTCTGTAGTATTTAATCTTCAGGGTGATCTGGTGCCATGTGCTAGTGGAGATACTTTGATAGATGAACTTACATCTGTCAAAGAGGATGCAGGTCTTGGTTCCCAGACTGTAACTTGTGTCTTTCAGCACTGGCACAACTAATATTGATACCCATCTATAGATGAAATGCACATGGCACAGGCAGCAAAAATGGAGGAGGGCAAAGAATGCAGTCTGCTTCTTTGACCAAATGAAGAAAATACATTTAAAAAAACCAAAAACTAAAACCCCCTATTGCTTCTGTCTCTGAGCTCCACAAGATAGGGGATAATTGCATTGATGGAGCCCACCGTGTATTTCATGGCAGTACCAAGGACATTTGGAGTCTGCAGTGATAAAATGAATGCTTGCTGCAAGGGGAGGAGGACTTTGTTTTAATTCCTGAGGAACCATCTGTTGGCTGAGGTGTGGAGCGAGATTCTTGCAGAAAGGGAGAGTTGTGATAGGGAGGCTTTTGGGCCCAGCAGTTTTCTGGGAGAAGGGGACATAAGACAAAATTTACTTTTCCAATTTAAGTCCTAGTAGAAAGTTAGCATTTATTTGGTATATATTGTGCCCTGAACATTTTTTAATGACTAGCTTCTGTATGAAAGGGTGAGAAGTGAAGAAGGACACAAGAATTACAAGCTTAGCAATTATTGTTGTCTTTTTTAAAAAAAAAAAATTTGGCATATTGCCTGTTCAGGGATACTGGGCCACAAACAATGATTTCATTTTTCCTTTTTAATTGAGAGGTGGGGGAACTGTGGCACATGACTGTTCTATTTTATGAGAAGTAGGGGAAAGCTCTGTTCCTTTTAAATCAAATCTCAGCATTGAAACTAGATTTTTTTTTTGAGGGGTGGGGGGGAGTAGGCGGGGGGGGAGGTGAAGGTCGGATTTGGAGCCAGTTTCCAGTGTCCTTAGAAAACCAAACTGCTTTAGAAAAACCAAAGTACATGGTCACACAGCCTTTAGTAACTCTGTCTGTATTAATTCAGGTTTCATCCAGGCTAGGGCTTTTCCCAGGTTACTGAATTAACTTCAGCAGTTAGTGTGCAGCATTGGCAAAGACAAGGTGACAGGGGATTTTGCCGTGTATTCTTGGAAAAGCCTGGCCACCCCCACCCCTTCCCTCCAGGCTCTTTGTCTTCCATTCATTTTACACTTAGCATAGCAAAAATCATCAGAGGGCAAGGCTGGGTCTCCCCTTCTAAAAACAGAAAGTATTGCCCTTGCTTAGAAAGAACATGTGCTGAAAGTTCACAACCCCTCTAGCTGGTTGGTAATTGTGTGTTTTGTTAGGATCTTTTCTTGCTCAGTATGCCTTTTTCTTACGCTGCATTGTTCTGGTGCTGGTCAGTCATGCCTGCAAAGCCAGAGTTCAACACTTCGCTGAAGCTCATTAGTGTCACAGTAGTCGTCTCTGGTGCAAACTCTTGCTTCATCAAGAATAAGTAATTCTGCATCACTTTGCTGCTTTGATGTGCTGAGATTTCCCTATTTTTGAGTAGAAGTTATATTTTCTGTAATTTTTTTAATCACTTTTGCTCCTCTCTGTTTTCTCATCTCTTTCTATTTGATTGAATTACATGAATTTTATGAAGAGCTTGAAATTCATATTCATAATTTTTTTTTTTTGTTTGAGCAATGATACTTGTGAATGTGGAGAGGATCCCATTTTTTGAATGGTGAATGTCTAACATGACTGACATCAGTCATACTGGCTTCCTCTTCTCTGAGAGTAGGTTGCATGGGTTTTTCACCTGGAAGCCTATACAATTTTTCTTGTAGATATCAATGCTAATATATGTGTGCATTCATGAAGGGAAGGTTGATGCAATGAGTTTTGGTGATTTCCTTCTAGTAGTTTTCCATTTCCTATGCAAAGATGCTTTGGCTGTGAGATATTTCAATCTCACAGCTCCTTTGTGCTTCAGAAAGAGTGTTCAGCCACTGACCTCATTGAAGATAAGGTCCAAGACTGTCAACATGAGGATGCATTTGCAGTGTGCTATAGCTGCTGAGGAGTTACCTTTAGATACTCTGTCAAGCTCAAGGACAGTGTTTTCATCATCCCATCCGGATAATGGAGAAAATGTGCAACAGGAGGTGCTAGTGTTATTTGCAGGTGTTTTGTAAGAGCATAGTGTCAAATGATAGGCACTCTAGAAACTAGAGACTGAGTTTAAAAAATTGGTAAAAAGACATCCACTTAAGAAGAAGACTGTTTCCAGTAATTTCGTGACACTTTTCTCCCAGTCTTTTTTATTTTTATGGAGAAAAAGGTGAGTGCATCGTGGCTGGAAACTCTTCAGAGTGTTTCTCTTTGTCCATCAGCATCACCTGTGCCTTGCCTGGTTCTGCTCTGCGGTTGTCTCCTCTGTGAGCTGATTTCATGCAAACCTCAACCTGTCTTAGCTGTGGAGATAGGACTATGTGAAAGGAGGGAAGGATGTGCAAAACTGTTTGTCACCTCTGTGTCCATGGCGTTAAACTGTTGCTCTTACCAGGCCCTTTTGGTGGTTGCATGTAGGGAATACACATAGTGAGAAAGACCTGATCCCTTCTGAACTTGGCAAGAAAATGGTTCAGAGGTGGATGTGTATTTTCCTACTGTTACTATTTTTGCGTGCATCCCCGAAGACAAGACTTCAAAGCAGTTTATGCATTTCTCAGAAGCTTTGTCATCTCTCTTGAGCAGGATTTCCATCAACAGTAATAACGGGTGTAGAGCAATGAAGGAAGATGAGGATGGACGTCTGACATCATCTGCCTGCTGTCCAGCAGTGCTGCTAAATCCTCCTGTCCTGTGTTTGGACGATACATTGCACAAAGTCCTGACTGGCCAATTAGATACAAGCATGATGATAATTAAACAAGTAGAAAATAAATCAGTATCACTACCTGTATAGCGTGACCATGAAGATGTAGGATAGCTCTATCTTGCTTGCAGCTGGGACAGTCTTTCCCACCAGCATCTAGAGGTGTTTGTTACTCAGTGTACTTGCTGCTGGGAATGTACTCAGCCAGTTTGGGAAGAGACGCAGGCCCCAGCAATTTGAACTGTGCTGTCAGCAGCAGCACAGGGTTCACTGTAGCTAACAGGATCCAGCCAGGGAGGATCTGGAGACCCTGTTCTTTCTCTGTTGCTCTTTTTGAGCCAGAACAGGATTTGGCTCCTGACCTTATTTGACCCTGTACCACAGCAGGTCATACTGTGCCCTCGGACTTTTTGGAGAAACTCCGTAAGCATGCAGCTATTGACATCAGTATTTGGCCAACACTCTCATTTTCCCAGGTGTGTCTTCCTGGTTACAAAGGTTGAAACTCAAGGTACATTCCCACATGATGACAATATATCATCTCTACCAATTATATCTCTTCTAAAATGGCATTTCTGTGTCCTGCTGTTTTTAATCATTATGCGTGCATAATTCCTCCTTGGTCAGTAGTACGCAGGATGATTCACATTCCCAAATACTCACATTCCCAAATTCACTTGACACTGAACGTCTAAATCTGTAATCCTTTCAGAGGGGGGAATATATTATAAACTGTTGAATTTTATAGCGGAGAACAGAAGTGAATAAAAAATGATAGGAGAACTGTAAATTCCTTCTGTATGCTTCCTAACACTTGTGGTCAAAGACGGTAATAAACGAGAAGAGATCAGGCTCGTTATTCTAATTGCTTTGCGATAAGAACGCATTCTTCTCCTGGTATAAATAGCCATTGCTGCTATTGCAGCCCTGCGGATTTGTGGCAGCTGAGAATGTGACCTCGGTGCAAACACTGCGCTTTCTTCCTGTGGCATGCTTTTGGAAATGAATGTTTTCTTGGGTTAGAACTGGTTGTGACTTCGCAAGCCACTGAATTACCTCAGTTTCAATGGAAATCACTGGAAGTTGAATCCTTTGTGGAGTTCAGGCTCATGAAAGCATTTAGGTTTGTGCAGCAGCTGAACTGTTTGAACAGAGCTTAGATGAATACATAGATCCTGAGATGCATGCTTTCCAAAATCAGGGCCTAATTCATGCCTTTGCTTTAAGTCTGATTTAGTATTAAATCGTGCAGGGAAAAAAAAAAGTCATTCTAACAATTCCCATCCAGTCAAGGACGTTGTGGTGCTTTGCTGTTATTGCAGGAGCCAAAGGCAAGCAGGATGCAGACTGAGTTATCAGAGTTAGTACCAAACTTGAAGGTGCTTTATCAGATTATGAATGAGGTGAATGATAAACTAGGGTTGAGAAGTTGGCTTTATGTGGACTGCTTAATAAGAAAAATTCCCTGGTAGCTTTCTCCTCATCTATCAAAGTTAATTTTTTTACTCTTAGAGCAGATTATTTATAATAGATGTTTCAATGGAGGTAGGGGCAGAGTACCATTACTCTATTCCTTTTTTTAAAGAGAAAGAAATAGCCCTGAAAACAGGTAGTAAATTTTTACATTATAGATTAGGTAATATAGTAAAAATAAACTGTACAGTAAACGTAGGGACAAAATTGAGTAGTAAATTCTTCCTACAAGGTGCCTTCCTTCTTCCCTTGTAAATTACTTAATTTCCTGCATTTGACATGTCGATCCCATTCCCGCATCCACCTTGCATTAAGAATCAAAATGAAAACGATCAGCTGCAGCAGTCTATCATTTTGTGCTTCCAGTGGAGATAATTTAAGTATAACACAGTGACATTGAATATTGATAGGAAGATGACAGGCCATGATTAAAGTTTTGTGCTGGGTAAAATAGATGGCTGGAGGACTGAAGAGAAAACAACAAAAATATTGTTCACTATTGTGTGGTATCTTGTTTTTTTAATAACACTAATCAAATGTCCATTATTGGTTTTAAGCACAAGAAAAATTGTTCTTCCTCCTTGTTTTGAACAGGCCTTTCAGGAAAGAAAAAGCAGACATAAAATATGTACATTTCACATAAAATAGAAAGTGGTTATTCTGTCCTTACGATGCTGATAGCAGGTTTCTTTCTTTTTTTTTTTTTTTATCCTTCCTATAGGCAAGGGAAAGATGTCACAATTCTTAGCAGATTTCAGTTGAGAATCCAATGCTCCAGTATCCTGGATGCAGTAGGTAATATTTTACTGAGTGGAAGAATTTGTGGATAAGGAGTGTAGCTGATAGGCTTTTTTTTTTTCTTTTTAATAAAACATTTGGCAGAAAATACTGACAGATATTTATGTTTTTCTGTTTACTGAGATCACTGTGAGGGGCCATGTATTTTTCCATTAATATTTTTTTATTATTTGTTGTTATTAACCTCCTTCTATGAAAAATCCGAATGTCTTAATGGAAAGGAATTTTTTAATAAATGTTTTATGTAGTCAGTTAAAGTTAATAACATTTGAAAAGTCTGAAAAAATTCTTTAGGAATCTTAGAATCCATCCATCATAATAAAATGCTTTTATCTGTTTTTTCTTAATTATACAATTTATTTATGGTGTAACCTTATTATGCATATGTACAAAATGCCACAAACTGATTGAAAATATTAATGTGAGAATGTAATAGAAAAATAGAATTCTGGAAGGAGATCAGATACGTTGATCCCACTTGCAGTTGGTCCTAGGCAGTGGTTTGCTTCCAGCCATCCCTCCTAATGCACGGTTTGTCTTGCCTTCTGCACTGACGGCTGTGTTCCCAATAATGTAGCTCAGCTGCTGACAGAAATCACACAGCTACAAATCCGAAGTAGGGAACTGCCTACAGTCACAGCTCCCCTTTGTTTACCTTGATTTGACAATTTGGTATGCACATTTGAAAAATCTGTCCCTCATTTTGTAGCACTGTGAAATATAGTAGTTACATGGTGTTTTGATTTTGCTCCAATGTCACTACCGGTATGGTAAAAGGAAAGTATTTATACAAGTTAAAAAGCCTTATTTACTTCATACATGTATGTCTTCACATCCTCCCATCCATCTTTACATCTTTACTATATAGAATCATAGAATCATAGAATAGTTAGTGTTCGAAGGGACCTTCAAAAATCATCTAGTCCAACCCCCCTGCAAGGAGCAGGGACTTCTGAAGTCCTTCATTTGATAAAATAATACAATTAAAATTGCTTACAAATAGAACATAATACATCCAGTCATAACGTGTAATTTAGATGTTCTCAGCTAGTTAATTCTACAGCGCAGTGTGTGCTTATTCTGTGCACGACCTTTCATAGGATTTTCGTCTGAATATGCTAACTGGAGCTACCACAAATAATAAAACGGCAGTGTTACCTGCTAGGTAACAGAACAGAGAGGGTGGGGAGAAAATAGAGGCAGGGAAGAAAAGAGTTAAGTTTTCAAGCGAGAGGAGGATAAAGAGCTGTGGAGGTTGTCCTTGTGGCCAGACCTGTGGAAATACACTGTTCCTGGAGTGAAAGTTCAGATGGACAAGGAGAGATGGGAAAGAAGCAAAGTCTGTGCAGCAGGCAGCAGCAGTCTGAAGGAGATTGTGCAGAGCCTGAGTGGTTGCGTTACAGCATGGCATTTTTCTTTCCAAAGTGGTTTTCTTGCACTTCTATTCTGTGTTTTTTATAATGGGCCTAGGGTGTCTACAGTGTTAAATATCAGATGAGTGGGCATCTGCTTGTATTTGAGGTTCTCCACTACAACTCAGCGACTCATCTGAAATTTGAAATTTGGCAGATGTGGGCAAGGAGGAGGGCATTGAACTGTTGCTCTCTTTTTTTTTTTGGCTTTGTGAGGAAAAAAAAAAAAAAAAAGTTATAGCTTTTAATCCCAACATAACTGAGAAGACTGTGATGGGTATTCCCTAGCAATGTCACAGAGGTTAGATCACTCAACAAAGACACAGGAGACCTGGCTCCACGTACTTTGCCTGCTGCACCTCCAGGTGTACTTTGCCCTGCTACACCCCTGAGTAGGGGAGAGGAGCATGCCATAGCCACCATATTGAGGGCTGGGCTGGGCTGGGGGCTCCACTCACTTGTTTTCTCAAATCTATCCCACTCTGCTTCTGGGATGCTGTAGAAAGCAGAGGCACTGCTATCACCCATTCTTCCAGCTGCACGAAAGTAGGATCTTCATCTCTGTGCTGCACTGTCATGTCCTGTCTGGGTGTGCTGGATGTCTTTTTGATAGGACTCTTGTGCAGAGAACTTATCTGCAGCTCACAAAGTTTAGATATTAGAAAAGTCAGCCCAGAGCAAAAATTTTATCTGTTGGAGTTAGATGTTAGATCTCAAAGTCGGATGGGGATCACGAGGATGGGGATTCTTGTGCTCTTGTGGTCCAGAGTATTCTCCAGTAGGTCAAACATCACATTTAAAGAGGGTCAGCTACATGTTCTTTTCTAGTTATTATTCTATAAGGGAGAAGGCAAGGTCAGAGAAGCAAATTTCTTGTGCCTGAGAAAAGGACTGCAAGCTTCAGACTCTGCCTAGGAGTTGTAGCTAGTCTCCAAGGTAGGTGTTAGAGCAGGTTGTCATCCGACAGGGGAGTGTGGAGTCTCCTGGCCTTCTGACAGTGAGTCTTGGTTTTACGTGGAGAAATGCAATAATAGTGCTGAACAGCAAGCAAGTGTTGTCAGTGAGCTTTTAAAAAAGAGAGTAGGAAGAATGTCTCCCACAGTGGGGAAGAACCACATGATTGGAACAATATGAAATCAATTCATGAGTTTCTCGGCTCCTGAGGAGATTGGAGAGAAGAGAGACAATGCAAGGAATTGAATTGTGAAATTGTGGTTGTATGAAGGGGTTTATAGGATTAGGGAGGCTTGCAAGAAGAAAAAAACAAAAGGCTTTTACTCCAGATGTTTAGAAAAGGTAACTTTCTAGTGCACAAGCCAAGGAAAAAAAAAAGGTTTTGCTGTTCAGGCGATGTTCAGATTTTCTTTGTCCCTTTTCCTGCACCTTCTTTCTTCTCTGTTTTATGTTCATCAGCTGAGAGCTGTGATCTGATGAACCCTAGCTGTACCTTTTCCCTTATCAGTCTGCTGTTGCAGACCAGCCAGATGGGGAAAACAGTTATGTGCCTTCCTCTCCGTAGAGCCTCATGTGATCCACTGAGAGGAACATTGTGGTCCTTGGTGTGTTCAACAGATTGGTTGTAGGCATCTTAAAATAAAACAGCTAAGGTTAAAGATCAAATGCTTATCAGGCTGGAAATCTTTTTTTTTTTTTTTTTTTAATGAAGGAGAGAAGAAAAATATCTTCCTGAAGTAGTAAATACTTGTTAAATATAAGAAGAGCTGTTAATGCATGACTGTGAATTAATACGATAAATCGAATCAGAGGGGTGGATTTCTGCTAACAGTAAAGCGATACGGTTGCCTTCCTCCCTCTAAGTAGTATTACTCGATACTTTTTTATTGCCTCCTTTGTTCACTGCATGGCTTTTGCCTTAAGAAAAGGCAAGAAAGACATAACTAAAAGTAGAGTAAGAAGAGCTAGTTCCGTCCCAGTGGTGCAAAATATAAATAGAAGTGAGTGATCAAAATACAGAGAAACTTTCCCTAGTTTGTACAATAGAGCAACAAAGAGCGAGGACATAGAGCAAAGTCTTTTAATTTGCATTGCCATTTTCTGCAAGCCTCAAAACTTTCCAATGATTTTAATTTCATAATGAAAATCCCTGTTGTTCCCGACAGACTATTTTTGTTTCATTTTGTTTGCTTTCTTGTCAGAGAAAACTGCCTTTAGGGTCAGCAGATGCAGTGTAACACACGTGCCAGGTACTGGGAAAAGGTCAGTACATGCTTTCCTGAATCTGCATCTTAGTGTGGCTCACCTATTAGAAGGAAGCTGTCTGGAGCGTTTCTTCGTAGTGATGGTTAATCTCCCCTCATCAGTTGGCTTTTGTTTATGCAGTTTCTAAATAGATGTCTTTCTATGTAGCCTTTAGCTTCAGTCTCGCTCTCTTGGTTTTCAAGATGTGGCTTCTTACAGGGATTTCTCTTAAAATAAATAACATATTCTGTCAATGCCCAGTGTTGACCTCAGGGTATTAAAAACCACTTTTAACAATTCACTCGCCAAGGGCCATTCCTGAAAACTAGAGGTTTACAAGTAGTGACATCTCTCTGTGTTGATTCCAATTTGCTTTTGGGGGGAACTTCTGTTTTGTTTGTTTGTTTGTTTTGTTTTTTTTTTTTTAAATAGGATTTAATATAAAATCTTTTGGTTATTTTTACATGAGCGTGTTTTCATTTAGACTATAATGTTCAGGAACTGAATGTGCCTTTTGTATGCAGAGCCCTCAATAGGAAAGTTGTGTTCTCATAGTTCCAGTTAGCACTATAAATAGCTTTAGAATAATGTTGTACTGAGAGCCACATAGAGAGCTCCCATTGATATCTCTGGGAATCTTGTGAAAAGTCAGAGTTCTTTGGACTTCAAGCAAGAGAAAGAGAATCCTTTCTCAATGTGACTCTTGACATGAATTTCACCCAATGTCCCATGTAGATTGAAGATATCCTCTGGTTTCTTTGTACCCTCTGGTCTCTGGTGTTGTTTCCTAGAAAACTACTTCAGACTTGGTAAAGGCATCTGCAATTATAATTTCAATTGCCACTTTATGAAGAGAACTCAAGGATAAACCTGTCTGTTCTGCATTCATTTCCTCCTGTCCATAAACAGCTCTATTTCTCTGACAGCTCTTTCATCATCATCAACTTGACCTAATCCAGAATTCTCCCTGCTGTGTCTGTTTTTGTTGCTGTGGATGTCTCAGCCATTCTTAAGTCAACTTGAGCCTGCTCTTTGTATGTTCTTTCTGCATAGTATCCTTGAGATCAGACCTGTCCCAGTTATTCATCCAGCTAAAAAAATTACTCAGGTTGAGCATCTCACTTCAACATCCATTTCCCTGGCCATGACTTGACAAAAGCAGTCTTGCTGTACTCTTGTCCATTCAAAATGCTGTTGCCACTGCAATGACTGTTTTTTTTCTACCTTTTTTTTAAAATTAAATTTTAATTCTGTGTTTCTGATCATTTCACTTCATTTACTCATCTCCATTGGTTTCCTCTGTCCTGTCGCATCAAACATAACTAATAGCCTTCAATGTCAAGGCTGCTCAGTCTTTTACCACCTACTCAACCTTTTTTTTTTTTACTAATATCAAAAGACTGACTTCCATTTACAGATGTTAAACCACATTGGTATCAATCAGTTGCCCATTATGTTTTTGTGTTAGCATCTTTTGCCTTTCTTACATGATTCCTTTATGGAGGAATGGTGATCTTGGATATCTACTGATGTGTTTCATTGGCCTCTTGCAAGTCCTTAAAATTCTCATTCACTGTGATACCTCAGTGTGCTTGATGGTGATTAGACTAATTAGTTAGTGATGTCACTAATTAAACTGTTATACTGTAACTAATGAGCAATGTTCGGTTCACTGTTGTCTCAGTGTTCTTTGAACATCTTCATCTGTATCCTAGCTCTTGTTGCTTGTTTTAAACTTAAAAGTCTTTTTGAGGAAAGGGCCATCATTGCAGTCTGTTTGGTGTTTGTACAAAGCCTGGCATTTCCAACTCGTGAGGGCTCTGGCACTTGGATGTTCACAATCAGCAGATCAGCAGTGATGAAGGTGTGCTTTGTTGTTGCTGGGTCTGTATAAACAGTTGATGGATTGCGATTTGTTGTGGATTCCATCATATTGTTCCTGGCACCTCCGTTGAACTTGCCACTTATTCCACTTAGATAGGAATGTGCAGATAGGTGTATAATACCTAGAGGTTGATACATAGTGAAATATTTATAAGTATAGGAATAATATAAAGTCTGATTCAGTCTCCATCCATCATTTTGAAAAGCTGCATACCTGAAAAAAACTCACTGTGTTCAGTAAAGCCATCCACACACTTTGGGCTTCATGTAGACTGCAAATGCACTTTTAGTGTGGATTGAATGTGAATAAACCAAACTCTGAAATTCAGTTGAGCTTGATTTTACACCTGATGTAAAAGTTAGATATTTGCATTCTGGGGCAACATAATTTTTAATAATTATTTGGTATGTGTTTCTGTGTCAGCTATTTGCAGCTTTCAGATAGTTTTCATTTTAAAAAGTGTGTTTGAAAAATACTTCTAAGCGCTGAATTTCAAAATACAGATGAAAAGATGCAGAGTCCTTGGGCTTAGGTATATTCATAATATCCAGGCTATATGTGCATTCAGTGATTTCAGTTGAAAAGATCAGAGTAACATCTGAGTGTCTTAGTTCAAGATCTGTCAGAGTTCTACAGATACAATGATAAAACAAAGATGTCCGTAAGATGAAAGCAATCTATTAGTGGTATGTTCAGTAATTGCTGATTACTGAAATGGGTGTAAAACTTAGATGCAATAAAAAGCACGTTGACCGGAGAGCTGAGCCATGGCCAAATAGCGGCAGCCCAGGCAGCGTTATGCTGTGCTTTTGTATATGATGTTCATCTTCTCCACTGTGAATACTGCATACATCACTGTCTCTGTCCTAGTTTTGTCAGTAGAGCTCTTCATTAAATTGAATAGCCGAAACAAGCTATCCACTGGAAATTATGATTTAGGTCTCTACTGTATTTTCTGAGCCTTTAATAATAAGCCATATACAGCTGCAAACAAACTTTTTCAATAACAAGCAAGTGGCCTTATGTATGTCTGCAGGGAAATGTTCTGATTGTGTAACCATGATGATGTGACTGACAAGTAGAGAAACAGTGGGAGTTATTTATTTTTTTTCTGGCTTGGTAAGTGAAATGCTACCTGAATAGAACACAGAAATGTAAGAATTTTTTTTTTTTCCCTTTCTAATCAGTGATACTCTGAACTCCTTCAGGGAGACCAATTTGTGGATCTCATGCTGCATTCTGCCTTCAATAAACATATATACTGACTCTAAGCACAGATCAAGTATCTCAGCTTCTGGAGCTTAATTTTGCTCTCCGTGTGAATTTTGCAGCTTGGCATCTTGTAGAGTTAAAAGCGTACCTTTGTTAGATGAATGAATTAATTGTGAGCAGTGCAGCTCTGTTATCCTTTGTTTAGAATGAGAGATAGGCTGGTATTTAATTTAGTCAGAAAAGTTAAAATCAAATAGTTATTTTCCTTCTTTTAGCCACTTATAATTGCTTGCTATTATATAGCAAATTATATAATTTGAAAAGCGCTGTGAAAAAAAATACTGCAATTATTAGGTATTAGCACATTCAAATCTGTCTGGAAGCATGTATTGCCATGGGAATAGGCACTTCTGAGTCCTGTCCCAGGCTCTGTCACTGATCTGCTGCCTTTTAGCAGACAACCTAATCTTTTGGTTCCTTGGAGACAACACGTATTAAATGGAGATCAAAACTCTTACAAGTAGCGTGATGTTAGTATTCAGTGTCTTGTTCTGAAAAACTATCTATGCCTAGAATTTCCATTTACTTCAGATTAAAATATTTATTGGATGAATCTCAGGACCAGTATCTGTAGCATACATCGAGATCTCTGAGAGATGATCGATGGATTAAAAGTATGAAGAAGTTTGGTGTTTTGAATTTCCTAATACTTTGTTTTTTTCTTTAGTAAGTAGGAAAAAAAAAAACAAAGCATGGAAGTGAGAGAGAAGGACAAGACTCAAAAGTGTAAGACTGAAGGAAAGGAAGAGTATTATAGTTTAATCCAATTTGATTCACCAGAGTTGAAGGAAGCACATTTCAGTCTAACAAGAAATTTAGTGTACCTATTTTCCAAAAATTAGAGCTGATTTAATGCAGTAAATAGTGTGATTGCTTGAACATGATCTTCTACATCTAATTCAGGAAGACCACATGACTGCTTTTAGGATGACAGGCCTGTGTATCTGATAGCATGAAGGAAGCTCTGATTGTGATCAGAAGACTCCTGGACTTGTGTCCGATCAGCAGAAGGTTGCGAGCAGCCAGTGTACACCATACAGTTGGAAGCAACATATTAGCACAAAGGTTTTTTTTTATGGCTTCGGCATTGTAATAGGGCCGTAATTTTACTGCTTTTCAGTTTGAAATAGCTTGTGTTATCTCTGTGGAAGTATTTGAGCTGCTGTTGTTTTTTAATCGGTTTTATTTTCCTGTCTAATTATAGGCAGTTGCCCCAAAAGTTACTTGAAATAGCAACTATTCTCCCTGAACTGCAGTTTTATTTTCTTTTGGCTTTTATTTCAGCTGCGGGAGCCAGCTGCTCCAAAGAGTGTGGGAAGCTGACTTGGAGGCCTGTCAGCTGTTAATCCGAGGGTTTCAACTGAAAGAAAGCAGTTGCTGTGTTTTTGAGGAAGAGAAGAACCAAATGGATGAGATGGAGATGACTGCTGATGGCCCACGTGATTCTGAAAAAAGAAAAGAAGGTCACTTCCCAAAGGGCACAGAGTGGAGCACTGTTCCCTGCCCCAATCACAGCGAGCTAAAAGAGGTATCTGAAATATTCTACAGCTGCACTTCAAGCAATACTGCTGGTTTTCCTTTTGAGAGGAGGAGTTGAATCTGGGTGATGGGCCAGCAGGGCAGGTTAAGTATGAACTTAACATCTGGCCTTCAATCTAGGACATGAATAAAATAGCTTATTAGCTTCTCAGAAGCCATTCAACCCTTTTTCCTTTCACCATCATTCTTTTTAAAACATGGAAATTCTTCAGGCAATGAATACAGAATGTACATCAGGATTTGAAGGAAAAATGATTAAGTATTTAACACAAATTCTCAGCTGTTCCTCATCTCACTAACGAGTTTCACTCTGAGTTAGTTCTGCTGACTTGTTAACCTGGATCTACGTTAGCTGAAGCGGGGAGAGATTAAGTTTTCCTTCTCTAGTGAAACAGTCAAAGACTTCCTAGCTCAGATGCTGGTAGGCTTCTAATGTCCAACAAATATTAAAAAGAATTAAAAATCATGAGGCTTAAAGGGTTTGACAAATTTCTTTTAAGTTTGTGTTCTGCTCTGAAATGCCATCCTTGCTTTAAAATGTGTAGCTACCTAATAATCTTTTAACTGCAGTGCCAAGGTAAACAAGCTGTTAAAAATATTCATCACTCAACAGCACCACTGTGACAAAAAAAAAACCCTTCCAACAGGAATTGTCAGTTTTATTACCTTGGAGTTTGTTTGACAAAAATTAGAAGTGTGCTTAATCGCACCTGATATTAAGAGCCATTGAAGTGTGTTGCATTGAAAGCTGATGGCTAATTTTGCATTTATACTGTGCAGGTGCAGGACTCAGAGGGACAGGTTACCCATATGTTTAATGGAAGAGGAAAGTGTATTCATAGTGCTGCCATTAAGCTCCTCCTTTTGAACTTGCTTTTTGATCATTTCCCCTCTGTCTCTGTCAGCCATAGAGGAAACTTAGGGATACTGTCCCCCTAATTTCAGCTCTTCATCTACAT
Source organism: Tetrax tetrax (assembly GCA_009806455.1). Lineage (NCBI taxonomy): Eukaryota > Metazoa > Chordata > Aves > Otidiformes > Otididae > Tetrax > Tetrax tetrax. Next base: position 125,280 of record WHYT01017319.1, read on the forward strand.
GTTAAAACTTTGTGGTATAAATGCCTTTGTCTGGGATCTGGCCTATCCTAGTATCCTGAATAAACTCGATTTTGAGAACGTGCCAAAATCTATTCAGAAACTGATGTGTAAATATAAATGTGAAAATGCCCATCAGTGAAGGACCTATGGAGGTATTTCTGCATCTATTCCTGGAGGAGCTCCTAGGACTGAGAAACATGAATGAAAAAAAAAGAAGCAATTTTGTTAATATAAGAATGTTAATTTGTTTTCCAATTTTTAGAAGGAGTTGAGCAACAGAGCTGTGTTTCCTCACAAGTTCCTCAACTGGCTGTCCTCTGCTTCAGTGCTGCCTGCACCTTTGGCCATAGAGGCAAAGTTATGCATCAGTGATGAGTGTAACCCATTGCAACCATAAAAAACCCAACATATAGACTGTGTTCTGGTTCTGGAATTAGGGTTAGTCAGCTTTTTTATACTGTCAGGATCTGGAATGTTTTCCTTCTTGTGGGTTATAGAAGTTTTACCATCCAAATGAGTACACTTCAGGTAGTAAGCTGGTAGGATCTTACTAGGAGTAACAGGCAGTATCCAGACTTTTAGAAAAGAGCTATAGCATTACATTCCCTAACATCTCCTAGTAGTTCATCACATGGCAGGATATAAAACCAAACAAAAAATGCTACTTGCAAATCATGCTAACTTCCAGTTTTTAATATGTTGAAGTGCGAGAGAGAATATGTCTTGATTTGTAAATGGCTTAGTTGAGAGACAAACCACTTCTGTAGCATTTAAGTGCTCTGTTATATGGTATTGTATTTTTTAATTTAAAAATAATTGAATGTTCAGAGCAAAAAATAAAATGAAATAGTGGTGGGTTTTTAGTCTCTAAATTTAGCCATTCTTGCCACTTTCATGGAAAAACTTACTCTTGTCCCTTAGTAGTGGACCTTTTTGTAGCTATGTATCAGCAAGTGAGGATAACTAACAAAAAAGCATGTATTTGTCAAAATGCTTTGTTTGATATTATTTACCAAAGCTGTGGTGTCCCTGTGGGAGGAGTAGCTTGATGTGGTTGCTGTGTTTCTAGAATGACTATTCTCTTCAACTGTGTCACCTCTGTTCCCCACTGGGGAGTTTCTAGAGAGAGCTGAAGCAAAAGGAAAGAGTGGCACTCTTTGTGTTTAAGGGCTACTGAATTATTTGCTTCAAAACAGTATAGCAAAGAGTAATAATAGCATATGTGCATATATGCCTTGGAAGGTACATTTCATTCCCAGGGGATTGATTTACTTTACAGTGAAATGCTATAAATGAAGCTCTCCAGTTATTTATCATGTCGTATCTGGTTAAGTATTACTATGGAGTGGATATTGGTTTTCTGATGTATAATGTAAATACAGTTTTCTTGCATATAACTATATCTTACTGTATAGGTTTCATTAGAAAACAAAGAAATAAGAAACATAACAATAATAAGAAAAGCAAAATAAATAAATGCAAAGAACCCTTCACGTAGATCCTCAGTTACTGCTTTGCAGAGGAGCTGGTTTTAATTTTTAATTAAGTATCCTCACTAGATCGTAAAATATGATATGTTCTGGTATAAAATATGTAAGGTGTAAATTCTTTGAAAGTTCAGATACTTCACTGTCATGTGTGAGTGCAGGTTTATTAACTGTCAACATTCTTTATAGTCTTCATAACTGCATTTTCTAAGACAGTATAGATTATAATATTTTTTCCCCAGTTTGTTTGTGTGGTAGACTATGGCATCCCAAAATAATCCGGTAAATCAAATTTCTTTTATAACACTGACTGTTAACCAGGGAAGACAATCACATGCTTTGGCAGCTCAGCTTGTTGAAACACCACTACTAATTTTTTGGTCAAAACTAAATAAACTGAGGCCAGCAAAAATAATCCTGTGGAACGCTCTGAGTTACTTAAAAATTAAGATGTACTCCTCTCAATTATAGATAATTAATTAGATTATAGTATTTCAAGAAAATGCTGAAGCAACATTATAGATTACATTACTAGCCTCAATGACATCAAAGTCAGCTTGTTGTCCAATATATTTGAGATAGATTCTTGAATTTTCACATAAATGTGTACTTTCCAGCTGGTAGCTATCTTGATGAAATTAGGATACTCCATCATCACAGTTCCAGTTTGTGTTTTTGTGACTAATTGGGCTTGATTTTCTCCCAGATCTCTGAGGAATTAAAGATGGGTTCTAGTTTTCATCCTAGAAACGTTCCATACTTTTAAACTGAGTGCAAATTATTTTGCCCAGGTGACGTGTGAGTGAGGTGGAAGTCGTTAGGATCATTAGTACGTAGATACATATCTGGGTGATTTCTAAAATATACAGTAACATTTCTCTTCGGACATTTAACACCTGCTTGTTCCACGCCTTATGGTAACTTGCTTTATCTTTGGCTTGTTGGTAATATATGTGTGAGTAAACCCTTTTTATAACAGCAGAAACACCGATGATAACTAATAAAGAGAGAGATGTGTGTGTGCTGGGACCGCCCTAACACCAAGTATCTTGATGAACATGAGTACGCGTGCATCTGCAGGCCTGAGTTCCTGACCTATCCTTTTCTCTTCTTCTGCTATCTGGCATGCTGTGCAGTGCTCCCTCTTAATCACTATGAAGGAAAGAAACACCTACTAGATTTCAAGAAAATTGAGATGATTAAAGTTACAAGGTAAAAAACAAAATTCAGTAGTGTTACCTTTTGTAAGTCAGCATTTTTGGTAGTTATCCCATCAGAATTCTCTGTACGTCATTTCTTACTTTTTCACCATAAAAGAAGCAGAGAGCAGGCATTAGAGTAAGGGCTACTGACGGCAGTTTTGCCATCTGGGAAGATAATTTAGAGTCTTTTGTAGAGCACTCTGATGTTGAGAAGGTGTTCTGTAATTTCAAAGCCTTCATTTGATTTACTTTTTTAAAGATACTGAATGTTCTAAGTAGACAATAATGAAAAATAATAATTAATATTTAATGTGGTGCCTGTCATTAAAGAGAAGTCATCACAGGATAAGACACAGCATTTTTTCAGAATTTAATGATAGCGAGCACCAAGAAAGCCTCTGTCAGCAGGCTGTAACTCGTTACGGTGCATTAAGATAGCCTGTGGTCCAGGAGGCAAATGTGTAACATGTAAAGGACAAAGCCTTTAGAAAGCTAAAGAAACTGTGCTTTCGTTTGGGTTTTAATTAAATCCTGTATTTGTAGACCTTCAAAAATAACTTGGAAACTTAAGATTTAGTCTTAATTTTAAATGTCAGCATTAAGCATCAGTGAAAGTCAGGGTTTGAATACTTTTTGTATTAATCCAAGCTGGAAAGAATTTCTGTAGCAACAGGCAGCTGGCTTGTACGCAATGGTCAGATCATCATTGTACAATCACATGCGTTCTTGTGCTGTAAGATGCCCCTTAACTGCATGTGATACTGTTGTGAAGTATCTACTGGTAAAAATGCTAACTCTTTAGCTAGAGATCAAAGCATCTCAGTAAGCTTAATGCTTTTGCAGTAAAAATATAAATATAAATAAAAATTAATATTGGAGGTAAGAGAAACCTAAGGAACCTCTTTTCAGATAGATTACTGAAAATAATAATGCTCTTATGGCAGAGTAATGATTTTGCACTTTATTGTGTATATGTACATACCAGTGATACTAAGTATTGCCCTACCAAAGCAATATCCCTCTTAGTTTATTTAAATATTATCAATACTGTTATGTGTGATAAGTATTAATGATTTTCCAATCATGTTAACATCAAATTTCGTTGCTCTTCAGCCAATGAATGAAATGTTGTCTAATTTCATACAGACTTCACAGATGAAACGAATTTTGAAAGAGGAACTGACTATAGTTCACACGTGTTAGTAATACAAAACATCAGTGAGGTCTCTCATTTCTCCTGCCCAAAATCACTTACAGGGTTCGTGACAAAAAAAATTCTATAGACTCTTGAAGGGTTTATAGATCCATAAAAGCTTGATAGAAAATTTTCTTTCAATCTCTAGTTAGTCCTTCAGTTTTAGAGCCAATATTCCTTGTGGGTTCTAACTGGGAAGCCAAAAGCAGGCTTTAATAAAGTATATTCAAATTTAGCTTTAAATATTGGGTGGCTGCCACTGCTCTATTATAAATGCAATTGAAATGTTTCATGCGTGTGAAGCAAAGTTATATAATTGTTCAGCTTATATAACTTTTAAATGTGCTATATGGGTTTTATAAGTTCCATTGAAATCTTACTGTTTATATAGCATGTATCTACTCTACACTTAATAATTTATCTCTAACAGGTTATGGAAGATGTTTCATTTGGAGCAGAGGGTCATTTATCTGAGGTAAGTGTTTTCTAGACAGTATAAAGTGGTGTTATTGTACAGACTTTTCTGGTTCTCAATTAGAACTAATGACACTTGTTTTATAGTATTACCTTTGGGTAAAAATCACTAGAGAGTATGCAAGCACTTAAAAAAGCAACGCAGGCACAACTAGAGTGGGCCCATTCTTTTTTTTTTCCGTTTAAGATAATGGCACAAAGTTGCTGTGTGTGTCAGGGAGTTTATAGTTAAATCCCCTACTAGTGCTTTTAATACATACCAACAACAGGATAAATATGTTGGGGAAAAGTAGGACCAATAAAATTCAGCCAGCCTCTATGTAGGACTGTAATGATGCTTAGGCATGGAACAAAATCATGATGCTGTACTTGTTTCCTTACGTACCACTAAAAATACCTTTGAATTTACCTTTGAAGTATAAAAGCGTACTGCAGCAGAATACAGGGTAATAGGAATTTAATCTGAATAAAATACTGCATGTATATAATTTTACACCATTTTCTTTAATAAAAAGATGTCAGATCCTAGTCGATGTATTTAAGAAAGTCTAGGATCATCGAGTAATATGAAATGCATTTCCTATGAGAGTAAGCGATGAGAAAAATCTGCTTATGTACAAAAATCTGTCTGTGTAGAAACTCAGAGTTTAGATAATATATGTGTAAGGAGAGTTATACTGTGTCTAAGAGCTGTATTGATACAACCTGGTCCATTTTTTTCATTAGTATGCCTTGGGTTGCAACTTACCTATTAAGGAAATTTAGTATCCAAACATTGTGTCCAGCCAGCAAATTAATTACACGGGTAAGTAACCCCCACTTCACCTTCCATAATCGCATATGTGCCACCTGTCAAGTACAAGTGACAAGTGCTAAGCCAAGCAAATATGAAATAAATAAATAAAATTTGCAGTTTGGGATAACTATTCAGATGAGGTGTTTCTTTGGATTCCCACCAATGAATCCAAAGACTGTGAAGCAGCAGGAATGCTCCAGGAAAGATAATCTTAACTGCAAGACCAAACTCAGATTGTTGACCTTGTGTACAAGGAGACTGTGACATAAGAGCATGCCAAGGATGAACTGCTTGACTGTTAGCATAAATAAAGCCAGGAAGCCTTGAGAGTGAAGGTGAACTTTGCAGAAAATGCAAATAGCCTTTGCTGTGAATTAAAGCAAAACTGTGCAGGTGCTTGTGTCCACGGATGAAATGAAATAGGGGCAGGTAGTCCCACGGGATAAAGGTAGCAAAAAGCATTCCTGCCAGCAGGAAGAAATACTGAGGGCATGTTAGTACTGATAGCTGCCAAGACAGCAGAATATTTGCTGGAAACTAAAAATTGCATATGGTCTGGACCAAAGCAAATGAGAATACAGCTGCAAGCTCATGTCCAGCAGAGACCTGCACTGAAAGCTGTAACACAGCCCAGCCCTTGACTGAAGAAGTTGTTCTTTTGCTTAACAGGAGATGTGCGCAGAGCACGTGAGTGCGATGTGTGTGCTATGCTTACAAGGGCACCAGAGCTCACAGGCATAGAGGGCTGCCACTGTAGAAGTGTTTGCTAAGTGCTTAATGTCTTAGTGTCCTCACAAGCAGAGGAACTTTGCCCTTTTGATGTTTTGAGGAAGAAAAGTGCCTAAAAAGAATAGAGCAATACAATAAAGGAAATGGAAATTTGCTGGAGAGCCAAGCTTTACCAGACTGTCACAGCTGGATTGATGCTAACTTGTAGACAGCTCTATAAAAGGTCTGTGAAGCTGTCAGCACCCCCTACCTCGTCAAGGCTTTGCCTAAACGTTCCTTTGACGCTCTGGTCCCTAATCCACTCTTGTCAGTCTCCCCACTGCCTGCAGGAAAGCACCCTGTTAGTCATTCCAGATTGTTGCATCTTGGTGTCTCAGGAGCAGAGATGGGAGTGAACAATACTAGGAACCACCTATAAATGATACCCAGCTATGCTGACTCCTAGCACAGCAGGGTGTGGACACTGAAAAACAGTTTGGTGCTTTTGTTTATTTTCCAAGCCCTGGCCCACTGTGAATTTTTATTGTTAAGTCAGTAAATAGCCTCATCCTCCCACAGCAGGAACTGGAATTGCCCCAGTTTTATTAAATGAGCTAGTGAAATAGTCTGCACCGATTTGGGGAAATCTACACTCAGGGAAGATCTTCAGTCTATAGAGATGAGCATGAGAAGACTGCTGTCACCCAGACTGCAGCAGGATGCTGGAAGGCAGTGGAAAGCTCTATCCCTGCGTAGATGCTTTTCCAAGGACACTCCTCAATAGCTGTAATGGAATATACATGAAAGGAAGAATTGCCAACATCAGGCTGTAATTTTAATGACTCATTTAAGACTCCCATGTGTTGTTGTATCCCTGCAGAGGAGGGAATGGGATCAGTGCAAAAAAGGGAATGTGGGAAAACCACGTGATGGTGGGGAGGAGGTAGGTCACAGCTGCAAAACAGCAGCTATCTGGAAAGCTTTATGCCTGAATTTTTGCGTATAAGAAACTAAGGAGCAGGTTGTAGTGCTGCAGTTTCCTAAACATACATGAACAGGCTGATGGAAAAAGCTAACAGTCTGTAAGTGAAAGATGAGAAGAGTGAAAGTAATTGGGAAACAACCTTGATCCCTCTTTTGAGAAAAGGTGGATAACCACCTCCATGAAAGAAAAACTCACCTAAACAAAATCAAGGAAACAACAGGTGAGTTTCTGTGGAACCAGCTCTGTAGGAGGAAGAATAAGCAGATGATCTTTGGTACCCTCCGGAAGACATCATGTTTATAGTACTGCATCATTCTTTTGGTGCAGAAGAGAGCAAATACAGTAACAGACTACACATCCGTGTCAGCAGCTGTTCAGTGGCCCGAAATAATTTTGAAAAGGAAAGGACAAAAATCTTCCTAAGAATGAGCTTGTAAGGGTACTACACAGTGTAAGAGTGAATCGGCAAGACCACTGAACACACTAAGCTGCTGTGAGCAAAAGGCATGCCAAGTGGCAAGGGGGTGCAGCGATAAGCTGTGTGTAAGGGATAGGTGAAAGAAAGCATGTGTGTCTCCTAATAAGAAAGGTGAATGGTAAAGTAATGAAATGAGAGCAGAGGGCAGAAATACTTTTTTCTTCCTTATTTTCTTTGTTTTCAATCTTTCTATAAAACAAGCTGTGTCCAAATATATAGTGCTCTTAGTATTCACTACAAGGTAGCAAGAGATGAACACAGTAAAGGGTCCTAAGGCAGGTGAGATGTACTCAGGTCAGACTAGACATGAAATTTCTTCTGAGAGCATAGGAGCCAAGAAAAACAATCTCCAAACCATTAACAAGCTTCTTTGAGAACTCCTAGAGGAAGCTTGAAGTCCCTGGGGATCAGTAAAAGGCAGACGTGGTATTTGCTTTTAAAAAGGAGGTAGGCTAGGAATTTATGTGCCAGTCAACATAATTTCAATTAGGATTAGAATTCCAAAGGCTCATGATATATTGGAAGAATAGCCTGAAATCAATAAGATGGGATATGTTAAAAGACAGGTGCAAATTACATTTGAGGAAGAAATCGGATTTATGTATACATATGGTAAATAGCAGCTAAGATGACAGTACTGCAGGAGCAGAAACTAGGGTTATAGTGGGCTACAAATAGAGTGGGATTCATTACCTTCATCCTGTTGCAAGAAAGGGCAAATGTCATTTGCAGCCTCATTAATGGGAAAGTCAGTTGTAAGACAGAAATAATTACTGTGCTTAGCTGAGAATGTCGAAGCCTCCAGAGGACTGCTGCACTGGTCTGGGCACCTCACGCTGTGGAAGACAGGAACGTGCTGAAGGAAAGGAATAGAATTAAAAGCTTTAGATATCCTGGTCTGACTGAAAGTCAAAATCTTCAATCACATTAAAAATAATTATAAAGAGGACAATAGTTATCATTGTGTGCTGTGTAAGGGTAAAGTGAAATGTAAGCCTCTTGGTTTGTAGCAAGGGAAGTTTGTATTAGGAAAACTTGCTCACTGCGTGGGCAGTTTAGCCCTGGAGTAGGCACTGCCTTGCAACCAGGACCACAAAATCTCTGTCAGCTGCGAAGACACCAGCTGACGACAGACACAGTGGGCTTGATCTCACTGCAAGTCACAGAGCGGGCTTGGGTGGTCTCTGGTTGCTTCCTGGTCAGCCTTGCCATGAGATGCTAGGATGCTGTTGGTCATGACTAACATGCATTATTTTCAGAGTAAGAGACTAGGCCTGTTCTCAGTGTTTGCTTTGCCCTCCTCATCTGTGACACCTGCCCAGGGCATGTGCCCTTAGCCTGCATGTGACTGTAATATCTGCTCAAGCAGGACAAACATACGATGGCTGCATTTTGTTTCTAGAAATGGTTTAAGACATGTCCTAGCCTGACTTTCTGGGTTTTCAAGCACTTACCATTTCCATTAACTTCTACAAGGAGCGGGGGTAAGTGTGCAGCACTTCTGCCAACAATAAGTCACTGGTCTAAACCTTGTGCCACAATGTGAAGTATCTGTCTACAAGGGCAACTTTTCATAGTTGGTATTTATGTTATTGTGAATGGTTTTCACTGTTACAGGAAAGAGATGATTTAATACAGGTGAAAGAAATCTGACTTTTTTTTTTTTCCATTCTGCAGAAGGCATTCTAAGGGTTTTACCTTGTTTGGGTTATGATATTGCTAGTTTGAAGTAAGGCAATACCTTTTTACAAAGTTCCTCTGTAGGAAGAATGAATTTTAAGGATATCTCAGGGAATCCTGCTTCTCAGCACAAACACCAAAGACTCTATAAGGGACTCTAATCCCTAAATTAGTCTAACTACTACAATACTGATTCTTCTATATAAAATTGCTGAACTAGATTGAAGAGAGCACAAAAGGTGTTTGCACCGGAAAGGCGGATCAAACATTTGCCTTGAGTAATGCTGTCAAGAAACTGTTGCTGATAGGTGACTGAAATGACTTGTAAAAGGGTAAAATAAAATGCAGAAGACTAAAGTGGAAGTCCTTCCCTCTGCTCTCAATTCAGTATGCTGACGCTCCAGCTGTGCATCAGCTTGAACACTGTTCTTCCTGTTCCATGCATCAGACTCTCCCATCTCTGGGAGAGATGAGAATTTCTACTTTGCGTGAGAAGGCAGAAGAATTTCACCTTAAAAAATAACAAATCATACCTACATTTGTGCTGTTTTCACCTGCTTAAGGATTTAATAGGGAGGGGGCAGGAGTGGGGAAATCCCAACCAGCTACATTCCCTATTCACAGAAAAATCCATAAAGCAATATTGCATCTCGGCTCTTTCCTGACTCCTGCAGCGTCTCCTAGCTGCTTCACAAAAGTGCTGTTAGTGCAAAAATAACCAAAGAAGTCTTAAGACTCACAGTAGCTTGTAGCATTGACATAACCTGCAAGCTTGGATGAGTTGTATTTTGTTAATGTGCTGAACTGGAGGCAGAGTCCTCACAGATATTGTTGATCAGTGTAAAGTGCCACTTTCCAGCCAGGAGCTGTTCTGAATAGTTTGTGTGTCACTGACAGTGGTTTCCTGCCTGCACAGACAAATGTCAAATAAAAATGTTACCAGTGACGTTACTAGGCATGAAAGGCACCGAGAGAAATCTTTTCTACTTACTTCTCTGGGTTATCAAACTTTTTTCAAATGAGAACCTGAGGGCAGAAACTGTGGAATTTGTTGAATATTTAGAATTATTTTTGTATATTTTTGAGAGCAGTATGTTTTTTTTTCCATTTCATTTATAACTCTTCTTGATGTTAAACTCATGTCAGAGTTCTCTGCATGACCACATCTTTCCGATCCAAAATAAGAAAGGCCATAATACATGTTCTGGAAAATCATAGTTTATGTGATGACCCTCCTGAATTTGTCACATGACACCTGCAAGTAAGTTAATGAGAGACGATGCTTGTCTAAACTATAGAGGAACTTCTCATTTCAACTAAAAAGGTAACTGTGTCATGTGGATGCAAAAATCATTTATCTGTGTGCAATTATTGCTGTATTAAAGAGGAATTAAGCTGCAAAATACCTATTAGGAATTTATGATTATAGGATATAACCTTACCTTATGGAGGTATTTCAGTTACACTGCAGTGCAGTCATAATTGAACTTAAGTTATGATTAGACGAATTTCAAGTGTTTAAAGACCTAAACAAGTTTGAGATTAGTTACTCAGATTTCCCTGCCTTCCCGTATTGTTGTAACCATTCTGCATTAAGCACATTTTCCTGGTACTCATTGTTAATTTATCTTCATTTCCAAAGTAAACATGAGTTTTGTTACATTTTTAGACAATTCATCATGTACTCAGAATGTGATCATTCATATTTTTTTTTCACATGAGATAGATTCTCACTTAAAGTAAAATGTCCATTCTAAGTTAACAAAGGAATTAAAGCTAGTGAGTTAAAAATGAGCATGTTTGATGCAAGACCAATGCATCAATAAAGTCCTGGAATTGCAGTGGGGTAGAAGCTACTAGCCAAAGCTTAGAACCTCAAAATACAGGTTAGTACTGATGCAAAGCACTGTGAGATGCCTTTACTACAAGTGTTCACCTGAAGTCCTAGGGTCCTGGGGACTTGTTTGTTGGGTTCCTTCCATCCATCCTTCCTGGGACCTTTACTTTGCTTTGAAGTTTTATTTTAAAAGGCAAAAGAAGATGTCAGACATGAAATCAGATTATGTAGTAGTACACCAGTAAGTGTAGTCATCCACTGCAACCATGGATTTCAGGCTGTAGTTGTATTTTATCTCAGGTTTTCAGGATCTGTGCGTGTTAGAGCTAGGCCACACTTGCAACTTGGAGCCTGTTTTGCCAACCAGGTATCTAAATGCTGTCTCCAGCACCTTTCAATGCACCTGAAGTTCAGTGAGGGGGTAGGTCTAAAAGGCCCAGTTTGCCCTGTACATTCACTGGCACAGTGAACAGGGAAACATTTTCCACTGTGAATCTTCACAGCAGGACTAGACAAATTCAGCCCATGTGCTTATTGTTTAGATGAGCTGCCCAGTGAACTCCCTGTATTTACATATATGAGACAGGAAGCATAAGAGCACTTCTAAAGTGGAGGAAATGGATTTTCTCTTACAGCAACTAATGATAGTGCTAACTGGGTAACAGATTATCTGGATAAATGTTCCTGCCATCAACAGTACCCTAAAAAAGAAAGGGATACCCTACTGTATGCGTATCTTTACTTTTTTACTTGCTATCTGAGGTAACTGATTACTTCAAATCAGGACTAGGAGTGTCATCCTTCTTGACGGTATGAATGTGATCCAAAGTCTCATATAGTAATAGTTCTTGATAAAAGTAGTGACTGGATCAGACAAAAGTATTTAATATATTGATGTTATAAGAGGAAGAATCTGCTTTTTATGTGTCACCATAAGATACACGTTCTTCAGGATCTGTACAGGACTAATTCATTTTGTCAAAGTACACAGTCTGTAGAAAGAGACTGGCTTGAAAACTTCGCTTATGGCTTTTGTTTGTCAGAGCAATGCATAGGAGTTTGTGCATTAATTAAAAGCTGTTCTTCCTAAGTTAACTCTTCAATGATTGTATATAGCACTGAACATTTTGTATCTTGTTTTTCTTGTGTTTGAGATTATGGTCATGTGAAGACCTGATTTTCTTACATGTAATTAACTGTTAGAGAAAAATCAGGGGTGGAGCTTGCTCTAGATGGTCATAATTTTAGATGTGCTTTCAGAGTAAAGGGTTTTACAATTTATTGACTCTTCTAGCCTGACACCAAAGTTCTTTCAGACAACTGTCATCTGTTACAGAATGATTTCCTAAAAGCTTTCTACTGATATAAATTGCCTGGGTTATCCCACTCCCTAACAGCATATGGAGCCCTGCTGGTGTACTGAATAATGTTTTAGCAGCTGGATGGAAGACTTGTTCCTCATCTTCTGTCCCTGGTCTTAAGAAAAGGACATTCCTAGTTGCTGTAGGGAGAACATATACCTTTTCCTCCCTTGTTCTCATTTTAAAAACAGTGGGTCATTTTTACATCTATAAATTCTGTGGAGTGCTGCTCAGGTCTCCTGCAGAGCCAAGGACTCAGCCGGCTGGTTCTCAGGTTGTGCTTCTCTGTCTCTAAGCTCTGGGTGTTTGCAGCATGAGTTCTCTCCAGCTCATCCATCCATGGTTCAAGCTGCAGCTGGCTGTGTACCTGTGTGATCTGCTGAATAGCCATATCTGGCAGAAGACCTAGGAAGGCAGAAAGGTCAAAGCTCTGTGCTGCAGCAGAGGATGTGCCAGCAAGCAGAGCTCTTCTGACATTTGACTCTGTGTATGCGCTGTGTGACGCAAAGTGTAAGGATAGCACAGAACTGAGATCTGGTAAATGTGTTTACCAAAAAGTAGATTGTTTCACAATGGGCAGCGTTCCAATAAGTATTAGCACGATTTCTTTGAAAGTCCTTTGATTGAAGGCTTGGTTTTTCTTAAACAGCCACTGATGGCTGCTATTATAGCAACAGATCAGTGCGAAGGACTGTAAGTACTTTTTAATGGAGAAAAACTGTCTGAAGATTGTCTATGGCCACATGTGCAGCTGGCTATGTAGATGAGTGCATAGACTTAGGTCTAGAGAAAATCCAGTTGTCTGGATTCCAGCTGCTGAATGACTCCAGTTTTTCCAGCATGGCTCCAGCAGAATTTCATCTTGGCACCATAATCTTTTCCTTACAGATAACCCCAGTCATTCGCTATAGACAGCACAGTGATGCCTTGGAAGGGAGAGGAGAGGCTTGTGTCAGTGCTGTACAAATTGGTTGGTCTCCCCCTCCCTTCCGCCCCCGGATTTGCCACTTGTTTGAGTCATTTCTCAAAGTAATAGTCAATACAAAATATAAAGGTACAAATTACCCTTGTGTAGTATATCTGAAACAAACTTACGAGAAGGACTTTGCAACTGGTTTAAAATACTCACTTTGAAATAGAAAAAGCATTTGTCTGTGTAAGTTCTAAGTAAAGAAACATTATTTTCTTAAATTTAGTCTTGTTTCATGATAACACAGTAAAAAAGTGTAGTTTCATCTTTTAATCTCAAAGACTGATGCATTTTCTCCAATCGGTTGAGCACCAAAGTACCTAAGTATTCTAGCCAGATTTTTCCTCAAAATGTAAGTACATTTTGTTGTTTGTGAAATATGACAAAAGTGATGCTTCTTGAAGTATTTAAATGACCTAAAAGTGTAAATCATATTTACATGAAGAACTTGAAATTTAGGAACCTGCATGGTGTAGTCAGCGTGAGATTTCCCTCCCCTGCTGTGGTGAGGCAACAAGGAAAAGGGAGAGCAGTTCAGTCTTCACATCCCTTTAATCCTCTGCTAAAAGTGAAATCAGGACTTTTTTTTTCTGCTGGGAAATAGTCTGAGACTAAGACTACAAGCTCATTCCATTTCATATAAATCACTAAATTATTATTTGGTAACAACCTTTTCTCTCTAATGGGAATTGTCTTTCAGGCAATGTCTTAGCACTACAAAGTATCATATCCTGTTACTAATATTTTGTTTTCCCCTTAATTTGATGCAAATATGATGTAGAAAAGTGCAGTCAGCAGCAAACATGCTTTCTTTTCTTTTTTGAACTTCCTGTAGGAGTTCTTCATATTTTCTGCGGAGCTGGGAGAAAAATGTGAAGCAATAAGTGAGAAATTGGTGCATCTGGAAGATCAACTGCAAACCTCCGTCTGCAGAGTTGACGAAGGAGTTATGCATATCCTTTTTGATACAGGTATAGATCTGTGTCAGTCTGTGTAAGTATATGTGTGAAATACTTGCTTTTCAGATTCATGTAGAGTTCTAATTCTTAATGTAGATTAAATGCATTAAGAAGGGAAGAATTGATTGTCTTGCTGAAGTGGGCGTCTCTGTTGTAGCAAGTTTTCCTACAGTGCGTTTTCAGTGTGGTCTGATCCAGCTATATTTGATTTGAACAGAAGTTAATTCTTTGTAATTAGGGACTGAAAAACCTTTCTTCTGCTCTTAAAATCCTTTTGTTTGTAGTGCTCATAAAAGTAAATACTTAGTGTACCAAAAGCTGCATGGATACAGGCGTCCATGCACCTGCAATTCCCAGCATGATTTACCTAAATTAAATGCTACATCATTGACTTAGACAGTGTGTATTGTCACGTGTAGTTTGTTTTTTTTTTCCTTTTAAAAAAATGGGCAGCGGATGCATCATATGGCATCCTGTGCAATTTAATCTGCCTCTAACACTCCAGTGCAAGTAACCAGATGAGATGTGTCTTATGAAGCACCCTTATCTCTTCCTGTGCTTCGTCTGTCATTCACTATCTGATTGAAGATTGCTTAACCTTTATGAGGCATTTGTTGGGCCTACATCTGTGGACATTTTTCAGAATTTAAGAGGACAGAGTATTGTTTCATTTGTAACTTTCATAGAAAAACTTTTCACAAAAAAAGATTTTGTTCTTCTAAGAGAGGGAAAAGACAATAAGAACCAGTGAGACTGAGGAAGATGAGAGTACTTAGCTGGTTAGGTTTTAGTGGAGAAGAGGCTACAGGCAATGGGATAATGAAGAAAGACAAATAAATTCAGGTTGGAGAGATTAGCAGAGGAGCTGTTATAGACACCTAAAGGTAGGTTGAGATGATGATGGTGCTAGGAAGGGTTCAGTTCCTCCTAAACTGAGGCAGGCAGTCCTGCAGGAGGGAGTTTGGAGAAAGGATAATAAATAAAGTGTGTGGAAATATCACTGTGTTTTAGGTAATTTGGCACCTATTGCCTGCTCTTTGCAAAATTCCTCCTCTAGAAACTTGATTTCTTTAA
Source organism: Tetrax tetrax (assembly GCA_009806455.1). Lineage (NCBI taxonomy): Eukaryota > Metazoa > Chordata > Aves > Otidiformes > Otididae > Tetrax > Tetrax tetrax. The sequence continues at coordinate 140,486 of WHYT01017319.1, forward strand.
AGGTATCAGAATGGTAAATTTTAAGGAGGGACAGGGAGGAAGGTGCTGGGGAGGGTTCCATCAGAGAGGAGATATCAGGTCACTAATTTGTTACTACTTCAAATCTTTCTTTTCTAAGCATATCAAAGTACAGAAAGATTATTGTCTTGTATTTACCACAAGTCAGTTTGCAGTATTCTTTTAATTATATTTACAGCATGTGTGTTAGGTTGCAGTTGTGTTTCCCTGTCTGTTTCCCTGATGCTGTTCATGAGCATTATTTGCAGAGCTATATGGATGTGTGTCTTGTGTGTGTGCAGAGCATCTACTTCCTTCCTTCCTTTTGTATACTTGCTCCCAAATTAGCTTTTCTCATTGACTTTAATAGAAGAACACTGAGGGTTGGAGTTACAGGTTCTTTGCAGTGGACTTAAGTTTATATTCAAGCCAAACAGTCAGATCTAATCGTAGTAACAGTTTACTAGATAAGGTGTAATAAGCTGCAAAACTGCTTTTTTGATTCCTGAAGAAAATATATTGCAAGTAGGTAAAATAGTAGTATTTGCATTTTCTATGGAGCGTGCATATTTTCTTTTTGTAGCTGTTAAAACTGCAGGAGTTAATTTAAAAAATAAAATCAAATAATGGAAAGTTTGAGAGGAGTTGTAGATTAGTCTCATTCCAAGCCACAGTTGCCTGATAGAGATCTGATTTCCTCTGTCAGTGAAATTCAGCTCGTGTTATCTAAATACAGAAGTGCTCACTGTGTGATATCCTGGTCCTCCTAGCAAGACCGTCAGTCACAAAACAGGAAACCATGTTTAAAACATAGGGACATGGAGAGAAGCAGTTCAGCTACCCCTCATTAACATTCAGTTGCTATTTCAGAGGTAGTCCGGATCAATGTGCGTAAAATGTTACCATCTGGTACATGTAATTGCTGTGCCATACTTCAAAAAGGAATGAGAAAAATGGCTACCACAGTGCTACAGACCTGTAGATTGGATTTTTTTTTTTTTTCTTAAATAAAAACTGCCCAGTGCCCATAAAATAAACTTGCACTCATTGGTAACTTATATTGCAGGAATGAGCTCTGAGATTAGCCTCAGTAGAAGAATTTATGATTAATATTGCATGATAGTTTATTTGGTTTTAAATAAAAGTTTCTTATCCCAAATTTTTGGACAATTATGCAGTCTTAATCAAAAATCTGTAGAACTCTGAGCGCAGGAGCTTAAAGATCTGAAATTGTAGTGAAAGCAGGATAAATTTTTCAATCTCTTGGTCTCTGGTTATCTTTGGCCTTACCCTCACCCCAAAAACTGCCTTACACGTGAATATTACAAACTGTATTAGGTCAAAAATCTGACTAGGGCTGCACAGATGTAAATTGGTCCTGTCATCTGATTATTAAAAGACTTTTAAAGACTCCACTGAGAAAAACAAATTCCTGATGCTCTTGAACCATTTGCCAATGTTTAGTGTGTGTCATAGCTTTGATTAATAATTAAGTTTGTATTAGAAGAAAAATCCCAGATGTCATTGTTTTTCATTCTACATTTTGATGGCATAGAACACTTAAATCAACCATGCTGCTTGTCGTAATTGCCAGCATGACCTGAACAAAGGAGAATCCAGTGATATTTCTTGGTCCTGAGTATACGCGCAGACCCATTTGGGATTCTCATTTATTATTGAAGCCTTTCACCGCAAATATTAAATTGTACTTTTGTATAAAAAGCATCAAAGAATAGCAGGGTAGTGGGGTGGAAGAGCTTCTCTGTAATACTGTGACATATTTGCTAAATTCTGTGTAGTGTAACCAAACAAACCCGCAGAACATTCAATTACGGTTAATCATTGGCGAGTGTATGAAAACAGTCCACATCATTAATTGGAAAAACCAAAGGATGAGAGGTGACTCATTCTGGTGTCTGCAGAGCTGATAAGAGGTGTTACTTTCCTGACAGTAAAGGCCTGGAATTCCCAGTAAAATTAAATGGAACCTATATTGCAATTTCACAGTCATTTTTGTTCTTAATTAGCAGTTACATTTTGATAGACAGTTTGAATGCATGTAATAGTTCCTCCTGGTGAAAATCCTTTTGTTGGAAGAAAACCTGGTTGGACTATTATTAGAAAAGCAATTTCCATTCTGCACCCTAAAATGAGCATTTTAAACAGTTACTTTGAAAATAGAATTTTGTGCCTGAACGTTCATTAGGAATTACAGGTCACTTTGCTAACCCTGCGCTTTTGTCACGTGGTAGGCTCTCATGCAAGTCTTGCTTTACACCAGGGTAGGTTTTTGACAGTCAGGAGTGCAGAATTTAGCCTCGACTGTACCTCACTCAGGAATGTCACCCTGGGTGAACCTGTAAGAAATTTTGGGATCCCACAAGAGTGAGAGGTAGCAATGGTGCTGCCCTTGATTTTATTTTGGATGACAGGAGGGTGAGCCCTTCCCAGTGTGTGTCACCTGGGAGGAACGTTGTTCTACTTGTATTGTTCGTGCCACGGTGGAGGTAGGTCAGTGTATTTCCGCCCAAGTACTCTAGCTTCTTTGCCTTCCATTTTCTGCTGGAATAAGTGGTTTGGAGATGGCTGATACCCAGACCATTGAAGTGATCAATTTTTAAAAATGTTGCAGTCATTCTGTTGGGATTTTTTGTTTAGTAGTTTTTTGGGGGAGTATTTTGGTTTTTACATGGGAGAGTGTTACGTTAGTTTGTAGAAACACATTCATGGATGTGAAGGAGGGAGACAGTAGTGGAGGGGGGAAATGGGAAATTTCTAATCTTACCACTGTAAGGAGAAATAAGCGATGGATTTCCAAAGACTTGTTTAGTGCCTTTCCTTCACTCTCAAGAGTGCACTTCTAAAATGCCAAAAACGCAGGTTAGCCAAACACATAGAATTGTCTTGCCTCTTCGCTGGTCCTTTGGCACACACTAAACATAATCGCAGAAGTGTTTAGTTGGAAGTGACCTCTTGAGATCATCTGCTCCAACCACCTGCTCAAGCAGGATCACCTACAGCAGGTTGCCCAGGATCACATCTGGTCAGGTTTTGAATTTCTCCAAGGATGGAGACTCGACAGCCACTCCATGCAATGTGTACCAGTGTTTGACCACCCTCACAGTAAAAAAAAAAAAGAAAAAAAAATGTTTTCTTGTATTGGATTCAATTTCCTATTTTGAAAGTTTTGCCTGTTGCTTCTTGTTCTGTCAGCGGACACTAGTGAGAAGAGTCAGGCTCCCTCTTCTTCATTCCCCCACCCCTCAGCTATTTATACACTTTGTTAAGATCCCCTTCTCCAGGTTGAACAGTCCCAGCTCTCTCAGCATCTCCTCATATGACAGATGCTCCAGTGCATTAAACCAGCCCTGTGCTGGACTCACTCCAGTAAGTCCATATCTGTGGAGCCCGAAAGTGGACCCTACACTCCAGACAGGACCTCACCAGTGCTGAGTAGACCAGAAGGATCAGCTCACTCCACCTGCTGGCAATGTTTTTCTTAATCCAGCCCAGGAGGCTGTTGGCCGTCTTTGCCACAAGATACATTGCTAGCTCGTGTTCAGCTGCCTGTCCACCACGAGCTCAAGATTCTTTTCTGCAGAGCTATTTTCCAGCTGCCTGCCTGCGCCGTGTGTACTGGTGGCTGGGTTAGGAGAGACGTGCAGTTGTGTAGTGGGACATACAGCTGACCTCTGTCTCCAGCCACTGTAATGTTCGGCGGTTACAAACAAGCAGAATGGTTGAGCAGATAAAAAAACCCAAACCTTTTTCTGATTATTTCTGTTCTTCAAGACTTTATTTCCTCTATAGATGTCCAGAATTGCTGCTATTCTCCGAAATTCTGTAGGCCCTTACCTCAGCGCTGTGTTTGTCCTTGACTGTCCTTCCAAGGCCTTTTGTCTTGCAATATACTCTTACTTTCTAACCTTTCCTAAAGCAAGGCAGCTGGTTTGTAATACCTGCCTTTTGTTTCTTTTCCCTGAACATCTGTGCTGAGAGAACAGAAGATACAGCAATGAACCCATTTTTTTCATAAATTAAGTAAATCTACAGTAATTAGATCTCCTTTTTATCTCCTTGTAAATCATGAACTCTGTCGCGATGCTCAAGTTTTTTAGAGAGGAAATCAAATAGGTGAGAAGCTTCAACTAAGACAAGGTTAGAGCTGCAGCATTGTTGCAGAACATGAGTTGTGTTTGTGTGAAGCTGTTCCCAACTACTTTAATTTACTGCTTTGTGAGACATTGGAGAGATTTTGCCAGGTTTTCACAGGAAGACAGCAGGATGAGGAAATGTTCTTGGTTGAAACTTGTTTTGGCTCCTGCTTTTGATACTGGCTCAGTATTTGCAGCACTGGATAGAGAATTTAAGCATGAAGGACACATTTGCATGTGGACTCATGCAAAACGAAGTTGTTTTCATTTTTAAAATGGATAAAGCTGTTTATCCAGACATAACCTCTGTATATGGATAGAGATTCCATCCTCAGCTGTATACTGTATATTTTGCCTAGCCGTAAAGGCTCGTTTGACAGTTACTGGTCTTACAGTATAAGGTTATTGAAACCTGCTGTAGTTAGCTTATGCAGTCATCTTTCTTGTTGCTCCATCTTTCTCTCGGTTGAGAGTTTCTTGCCCTGTCATCTTAATTTTCCTCCATCCTTCAGGATTTCTTATCCACTGGCAGTGGAACATTTCAATTTTGCTTTTTCTCTCATTTGAGATATTACAAATAACAGCATGTAGTCAGAGACTGCACATCAGAAGTAATTAAATTTCAGAGACTTCATGGTGTTCATAAACTGAAGAATTTCTGTTCTACTAGTTAGGTTTTCAGCAGAGCCTTGTGATTAAATTGCAGAGTGGTGGACAGCCCAGGACCGCTTATAAGAGGATAATAATATTTCTTACTTCAGAGAAGATGCACAGCATAATTAATTTGTCCTTGTACAGTCCTTTGAGGTCCTAGGATGGGAGAAATTTTGTGTACTGCTATTACTTGTAATCAGAGACAGAATCCCCTTTAGATTGATAGAGCTGTCCAGAAATTAGAAGTATGAGTGAATACTTCTGATGAACATATTAAAAATTCATAATAAATGCATGTAAATACACAAAGATGAAATGTTGAGGAACTGATAACAGAATCAAAAGCAGCCGAAAGGCTTTTAAAAGGCATAACTGTGCCTGAAATAGCAGTGATTTGTATAGCTTTCCCATGGTTCCCTCTAGTCGCAGTTTTTCAAAAGTAGCAGCTCACTTTTTACAGTCATATAACCTGAGGGTGTCTTTTTCTTGACATTGCATTGACTTCGGGGTCAACTAAAACAACACTTCATAATGGATGACCTCTGTAAAGGATAAAGCCTGTCCTTGTGTGTTATCCCTCCTGTGCATTGTATCTTTGAAATGGAGTTGTTTCGGTGTTAGCCTGTTTAATTTCCCTTGAAGTGAGTTTCTGGTGCTCTCAGTGATCAGTTGATGGCTTACTGCTAGAAGTGAACTTATTTCTCTCTCCCTTCACCTGCTCAGGTTTGCCCGCTGGGGTCCTTGCCCACCTGTACAGGAGGCCTCAGTGTGGATGGGGTGACTCCTAGGGCTTTGTTCATGGAGACTTGGTCGTTGGTTTAGAGCTTCAGCAGGCTCTGACTTTTCTCGCACTTGCTTTGCTCTCTATGTAGCATAACCTATGGAAGAGAAGATCAGGTTGGTCGTCTCACTGAGCTACACCCAGTCCTTGCACTTGATTCAACGATGTGTCACTGACATAAGATTACGCTGATCAGCAGAAAGGCAGGTGTATTGACAACACAAACTGCTTATTCCCAGGAGAGACTTGTCATCAGAACAAAAAGCTCTACTGCCTAGAACACCCGGCTACTTACAAACTCGTGTGTGTCTCAGCAGTTGCTGCTCTCTCTGTGCACGTCCCTACCTTCTCCTGCCAGTGCGCGCACTGCCACACCCCTCCTGTTATCGTTGCCATTGTCTGATGCCTTCCCTCTGTCATTTTGGAGCTGGGGAAGAGGGACATGGAAGGTCTTTTAAGAGGCAGAGCCGTTTAGCCACCATTTTCTGCAGGCAACCTGAGCTAGACACTGGCAAATAAAATGTAGAAAACTCTCTTTTCTTAACCAAATGAAGTATTTGAATCTGAATTATCAGATGCTTTTCAGGTGGCCTTTTTTTTTTTAATGCATGATAGCATGACCTTGCTACTGCTAATCTCTTTGCTTTTCAACTTGTTCAAAGTGTTCACTATGGAGCCTCATACAGCTTTGTATTTGTGTTTTCTGTGCTATAATTATACTGATAATTCAGCCAAGATTAAAGCTTTCTGGAGATGAGTAGAGCAGAAACACTTTCTCTGCTATAAGCTACAATTTTACTCCTTACCTGGACTCCGAGCCCACCAGTGCCACAGAAGCTGTGGTCACCGGGCTCATGTCTCGGACTGCTCCCGCTGCCTTGTTGCCTTCACCTGGGGTCTGATACACCCAGGTCTGCGTCTCCGGCTTAGAAATCCACCCCCATCCAGCAGAGAACTCGCCCTTAGTGCTCCATGGCACGATTTCTTCATCTCCTTCCTTCCCATGAGAACAGTATCCAAGCAATATCCCTCATCCCCTCCCTTCTTTAAAGTGCTAAATAATGCTACTTGAGAACTTCAGTTTGCCTGGATTTGTTTTTTTTTTTTTTTTTTTTAAGCAAGTGTGAGAAATATATTAATATTTAATCCAAACAATTTGGAAGAACTTGAAGCTACAATTAGATAGCCACGACCATCTGTTGTGAGCAGCAGAACAAGAATTTATTTAATAACTTGGAAAGGGAAAAGGGACTGCCAATCACATATAGATTTATTCCTTAATAAAGCTTGCACAGTCTCTGCAGAGGGAGATCCAGGTGGTGAAGGAGACGCTCCAGACCATGCTGGTGCAACTTCAGCCAGCCAGGGAGGCAGGAGAAGAAAAGGCTGGAGACTTCCTCTGTGACAGCTGGTGTCCAGGAAAACAAGACTTGAAGGAATAATGAGCAGAAAGAGCTGGTAGGATGACATTAATTCACAAAGGGCTGCTTTTAGTAACTGAATACTGTTTTACCAAGCCTCAGGGATCTCTTCGCTCCCTGCATAACTAATAACTAAATCAATTATGGAGAAGCAGAGCCTGGAGGTCTATCATCAGAAGGATTCAACGCAGCCTCGCATGTTTTGGCACAGATTGGGAAACAGCTTTCAGAGCAGTGCAGCCCCCGTAAATGTGTAGATTATAAATTGATACATTTCAAGTGATTCTGCAAAGTTGCCTTTCATGTCAGTGGAATGTTCTCCTTGAAGACTTGTAAACAGTATCTGTCTTCCTTACTCATGGATTTTTTATTTTTTCCTCTGATTTAAAAATGTAGTGTTAAAGCTGGAACATCTAGTATTTCTTGAAAAAAATAGCTGTAAGAATAATAAGATTTTTTTTTTCCTTTGGCTTTAACAGCTTTCTTTCTTACACTGAATTTATTTTCACATTCCTGCCAATAATTAAATCAATAGGATGAAATTCAAGCTAACCAAGTTTTCAGCTGAAATTTGGACCTCATTTAGTCAGTGGTATTGGCTAGAGTGGAGGTAACTAACAGCAGCCCCTATAGCAGTAGTTTAACTTTCTTCATGTAGGTATTAATATAAACTTGCTTTAGTATTACAGCGGTTGTAAAGCACAAAATAATTTACTATGTTGGTGATTTATGTTCCTTATATTTAAATATTGTATGAACAATAAGTCATTTAAGTCTCCTTGTAAAGTTTATTACTACTATTATATTACTTTGATCTTTCTTATAAACTTCAGAAGGAATGCACATTTTTTTGCAATAGACATGTATGTATATGTATATATACATACTTAAACATGTATTTTTATAGGAAATAAAAGCAATGTTCAACTGAAGCCAAGTAATATAAATGACCTATATTTAGATCGTTGTTCAAAGCAGTTAATGCCTTTAAAAATTTATCATATGCTTTTGCTTGGATAGCAATATATCTCTGATGTCACAAAAAATCTGCTTCTGCCATTTGTTGCAGAGGGAGAATTTAATTTTTTTTTTTTTAATTTTTAAGCCAATAGATGAAGAATATGTCTTGCATCTCAGTACTGTACTTTTTAATACTATTTTCTGACATTGAGAATGACTTTTTTCTACTACTTCAATTACTCATTTTATAGCCACGTTGTGGAATTTTTTATGCAAATTTCAAAGGTCATTGGACTACTCAACCACTAAGATTCTGTTAATTTTCTTTCTGTGTTTTAATACTAGTTGAAACTTCTACCTCAAGGTTAAGTACATAGGGAGGGAGTTTTAAAAAGTGCCAGGCAGCTGAGACACACAACAGGATTATAATTGCATCCAGGAGTATACAATTGTCAAACAAGGGGAGCAAAGTTCAGGTGGTTTCTGTTGTCATAAGATCCTCAGGGTGGAATTACAACCCTGTAATTCAGAACATGGTTGACTTTTCTCATTGTATAACATATGGGCTGGCACCCACGTTGCGGTAGACTCTTGGTTCTTCACCTTGCATGGACTCTGCTACTCTGTTCCCATCCCCAGTCTCAAACAGAGATCTGCTGCTGCTCTGTTAGACAAGTTTCCTTCTCCAAGATCTTCTGGACAGTCCCTGTTCAATATCTACCTCCCCATAGTAGATTTGGCACTTTCTGAAACTCCCCCAGACGATGGGCAAGGAAGTCGTCTCCATCTCCAAGCGGCCCCACAAGCGTGGGCAGCAGCCCGCGGCACTGCCAGCCAGCCCATGTGCTGGACCTGCTCCCCTGGGAAGCCCTGGCCGGGCACGCATGGCCTGGCGATGGCTGCCAGCCGGAAAGCACGCATGGAAACCCTGGTGGGTTCGGGTGGACAGAAAAGCAAGCACACTGACATGATAGATCTCTTGCAGCTCTTTCCTTAAGACCAGCGGAAGCTGCCTGTTGGTAACTGACTTTCCAGCAATGAGCATTTATATGGGAGGATGAGGACACCCCAGCGATAGTAGCCAGGTACACTGAGGTTGCATGAACCCCCTTCTCCCACACACTGAGGGGTGTGTGGAGTTTTGTCCTTTGAAGAGGTAGTGCCTGCAGTGTAAATAGCTGGTGGGCACTGTGCATGCCTGGGGCCAGGATCAGCCGCAGCTGAAGGGTGACGTCTGCCTCCTTGGAGCAGCAAGGGCTCAACAACAGGGATTGTAACGACTAGCTCTCACTAGCCAAGTGCCTTGAAGACATTCCCATTCAATTAAAAAAGCTGTGTGGCTTTTGTGTTTCACAGCTTCAGAGCACCACTGCATTTTAATAAAAACTCAGCTCATGCAACCACTCTAAGACACTGAACTCCTGAGGAGAAGGGAAACTGAATCAGTCATCATTTATGTCATATTTGTATCTCTTAATGTTTATTTTATACATAATGTGGACTACTACTACTATAATTTATTATTCCATTAACTTCACTGTTTGTTGAGCGAAGTTAGAGCCAGTAATCATTCCTTTTCTCAGATGTGCTGAATAATAAGCATCTAAAAAAAATAAATATATATATATATACTATGCAATGTATCAACTGCCTTTGGTCTGTGGATAGAAGACTTTCAAATAAAGAGAAGTATGTTTTTAACAAACCCAATGTCTGCATTCTGTGCAATGTACAAGATTTTAGACATTTTATACTGCGGGGTTGGGGGTGAATGTGGAGGGAGGAGAGGAAAGGAGAAACCATGTGTGTGACTGTTACTGTGTTATTGATAACAGTGATTCCTCTGCTTGGAAAATTCTGTGATGCTTCTGGAAACAGTCTAAAGATGCATTCAAGACTAGAGTCTCGTGGTAAAATACAGCCACTTTCACTGTCAGAGGGAGGGTGAGCTATACCGATGGGTAAAACTTGCATTCAAGTCCTGGCTTGGCTCAGCCCCTCTGGCTGTGTGACTGAATCCTGCCTACCTGCCCCAGTTACTCACCCAAGGAAAGAAAGGTCTTCCCTTATCCATAAAGAAGGGTCAAAGAAAGGGACAGATGACACAACACCAGGTACAGCAATATCTGAGGTCAAAGTCCTGGTCTCACACCCTCATTGCCATGGGAGGAGAGTGACTGTGGTATCCCAAGGACCAGTTGCAGATATGCATGCTAGGACTTTGCCACCTCCAGGTGGCCTGGTCTCCCAGCACCTGCAGACATGAGTCCATGAGAAATAAGCCCTGTTCCTGCCTATGTTCTCTCCATCTAAGACCCCAGCCCTCAAAAGTTTGAGGAGTATAGAGAAGCATATAGTCTTTGTGTGCTGAAACCTCTGCCACAGCAGTGGAGAGCTGTGAGACGACACAGCAGCTCACCTCATGTGCTTTGGAGGAGGAGTAGGTTTGTGTTTATCACACACCCCCCTCCAGTGCACAAACACATTCTCAAGAGACTGAAGAAGAAAGCGAGAAGGGGACAGTGCCCCAAAGGGTGTTTAGCTCCAGCCTAATATTTCTTTTCACAATCAATTAGCTAATCCATTCTTTCTAAAGCGTGACTGCTCAGGCTTTTGCTTTCGCTATCATTACTTGTTAATCAAGATGAGCACATCTTTTCTAGAGCACCAGCAAAGGCAATTCAATAATGGGTCCCAGACAGGCAGTAATGCTGGAGAGAGCTCCAGGGTGAGATTAGAATAATCCTCATGTATCCTCTTAGTTTGCTATCCTATTAAAAATGAGACTGGGACTGAGAGATTTTTTTTTTAGTCTCAGAGATTAACATATGCTATGAAGAAGCTTGAAAATATTATGGACACGTGGATATTTTTCTGCACTGTTAAGGAGGATAATACAAGTTTCTGGAGAGATAGATATTTAAAAAAAAGAAAAAAAGTGCCTGTGAATAAAGGAGATTATTATTTCTGAACTTGAAAAGCAGCCAAGCCAGCAGCCACAGTAAAGCATTTCTCTCACATTTCTAATGAAGCCTTGAATATGAGGCCTGGGAAAAGAGCATCTGGGGTTGAGCAAGTAAGGAAATGTCTGAGCTCTTCACATGCATGGCATTCAGTCACTCTCTCTATGGTTTCGTGTCTGGAAGAGGGCGTTGGGGCACTGTCAAAAAGACACATGGCAAAGTCAATACATCACTAGGCCACTTGTTCTTGTAATCACCTGCAAAGCTGAACAAATAGTTTATAATAATAAACAGCCATACAGGAATACTAAGTAGAGCAAGAGAGAGTATTAAAATAATCGGAGTCATAGCTAGGAGACACATGATAGATCTCACTGGAGAAACAGAAAATGAAGAAACCTTTCCACAGTGACAATCCAATTTATAATGGGAAGAAAACAACCTCAAATTTACAACTTTTCTGACAATGAGACTGAAACACCAAAGGAAGCCCCTCTAGATCATCTTGCCAAGTATGCTGAAGATTTTAAGTGTATCAGCTCACTCCCAAAATCCAGAGTTTTGCACCCACTCTCAGGCTTCCCTGTAGGAGCAGCCCCAGTTCAAGACCTGGGGGCAGGAGCCTGGAGCCAGGCACAGCTCTGCCTGTAGGAGCTCCTCCGGGGGTCAGTGTCACAGGGATCTGGTTAGACTGTTCCACTCCTTGGGGGTTGAGAGGGATAGTAGGGATTCATCCATCTTACTATTTCTGTGCTCTTCCAGAAACTAAAAAAAAAAATATTTCTTTTCCTACTGTTTTTTGCTTTAAAGTGTATTTTTCAGGACGTTCCTCCATGACCTGAAATTTAAAACTATCAGAATTGTTTAATTTCTCCTGAATCAAATACAATAAGGTCAAGCAATGAGACCTATTTGTTCGTAGCTATTGTCTGATGAGTTTGGATCACAGCATACTCCTTTACTTTCGGTAACGTGAGTTCCTGGAGCAGCAGCTGGCTGGGTGGCCAGGCCATTTCCCCCAATTAGATGGACAACGCTGAAAAGCAGGAAAGCGGCATCGCCATCCGCACACAGCACTGACAAGACTTATGAGTGCTGCCAACTCCACTGTCCCCACAAAGTAAAAGCAGACAAGGTTTCGGGAAAAGAGCTACAAGAGTGGTTAGAGATTACGAAAAACTAACTTACAACAGAAGACCAGCAAAGCTCAGTACAAATGACTTAGCCAACTGAAGACCAGAAGGTGACCCACTCATGTCCTTTAGTATTTACATGGGGAAAGATTTCCAATGCCCACTGGCTGTTTTCATCTAGTAGAATCCTCCACAACAGAAAAATAAGACATTTCTAGCAGGGAGAGTAATTGACCACTGGAGCAAGAAACTGTCTTTCAAAGTTGAAGCAAGCTTGGGATTTTTTAAAATTTTTTTTAGAGGTTGCAAAGAAAGCCCTCCTGCATCCCAGATGTAGCACACTTGATTGATTCAGAAAACACCAAAATGCAGCCTGCATGACACACATGGCAGCAAGCAGTAGTCACAGTGCTTTACCTTAAATATAAGCGTTTTCCTTAGTGGCTTTTAAAAAAAAAAAAGAAAAAAAAAAAGAAAAAAGGCAGAGAAAGGAGTGCTTTGATAAACTGTTGTTTAGGTTGAGTTGGAGGACAGGGCAGCTGGGTGTCTGCAAGTTGAAAAAGCCTGTTTACCTACTCTCTGATCTTGACCTTAGCTCAAAAGGGCAAGTGAAACCAAACGTTAAGGAAGGGCTTATTGTAAAGCTTTCCTGGGATGCCCGGACCAAAGCTGTTACAAAATGGTTCAGAGCCTGACAGGGCAGGAGCAGGATATTGCACAGTGTTTGAGGGTTTTGAGCCAAATTCCCTCCCTCCTAGGGGCGGGCAGGTTAAAGGGGGCTGGGGGCACATTTCACCACGCAGCAGCAGGCAGGATGGGTGATGCTGGCACCGCCATCGGTGGTCGGGGAGCCGAGGCAGCGCCGCAGCTCTCGCGCTGCGCTCCAGCCTAAGAGGCAGCACAGCTATTTGCGCCACTGTGCAACATCCTCCACTAAAAGAAGAAAACCTAAAGAAGCCCAACCGGCATCATTGAGGCACCGCTTGTCTTGGCTCATGGCGCTGGCATGTGTTCAACCTATTGCCGCTTGTTTTCATTAAATGAGAAGGAAAAGGTGAAAAGAGCACCCTGCCTCTCGCTGCCATACGCGATTTGTCAATGCTGATTTTCTATAATGAGCTCTAGCAAGTGAAGCCAGTCTCTCCCCATTAATCCTGATGGGGAAACACTTCTTTGTCTTCTCATCAAGTGCTCCACATTCTTTGAGTGAATACGCACTATGGCTGTACCAAACCTCCAACTCTCCTTGAAACTTCTCCCTGGCATTGTGAACAGAAGGCAGCAACACCCAGCACAGCAACACTCCCTGGTTATGACACGGGAACAGAAAGGCATCACCAGCTTTATTTTCTTTTTTCTACAATGCGTGTTTTTATTATCCTGAATTGGAAATGTAATATTGATTGGGTCTGCTCAAATGTCAATGCTTAATAATCCTATTAAAATAAAGATCTTCTGTAGCAGAAAAAAAAAATGAAGCAGCAGTGTTGTCTCCTGAAAGATAAATAAATCACCAGGCCTGGTTAATGTTTCCTTTTCTGCAGCCCTAATTCTCGGACTTCAGAAAGTTCTTCCCTGAAGATATATTGAGGCCAGGGGAACAATCATTCAGGAATTTCTTTATTCACTTTCCCTATAAATTAGTAACAGACCCTGCATATCTTTCACAAAAGATATTGGTAAGCTTCAAGTTTTGCCTCTAAAACTGTTAATGGTTACAGGACCTTTTATTATGGGGGGTGGTATTTAGCTCGAGGAGCTGAATCAATAGGAGAAGATAATCCCAACTCCTGCATATGGACAGTCCTCTACAGCGACCTAAGTGAAGCTGGCTGAGGTCTCACCCTCAGGAGCTCCCAGGGTGTTTATCCTTCCCTCCAGGCAGTTCACCCCTGGGTAAAGGCTCAGGCAGGCACACGTGCTCCACATTCATCCCTTTAACACCTTTAACAGATGGCTTATGCATGTACTAAACAGTGCACAGATTTGAAAGAAAAGAGGAAGCTTCATAAGGAAATTCAAGAATTTTTCCCCACTGCTAGTCATCTTTTCATTTCAGCTCTCCTCTTTGATCTCCCTGCACAGCATCCTGCCTCTGCCATGGGCTGGCACCTCAGCTCCAAGACATGGGTGGTTGTGGCAGTCCTCACCCCTGCACTCCCCAGATAGGCACGGGTACTCGTGTGCCTCATCACAAATGGTCCAAGGGACTAAATAGCCCAGACGCTTCACCCTGACTCCTTTGGGTCAAAGCCTGCTGAGAGCCTTATGCTCAGAGGAGGCAGGCATCCCCATCAGGGATAGTAAGGATCCCCAGTGGTCAGCTCAGCGAAAGCTTTTTTTCAGCCATCTCGCACATGTCGGCCTCTTCAGAGGCAGAAGCCAACCAGGCACAGAGCACAGCCATTTGTCTCCAAACACACACCCAAAGCGTCTATAAATCTTCTCCCTATCACTGCAAAAACACTGACAAAACACCATCAGATAGGCAAAAAAGTTTAGTTCCACTGGTTGAAGCAGGAGGCAGAAGGCAGATTTTGGGCAGGCAGGGGCTCGCCATGGCAGTTCCCCCGCAGAAGAAAGAGCTCGCCGTGATCATGTTGACACCACACAGGCCTGAGATACCAAGCTCAGGCTTTCATGGAGGCTTATCAGCTCCAGTAATACATTCACACACCTTCTTTCCTGTCTTTGCAAGGGCAAAGCAAACCCATCTACCTGGAGGTACAACAAAAACAAGTTCAAGAGTCAAGGACAGCCTGGTTTTCCACGTGGCCTTACCAAACTTCAGCTGTGCAGCCCTATCCTTGCTAAAGGGAGGTGAAACGATAGAGGTCCATGCCCTTAGGGCTTTTAAGCACACCAGTGATTTTGAAGAGGTAAACCCAAGTTCCTGGTAAATTTTACCAATGACATTACTGTAAAAACATTGCGTGCAGACTGGCAAGGCTATTCAGGCTCAGCTTTCTAGTCAGTCTTAGTTCACTAATGCTAGGATGAAATCCATGTGCCTCTTCATTCTTGGCAATCAGGTCTCCTGGCTTGTCTGTAGGAACCCCCTCTGCAAGGATGCACTGTGCACATGACATGGGCTGTTCATCAGGCCCTTTTTTGGAGGAGTCTACATCTCTTCTGACTTGGAGCACCAGTTTGATTTTAAATATGACTACAGTGTTTCAAGGAGGTTTGAGGTAAAAGAAAAAGCGTTGTCATCATCTATAATTAGGCAGGGATTTGTATAATCCTGGGTTCATGGAGAGGAATGACCCTCACAAGACATCCTCCATGAAGCACATGCTTTAGGAAAAGACAGACTCTGTGTGACTACACAAACTTTAAAATTCAGCACCCATTAGAGGTCAAGTCTTCCTTATGACTTGGTGACAAGATTTCAACCATATGCTCTTGTAAATCTCTCTCAGTACATCACTGAATGCAGCTTAATTCTCACCCAGAGTGAAAAAGTTATCCCAGCAGGAGCCTCAAGTACAAGGTGAAATGCCAGTACTTCAACCCCCAGCCATTGACCAAGAGGTTATGGTGCTAGCATCATCTCACCAAGAGGTGGAACAACTCCCCACATGCTATTTTTGGATAAAAGGAGGACTCAGTTAATTTTTACTACAGCTCGGGTGGAGGAACAACACTGCTCTAGAGCAGATCTTGAGCTGGGAGTGACCTGGACTGAGTTTTGGCAGCACCACTCACATGGGCAAGTCCAGCAGGCAGCTCCGCTTCCCATAGCCTGAGCCGCTCCCTGAGAGCCTGATCCTCATTTTCAGCTGCTCTTTCCATCTGCTGATGCCCTCTGGAGACCCTGCCTCCTTCACAGAGTTTCTCCTTGCAGATATCCAGCCTCTCTATCAAGGCATAAGAATTTATGGTATAAGAATTTATGCCAACGGCTGTTGAAGGGAAAGCTTTGCCTGCACCTCAGTACACGTTTGCACCCCACCCTGTCCCAGGCTAAATGCTGAGTCTTGAACCAAAAGCAACCTGCCCTCCTAGGCCTGGTAAGCAATCTGACAGCTTTCAAACATAAATAAGAGGAGGAAAAAAAAAAAAAAAAAAGCCCAGAAAGCAAATTGCACTGTTTTGTTGAGAGTCTCAGATCTGCCGAGTGTTCCCTGCCACTTTTAATACAAGTCAAAGTAATCCTTTAAGAGGTTTTGCTGGAGGGAACATTACAGCATGAAGGATCATGGAGAGCTCTCCAAGGAGAGTCACAAAGTGATACCAGAAGAAAAACTGAGGCAAGAGGCATGCCACTGACATGGCTCCCCAATTCTGCTCTTAAAATTTTAGGGAAACCTGAGATTAGACAGATATTCACACAGGACGCTTGTAACGGCAGACAGTAAGTGCATTTTCTTTCCGAATTACATCTTTACAAGCAGCACTGATCTAAACATAAGATTTAAGCACAAGAAACAATGTACGGTCCATTTTGGAGTTACGGCTGAGCTGCTTAAAGAAAGCTTGACTTAAGGTGACGAGAAGATAAGGAGCCCTGACGTCTGCAACCATGTCCCTACAGCGTCTGAATTCTGCTAGGGCTTCTCGTGTGTCGCTCCCCGTTGAAAGTGTAAGACAGTCCTCTCAGTTCATTTGCTTGTTGCTCATAAAAATAACAGGAATGACAACATTTGTTGCTGAAACTTTGCGCCAGAAGGCAGCCATCGCAGACGTAAAGTACAGGCTTGGCTCCTCCAGCTCAGAGGCAAATGTGAAGCTTTCAGAGGGCAACAGGAGCTTCTCTTCTTACAATAAACAGAAAAGGGACTCAGGCCAGACACTGCAGAATTTCTACAGGTTACCCATGAGTCTGATGCTTTTCATTCAGCAAAGGCAGGACCCTTCCAAAGGCACAATTTAGTGTAGCTTATTTCACAGGTCTCTTTATGTAAGGGCTTGCAAGACCTCAGAGCCCATCACACATTTCAAGGTGGCAGCACTGCCATCATTGGATTCTCTAAGGAAAATATCCCTTAGATTTTTTTTTTTTTTTAAATTTCACCTCTCATTAAAAAAAAAAAAAAAAAAAAAAAAAAAGAACAAAAACCAGCCTTCTTGGTGAAAAGAGGTGGTGAGATAAGCAGTTCAACAACCATCTCCACACACACCTGGAGTTAGCAGCAATATTATTCAGGCCAGACTCTTTTGCACAGAACAAGTTTAGTGCTTTATGTCAAACCAAGGACAGTAGCTTCTTTCTGCCTCGCAGGATTTACAGCCTTGCAAACCCAGTATAAAATAGCCAAACAGCCTCCTTCACTCAGGTTCACTGACCAAGACACAAAAACCTCTGCCCAAATGCGGAGCTAATCCAAAGAAATAAGGGTCTCCCACCATTTGCCTCACCTGTGCAGGGAGTTCCTGCTGAAAGGGTTTCCTCCACCTTGGAGACACCTTTTTCACTCCCTGCACACCCTCCAGCCCAGTTGATAAAGTGAATAACATGCACTTGCCAAGCAGCAGCCCGCCCCAAGACAGCAGAGAAGCCCTCCAGGCCACCCGCTCAGGGACAGGAGTAAGGAGCTCACTGTTCCCACCACTGGCTTTCATCAGCTTCATGCTGAGAGAGGAGGGACTGTCCCACCACTGACCTGCCAAAACCAAGAGAAGGGAACGCGGAGATGAGAAAACCTCAGCTCACAGACGGATGTACGTTTCACACAGCAGTCAGGGCAGGGATTGTCTAGATAAGGGCAAGATAATCAGGACTGGCTGGCAGACTCATTGCTCATACTTTGGAGGGCACAGTGTCCCCAGTTAACCTGCAGGGTTGCTTCCTTCTTCCCCACCTCTCAGCCCTTTGGTACTACTCATTCCTATCCACATACACAAGACCTTGCTTTCGTGATGACATTAACTGTCTCACACAGTAATTAGCTGGTAAAAGTAAGGCTAAATTTTCTTATTTAACACAAACACTGTGATTCTTGTACCAAGGAAGCTGCAAACAGCAGCCAGTCACATGTCAGATGGCCATGCCACTCACCCCACTTGCACCGCTCCATGATGCTGAAGAGCTGCCGTACACGCGGTGACAGGGTGCTCTGTGTCAGCAGAAGCAAGGGAACGTGGCAGGATCAAGGGAGAGGCCCTACCTGATTCAGAAATCATTCCACTGGTGCATCCTAGACATCCTACTGAGCCAGATCACACTAACACATCAGACGTGTTTCATATCAGAGCCCGGGCACAGCCATATTCGTGTCAGATGACGTTTAACCAGATTTAAAGCAGCTCTGTGAGAGTCACAGAGCCTATGAGCCTGTTTTGACTCTGCAGTTGTGTCATGGGTGACAGTGCCAAATAGCCTACAGCCAAGGGGTAACAGCTCTGTCAAGCCCCCACCGAATTGGGGAGCAGGAGTGCTGGCAAAGCAGCATTTCACATGCCATTCTGAACCACTGATATCAGTTTACTCTGCAAAAGGCTCCGAGTTTTAAATATCAAGTGATCTGCACAAACATGATATTTCTCCTCACCTTCCCCCCGTCCCACTCCCCATCCTCAGGGCCATATTGCTCTCCTCTCCCTTTCTAGCTTGTAGGCTTCCTAGTGAAGGCTCATTAGTTCTCTTAACTCTCTGGGCAGCAGTGGGTAGATGATGTTGAGGGACAGACACTGTCTTCTGCCTGGTGCAAACGCACCATGTGACTAAAACTGAGGGAAAGTTTTATTTCAGGAAGGTGCTTCTAAAATGTCTCAGGACAGAGAATATTTGAGGACCAACAGACCAGTATCCACTCTAACATCCATCAGCCCACATACTCTGAATTAGTGTCGTAGTTCAGCCCCGATCGGGACCAGACTACGCAGTCTCTCTCTCACTCCCCCACCCTCCAAGAGAACAGAGGGAGATGATATAAGGAAAAACGGCTCAAGGTTTGAGATAAGGATGGGGAGAAATCCTTAAAGTTACCATCACAGGCAAAACAGACTCAACTTGGGGAAAACTATTCATTTATTTCTAAAACTAGCAGGAGAATGAGACAGAGAAACCCCTCCCTCTTCCCAGGCTTAACATTTATCTCTACTGCTTTCCCCCCCACAAGCGGCACAAGGGGGAAGAGGGAATGGGGGTTGCAGTCAGTTCATCACACGTTGTTTTACACCGCTGCTTCATAGTCGGGGGAAGAACTCCTCACATCCCTCCCGTGCTCCAGCATGGGGTCCCTCCCATGGGCCACAGTCCTTCATGAAACTGCTCCGGCGTGGGTCATCTCTTCCACGGAGTGCAGTCTCTCCAGAACAGCTGCCCCAGCGGGCCCTCCACGGGCCACAGCCTCCTTCAGGCATCCACCTGCTCCAGCGTGGGGTCCTCCATGGGCTGCAGGTGGATCTCTGCCCCTCCGTGGACCTCCATGGGCTGCAGGGGGACAACCTGCTCCACCACGGTCGTCACCACAGGCTGCAGGGGAATCTTGGCCAGGAGCCACATTACTCCTCCCCCTCCTCCTTCACTGACCTTGGCATCTGCAGCGGTTCTTCACAACAGGCTGGCAGATGCCTCTCAATCCTCTCAGGATCCTTTTTACATCTTATTCACTTCTCATCTCCTCTCCACTTCTTGCAGCCAGGCCAGGCTGAGTCGGGCCCAGTCAGCCGCCCGGCAGGAGGCCAGAGGGTGAGGCCTGCAAGGCCCACAGGGCTCGCGCCTCCTCCTCTCTGCCCCCACTCAGCTGCTTCTCATCTTCTCCTTTTTTTTTTTTTTTTTTTTTTTCCCCT